>CM035158.1:30713524-31142953 GCA_020205615.1 Panax quinquefolius
GGTTTCTTGGCTTCAGCTCGATTATATTGGCCGAGTTTTACAAGGACCTCGGGAAGATTTGTAAGCCTCTCTTCGAGAGCTACAAAGTAATCCTCCCCATTGACTCGACATTCATACTTACATGCCGTCCAACAAGTTAAAAAATATGTTAAGGTTTTGCCATGCCTGGCATTTCAAAGCGATTCAAACTTTCAAAATAGTTGAAACCGATGTGCCTCGACATTGGATTCGGTGGCATACTCAAACAAAAATTAACTCCTACTTTTGATGAACAAATTGTTCATTTCTATTCAAGCATGGAATCTTACGATTAAAATACAAGATTATTAAAAGGAAATTTTATCATTAGTTTTATGTATCAAAAAAATTTGTAGAGATTTATCGAACCAAAATTTCTAGTTAGAATAGATTGCAAAGTCGCCAAAATTTATCCTTGAAAAGGATGTTGAGAATGTTGCCTCTAAGCATTCATTCGCTAGATGGCAAAAGCAATTTTAAGTATTTTGATTTTGATATTGAATATATAGAGGTAAGTAACAACTTCGCTTCAAGATTTTCTCACTCAAGTGAATTTATTAACATTGTACAATTATTGCATTATGAGTGTATGAGGAGGTTCATCTTACCGTGGTCATGGCCACTTCATAGGTCCGATTAATCAATCAAAAGAAGCTCGTTGTTCCTCATCTAGTTACCCAAACCCACAATAAATTCTGGTGCTTGGTATACCCCCCAATACTACTCTCGCCTTCTAGTCAATCATTAAACCTTTCGATATTTTCGCTAGTCAAACCCTCGCTACTTCAACAAAATCTAGTCATCAAATGTCCGACTATCGTCAAATCTTCGATCAACACTTATTTCTATATCGAAGTTACAAATGAAACCTAAAATGACCCAATTGATTGAAGCTTCCCAAGATTTTCCTCTTTGGATGGCATTTTCTTCCTTTAGCTCTTATAAATTCTTAGTGTATTATAGGACATTCTTATTGAAGCGAGTCAATCTTTATTAAACCAATTTATGCCAACGATGATAAATCCAAGCTTTTTATCATTCATTGTATATTAAGCAAGTTCTCAATCATCAAGATTGGGGTAGTCATCCTTCCGATCTCAAGTCACTTTCTAATCACACTAGCTCTTTCGCTATTATGATTATATTGAGGCTTGGCATAAAATTATGCTTCATCAAATGAAGATCATAGTCATTCGTGGTTTTTTCGGTTTGACCACAAATTCAAGAGTCAATTTCAAATGGTTTATCCTTTGGTGGACAAGGTACTCGTTTGTGCCATGATATATTCCCCAAACCTCTCCTTTCCCGGTTAGAACATTTTGTCATTATAGTAATTATCATTCAAAATATAAGGAAATTCCGGTCTTCCTTATATTACGTAGTAAATCTAAAATCCCTTGGATTCTCGAAATGGCAATATATCGTTTAGAAATTTACCCAAGAAGTCACGAGATTTGATCTTCGGTCAGTCCATAGGAATTAGGAATTTCAGACTTACCTTTCCCTATTTCTTGCCTCTCTCGCTTTTTTCATTAAATGGTGGGATAAATTCAGTGTTGATAGAATAGTTGCCCAGCCGTTCGGAAAGAATTTCGCCTTCTCCTCTATTGACTCCTCCAGTTAACACCCCTTCAAATACTACTACCTGCCACAGATTCAGTAAATCACCAATAAAACAACCGATAAGTCGAAAAGAAAAATCACTTCGTTACCGATTACGGATGAAGTTACTAATGTTTCTAGTTACTCTAATTCTCAATTAAAGGCGTCTGGCAGATGCTATTCATTTGAGACTTGATTAGTTATATGAAGAGTCCGACAAGGCTTCTTCTCACCCAAAACTTCTAGTCAAGAGCTTGGAGACGAAAGTAATTGTGATCCTTACTACTACACAATCGGTCTTCAAGATGCTCAAGATTCATTTTTTTCCTGCTGAGTAATCAATCAAAGTGTGATGTGACATCGCATCCATTCATAGAGCCTCGTCACCATACCTCTGGCCACCAAAGACCGCCTCTTAAGCGTGCCTAATCAATAAAGATCTTTCTTTTTTCACCAAATGATGAGAATCATTCAAGCATCTAGCCCATGGTCGCATTAGTCGAAAAAGCGACGCCCGCTTCCAACCGAAAGCGCATTCTTTTCTTTTACGATACTTTTACTTTAGTAAAATGTTTCTTACTTTTACTTTACCCTAGTTGTTGTAATAGTAACAATGTAATAATTCGTTTTCTTTGTTCTATAAAAGGAATTCAAATTCATTTGGTTTAAGCAGACTTAGAAAGACTCAGAGTTCCTTCTCTGATAAATCTTTAGCCTCAACCGTTGATTAAGCCTACTCAACCCCCATTCATCTAATGTTCTTATTTCAGTAAACTTGTAAGTTAAAACCATCTGTAATCTTTGTATCATAAATAAAAATTTATTTTAGTAATTGTGTTTGTATGCGCACTTGTTCTTCTCATCTCATTCTTAAATAGTCTTCTTCTGCCCTCTCATGGTATACAGTACTATTAAAAAGGAAATTTTATCATTAGTTTTATGTATCAAAAAATTTCAGAGAGATTTATTGAACCAAAAATTTCTAGTTAGAATAGATTGCAAGTCAGAAAAATTTATCCTTGAAAAGGATGTTGAGAATGTCGCCTCTAAGCATTCATTCGCCAGATGGCAAGCAATTTTAAGTATTTTTGATTTCGATATTGAATATATTAAAGGTAGTAACAACTCAGTTCCAGATTTTCTCACTCGTGAATTTATTAACACAGGTATAATTACTGCATTATGAGTGTACGAGGAGGTTCATCTTCTCGTGGTCATGGCCGCTCCGTCGGTCCAGTTATAGTCAGAAATAGACTACATTTGGAAGGAGAAAGAACAAGACCATTGCTTTTAACTATTCGGAAGAACGAATTTAAATGTTTAATATGCTCTTCAATAGTCTTGGAGAATACAAGGATATCGTCGATGTATACAATGATAAAATGACTGAAAGGATTCAGAATATTATTAAGAATATTCTGAAATTCACTGGGTGCATTTTTAAGTCCAAATGACTGAACATTCCAATCGTAGTGTCCGAACGGAGTGGTAAATGCAGTTTTGTATTTATCATCTGGATGAATAGCAACTTGCCAGAATCCTGACTTAAGGTCAAATTTACTAAATATTGTGGAGACACTTAACCTACCAAGGAGATCATCCTTATTGGGAAAAGGGTACCTTATCCATTCTAGTACTTTGTTTAATGGTTTATAATTAATGACTAACCGAGGGACACCTCTTTCTTTCTAAGCTTCGTTATTAACATAGAAAGTGGGCAAGACCATGGTGACTTGTCGTGGTCTAATTAAACCTTTACTAAGAAGATCATTAATTTCTTTGTTACATAACTCCATTTGTTCATGACTCATTTGAATAGGTCAGCTTTAGTGGGAATTAAATGTTCTTTAAATTCCTTAGCATAGGGTAACCTAAGCGGTGCTTCTTCCTATGCCAAAAAGCATTGGGAGAATCGTAACATAAAATTTTTAGTAAATAATCTTTTAATTCTTTTATTTTTCTTGGACTCGCTACTCTTAAGTTGTTCTTCAACTTGTCGATACTTAACTTCTTCTTTAAGGAAATTTAAATGAGTAACTTTGCGGTTTATCAGATTCAATGATTTAGAAATCGATTCTCTTGAATAAATTTTAAATCTCTTTCTTTTTGGTTTGATTAGAATTTAAATGTAATCTTTTTTCCTAAGTGTTCGCAGAACTTAAACCTTTATTACTAGTAGTAAATGGGTATAATAAATAGATAAACTAGAATCCTAAAATGATTTTGTTAGTAAGATTATGAACTAAGACAAATGAGGTCTTAAAACACATACCGCTTCGACAAATATGTACATTAGGTAATTTATATTTTATTTCCATCGACTTAGTTAATTTGAATTTAGTTTTTCACTAGTTTTCTTATAATATCGCATGGGGATAATACCTTCTTGAATACGGTTCAAATGCATCAAAGATCAACTCAAGGTGGAGTCAGATAGAGAACGCTTTATCGATAACTAAATTAATGAGATATACCATTTTTAATAGTAATATCTTTAATTCTTTTTAAGGGAGAGACTTGAATAAAGAGGTCGAATAATCTTTAAAGACCTAATGATTCTCGTTCATCGCGACTTTCATCACTGTAAGAGGAATCATGAACTTGAAAATCTGATTTCTTATCATCATTCTCTTTTCTTAAGTTAGAAATATCTAATTTTAAGTTAGAAATTTCAGATGATCAACAGCACCTTCCGGCATCCACAGGAGACGGGCCAGTCAACCAATAAGACGCCAGAGGAGTCTTCAGTCACCGACAGGTGATGGCCCACGCCATCATCTCTTTTACTTTAGTAAATGTAAAAGTAAAAGTAAGAGAATAACATTTACTTTTACATGGGTAAATGTAAGAAACATTTAACTAAAGTTAAAAACATTTAACTTAAGTAAAAGCAAAAGTTATTCTTTTACTTTTACTTTTACATTTACTAAAGTACCATGAGAGGGCGGAAGGAGACTATTTAAGAATGTGATGAGAAGAACAAGTGCGCATACAAACACAATTACTAAAATAAATTTTTATTTATGATACAAAGATTACAGATGGTTTTAACTTACAAGTTTACTGAAATAAGAACATTAGATGAATGGGGGTTGAGTAGGCTTAATCAACGGTTGAGGCTAAAGATTTATCAGAGAAGAAACTCTGAGTCTTTCTAAGTCTGCCTGAACCAAATGAATTCGAATTCCTTTTATAGAACAAGGAAAATGAATTATTACATTGTTACTATTACAACAACTGGGGTAAAGTAAAAGTAAGAAACATTTTACTAAAGTAAAAGTATAGGTAAAAAGAAAAAGAATCTGCTTTCGGTGGAAAAGCAGACGTCTTCTTTTGACTAATGCGGCCATGGGGCCAGATGCTTGAATGATTGTCACATTTGGTGAAAAGCAAAAGATGTCACGATTAGCACGGAGCAAAAGCCGGGCCGATCGAGGTGGGTGATGAGAGGTCGCCGGAGAAGGTGCCGAATGTCACATCACACTTTGATTGATTACCGCAAAAAAAATGGATCTTGAGCATCTTGAAGACCGATTGCCGTAAGGATCACAATTACTTTCGCCTCCAAGCTCTTGACTAGAAGTTTTGGATCGAGAAGAAGCCTTTCACGACTCTTCACGTGAATCGATCAAGTCTCAAATGAATAGCATCCGCAAAGACGCCTTTAATTGAGAATTAGAGTAACTAGAAACATTAGTAACTTCATCGCCGAATCGGTAGAACGAATCGATTTTTCGTTTGACTTATCGGTTGTTTTACTAACTCGATTTCATCGGGAGATGCGGATGGCAGAGGTCAGAGTGGATCAAGGGGTGTTAATCGGAGAGTCAATAGAGGAGAAAGGCGTAAATTCTTTTACGAACTTGGCCAACTATCTCGCTAACACCGAATTTATCCCACCATTTAATGAAAAACGGCGAGAGACGCAAGAAATAGGGGAAAGGTAAGTCCGAAAGCAGCCCTAATTCCTACGGACGACGGAGACCGAAATATCGTGACTTCTTGGGTAGTCAAACGATATATCGCCATTTCGTAATCCAAGGGATTTTGTATTTACTATGTAATATAAGGAAGACCGGAATTTCTCATATTTAAATGATAATTACAATAATGACAAAATGTTCTAACCGGGCAAGGAGAGGTTTGGGGAATATATCATGGAACAAACTGCACCTTTGTCCACCAAAGGATAAACAATTTGGGAAATTGACTAATTTGTGGTCAAACCGAAAAACCACTTAATGACTATGATCTTCATTTTGATGAAGATAATTTTATGCCAAGCCTCAATATAATCATAATAAAGAGAAAGAGCTAGTGTGATTAGAAAGTGACTTGAGATCTAAGGATGACTCACCCCAATCTGGATGATCGAGAACTTGCTTAATATACAACGAATGATAAAGAAGCTTGGATTTATCATCATTGGCATAAATTGGTTTAATAAAGACCGACTCTGCTTCAATAAGAATGTCCCTATAATACATTAAGGATTTATAAGGAGCTAAAGGAAGAAAATGCCATCCAAAGAGGAAAATACCGGGCGCCTAATTGAATTGGGTCATTTTAGGTTTCATTTGTAACTCGATATGAAATAAGTGTTGATCAAGATTTGACGATAGTCGAGACATTTGATGACTAGATTTTGTTGAAGTAGTAGTAGGGTTTGACTAGCGAAAATATCGAAAGGTAAGTGCATTCGTAGAGAATCGAGGAGTAGGGCTTGGGACCGTATCAAGCACCGAAATTTATTGTGGGTTTGGGGTAATCGGATGAGGAATAACAGCCTTTTGATTGATTAATCGACCTATGGAGCGGCTTATGACCACGAGAAGATGAACCTCCTCGACACTCATAATGCCGTAATTGTACTCGTGTTAATAAATTCACGAGTGAGAAAATCAGGAACCCGAAGTTGTTACTACCTTTAATATATTCAATATCGAAATCAAAATACTTACAATTGCTTGCCATCTAGCGAATGAATGATTAGAGGCGACATTCTCAACATCCTTTTCAAGGATAAATTTTTTACGACTTTGCAATCTAACTAGAAATTTTGGTTCAATAAATCTCTCCGAAATTTTTTGATACATAAAACTAATGATAAAATTTCCTTTTAATAGATCGTATTTTAACCGTAGTAGGATTCCATGCGCTGTAATGGAAACGAACAATTTGTTCATCGTAAGTAAGAGTTAATTTTGTTTGAGTATGCCACGAATCCAATGTCGAGGCATCGGTTTCAACTATTTTAAAAGTCAATCGTTTGAAATACCCAAGGTGGCAAAACCTTAACATATTTTTTAACTTGTTGGACGGACGTAAGTATGAATGTGGAGTCCATGGGGAGGATTACTTTGTGTTACCGAAAGAGAGGCTTACAAATCTTCACGAGGTCCTGTAAAACTTGCCAATATAATTGAGCGAGCCAAGAAAACCTCAGAGTTGAAGTTTTGTCGGTAATCTTATCTCGGGAACCTATTCGGCGAATTGAATAGCTCTGTCAATTGGCCACATGAGTCCATGATAGAGGATTAATCCGAGAAACCTGACTTTAGTCAGAAATAAACTACATTTGGAAGGAGAAAGAACAAGACCATTGGTTTTAACTGTTCGGAAGAACGAATTTAAATGTTTAATATGCTCCTCAATAGTCTTGGAGAATACAAGGATATCGTCGATGTATACAATGATAAAATGACTGAAAGGATTCAGAATATTATTAAGAATATTCTGAAATTCACTGGGTGCATTTTTAAGTCCAAATGACTGAACATTCCATTCGTAGTGTCCGAATGGAGTGGTAAATGTAGTTTTGTATTTATCATCTGGATGAATAGCAACTTGCCAGAATTCTGACTTAAGGTCAAATTTACTAAATATTGTGGAGACACTTAACCTACCAAGGAGATCATCCTTGTTGGGAAAAGGGTACCTTATCCATTCTAGTACTTTGTTTAATGGTTTATAATTAATGACTAACCGAGGGACACCTCTTTCTTTCTCAAACCGTTATTAACATAGAAAGTCGGGCAAGACCATGGTGACTTGCTGTGTCTAATTAAACCTTTACTAAGAAGATCATTAATTTCTTTGTTACATAACTCCATTTGTTCATGACTCATTTGAATAGGTCTAGCTTTAGTGGGAATTAAATGTTCTTTAAATTCCTTAGCATAGGGTAACCTAACTGTGTGCTTCTTCCTATGCCAAAAAGCATTGGGAGAATCAGAACATAAATTTTTCAGTAAATAATCTTTTAATTCTTTTATTTTTTCTTGGACTGTGTTACTCTTAAGTTGTTCTTCAACTTGTTGATACTTAACTTCTTTTTTAAGGAAATTTAAATGAGTAACTTTGCAGTTTAACAGATTCAATGATTTAGAAATTGATTCTTCTTGAATAAATTTTAAATCTCTCTCTTTTGGTTTGATTAGGAATTGAAATGTAATCTTTTTTCCTAAGTGTTCGCAACTTAAACCTTTATTACTAGTAGTAAATGGGTATAATAAATAGATAAAAGGTAATCCTAAAATGATTTTGTTAGTAAGATTGCGAACTAAGACAAATGAGGTCTTAAAATACATACTTTCTTAACAAATATGTACATTAGGTAATTTATATTTTATTTCCATCTGACTTCCGTTAGCTGAATTTAGTTTTTCACTAGTTTTCTTATAATATCGTATGGGATAATACCTTCTTGAATACGCAGTTCAAATCAAGCACCAATGATCAACTAAAAAGGTGGAGTCGTGACAGAGAACATTTTATCGATAACTAAATTAATAGAGATATACCATTTTGAATAGTAATATCTTTAATTCTTTTAAGGAGAGACCTTGAATAAAGAGGTCGAGAATCTTAAGCACTGATGATTACGGTTCATCGTGACTTTCATCACTAAAAGGAATCATGAACTTGAAGATCGATTTCTTATCATCAATCTCTTTTCTTAAGTTAGAAATATCTAATTTTAATTTAGAAATTTCTTTCTTAAGTTTATTAACTTCTTGATTTAATTCGGGAGGTAATTTCTTTTACCTGGGAGATTTAAATCTTTCAAGTGTTTTATTGAGACCGAAAATTGGTTTTCTTTGGCTCTAAGAACTTTATCGATGACTTTTGTTATCTTTGGTTAACAAATCTTTTAATTGCTTCAAAATTTGAGTTTTTAATTGTGGTCCTGTAATTTTACTAATTAGATCAACTAATAAAGAACTTTCTTCTTCTTCTTTCGTAATTACATTGATTCTTTTACAACAATTTTTATTGCAATTTTCTGTACATATAGTGACTTCATTTTCACTATCAGATTCATCGTTAGATGTAATATTACTAGAAGATTCTGGAATATCAGAAGCTTCTTCATCACTACCACTGTTATTTTCAATTCTCATTAATTCTAATAATTGTTCTGTATCTTCGGCTAAAATATTTAATTGAGTTAATTTTTGTTTAACTCTATATTCACTTTTATAATGTCCTTTCTGCCCACAATTGTGACAGACAATTTTACTTTTATCATATTTCTTTGATTTTTTATATGATTTTTTCTTAGATGACTTGGGTTTATTGTAATAAGTATCTTGATTATTATTCTTTTTATCATGATTATAACTCTTCTTACGACGCTTATGACTTTTATGTGACTCAATATGTTTATTCTTATGCCTGTGCTTTCTTCTAGAGGGAGCAACCAGCGGTAAACCATACTGTTCACAAAATGTTCCTAACTCGTATTTAGCTTTATTTTTATCTTTTCTGGCTTGTTTAGCTAACTTAAAGTCAATACACATTTTTAATCCTATTTTTTGAATATAACTAATAATATCACCATAAGTCAAATTATCATAATCTATATATCCTAAATTTTTACTTAATTCTTCCCTAACTTTGTGAGCAAATAAAGATGGTAAACCATTAACAAATTTCTCTTTCCAAAATGGTTTGTTACTGTCATTTCTCATCATAACTCTGGAAGTAAATACATCTTTGTACCATCTAAAATCACTTAGAGTGGGACATGTAAGATTACTTAATTGATCATGGATTCTTTCAGTGATATTACTAGGAGTTCCAACAAAATATTTAATTATGGTAAATATTAAAGTATTATCTCCATCAGGAAGACCAATACCAACATCTTCATCAAAGATGGGATTGCCTTCATTATCTCTTTGGATAGTATGAACTATAGAACATCTAATGTCTTAAGTGAGATGTTTTTCCCACCAAGACCTGAGAATGCCAGTAAAACCACTAGCTATTAATTCAACTATATCTGATTGAGATAAAGAGTTGAATTTGGTAATATAGCTGTTGGCTACCATAGACATATGATTAAGTTTATTAAGAATCTCTTGTTCACCAAATCCATCTATATTCCATTCATAAATCTTATTAGAGGACACAGAGAACTGTTTATCTAGATTTCTCTCTTGAATCTGTAGATCAGGAGGAGTTGGTCAGAGTACCAATTTACGGTAATACTTGTGTTATTGATAGTTAATTTATTTAGCTGTTCATTAAGGTTTGAAATGGATGAGTGATTAGAGTGATCGGAAGAACTTTCGTTATCATCATCTGTTTCAACATGATCGATAACAACAATGGTTCCACTTGGACCTGGTTCTGTTTTAAGTTTTTTAAATAACTTTTCAATAGATTGGATCAATTCACTTTCTTTATTAGGTAGACTTAGATTATATCTATTTTCTCGTAATTTAATTAAAGGTTGTTCAAGTTTTGAATCAGGTTTTTTAATAATTCCTTCTTCAAATTTTTCTTCAATCCTATCTAAGCTGTTTTCTGTTGCTAGATATTGATTACTAAAGTTTAACTGTTCAATTAATTTTTTATTATCATTAGTTCCATCAGGAATCTTGAAGGGACTAGCGATAACTGAAGTGTTTTTAACTGGAATTAGAACTGTCTCTAAAAGAGGATGACTGGACGATACTTTAGATCTATCTTCTTTAATCCATTGAGTTTTACTAATAACATTACATTTACTTTGGTACTGATCATACCAGTCGTAGAATGTGATGTTAATTTCTTCATTTTTAATAAATCTTTTCCATCTATTAACTATCTTATCTCTTTCCTTTTCTATGGGGTGAGTAGATCTGAATAGATGTCTCTTTTCTTTGTTAAATTTTGAATTAAAATCCTTTACTAAGTTATCCCAATCTAAAAGCGAAATTCTTTTTAATGACTCTTAATTGATTATTAATTGGGGCATTAAAATCGATCGTGGGATATACCGAGGATCTTTGGGAGAAGAAGAATCTTCATCTTCAACGGTATCATTACGAGTATAGTAAGGATGACTAACTTGTCCTTGATTAAGGATACCTTTAAGTTTGATATCTCTAAAGAAGGATTACTAAGGACTTGAAAGATTCTCTATTGTGGATAATCTGAAGGAGTCAAGAACCGGAAATGTCTTCAATGATAATCTGGGGTTCTAGTACGTTCAAAACTAATTTTAGCAGTTCCATCGTAAAGCTCGTTGAATGTTTTCAATATTTAACAAATTGTTAACTATGGGCTGCTGTGGCAATTCATTGGGTAAAGTCCATTGATTAGGTAAAGTAATATCCTTCCAAAGAATTGTTCTTGGGATCTGGATATTAGCATCACTAGTTGAACTTTAAATTAAAACTGTTTGATCTTTTGGACTTTTATTAAGAGCATGAACATTTAAGTTTGATTTCATTGTTTCATAGTAAATTCTGTAAATCAAAGCAATGGGTTGAGATCCTTCAATTATTTGAGTAATCTCTCCATCAGTTTTAATGTTTAATGATAAGGCTTTGAATAAGTTTTGATCACTAAGACTCAAGGTGAAATCAGGAAAGCAATTGAAATGGATAGGTCCATTATGCAAACTTGCTTCCATGGCACCAATAATACTGGGATAATAATTCAAAAATCTAGCATCTCTAAGGCAGAGGTAGATAGATGAATTAATTCCTTTTCTGTTGAGAGGTTTGACTGCAACTTGAACAAGACCTATGTGAATAAAATTGTAACCCTTCTTTCTGTGTTTTTAATAACTTCTGGCGATAAAAGACTATAATTTTTGTATTCTTTGTTAATTGTATAAACTCTTTCAACTGTTTTGACATTATAGTCAGTTTTGAACTTATCGGAAAAGGTTGACTGATAAATATCTTTAGGAGATACTCTAGGTATGTTCCAATTGTGTAAAACTTGATTAATGTTTTCATAACTATGTTCTTCTTGGTTAACTATGTCCGAGACAGGAGGCAAAGTCGACCTATTACTAACTGAAGAGCTGGATCCGAATAACCTACTCATCTTGACTGTTTCAAAATAAAATCTTACTCAAGGTCCATACATGCATACCCCGTTTACCCAAAGTAGACTCATACCTATGTTCTATAACCCGACACTGCTCACACCCTGGAGACTTAGAAAGGTTAAACACGAACTAGGTGGACTATAGGTAAGTAAGATGACCGGTGAATCGGTAAAGTAATCTCTTTCTTTTATTTATAAACATTTGAGGAAGGGATTACATTAATTCCTAGACTAAATGTTTAAGGGAAAAGAGAAGTATTGAAGACTTCTTCTTCATCTTTAACTAAGAAGATCGAAGCTGAAAGCTTCGTCTCCGGCTAACTCTAGAGAGAAGGGAGAGGACCTCGGAAGAGCTTTCTAGAGAGAGAAGCTCTAAGGCTATATTGAATTAAGCCTAAACAACTCTAAACACTTCGAGTTGTTTAAATAGAAAACTGAAAAGTAAATTACTATTGATTAACGCAGGAATCACTATTACATTGACTGAAGTAAAAGTAATTTACTAAAGAAAAAGTAAAACGTAAGAAACATTTTACATTTTCTTTTACATTGGTAAATGTAAGAAACATTTAACTAAGTTAAAAAATTTAACTAAAGTAAAAGCAAAAGTTATTCTATTACTTTTACTTTTATATTTACTAAAGTAAAAGACTTTTGCTTTACGGAAAGCAAAAGCTGAGATGATGGTTGGGGCCATCACCTGTCTGTGACTTGAAGATGCCTCTGGCGTCTTCTTCGTTGACTGGTCCGTCTCCTGTGGATGCCGGAAGGTGCTGTTGATCATCTTCTCAGATGAGTCACCATCCCCATACATTTCCACCTCAAAATTTTTATCCAGGAAATAACCCTTTCAGCCCCAAAAATTTGTTTACAAAAGGAGGAGAAAAATTTTCACCGAAAAATTGGTCAGATCTTCAAAATTTCTTTAATTTTTGAAAATTTTTTTGTTTAAAAACAAATCAGACTGAAATCTGAAACAAAGGATCACTCGATTGGTCCTGATCTATCAGTGAAATCGATCTAAACAGAAGACTAATTTGTTAACTGTTTAAACAAAAATTCTTTCTCTTGAAGGTCCACTTAGACTCAAACCTTACTTGCCTTGATCACATACTCATAGATCTAAAGATTCCCTTTATCCTTACACTGCTCCCAATTGAGACTTACAAACGGCATTATTCGGGACTTAAGGCGATCTTGGGTGGTTCACGGCGAAGGTCGGGCGATTAAAAGCGGAGCAAGAAAAAAAAGTTTGAAAAAACATTTAAGTAAACAAATCAAACTATTTATTCTTCGAAATCGCCGAACATAATCAAGAACCAAAATAATGGCTCTGATACCATATAACAGCGGGATAAGTTTTTAAATGAAAAACTTAGATAGAAAAAGAAAAGATTAAGAAGATGACCGGTGAATCGATAAAGTAATCTCTTTCTTTTATTTATAAACATTTAGGGAAGGGATTACATTAGATCCTAAGACTAAATGTTTGAGAGGGAAGATCGAAGTATTAAGGACTTCGTCTTCATCTTCTAACTAAGAAGATCAAAGCTGAAAGCTTCGTCTCCGGCTAACTAAGAGAGAAGGGAGAGGACCTCGGAAGAGCTTTCTAGAGAGAGAAGCTCTGAGGCTAAATTGAATTAAGCCTGAGTAACTCTAAACACTTCGAGTTACTTAAATAGAAAATAGAAAACTGAAAAGTAAATTACTATTTGATTCACGCAGGAATCACTATTACATTAACTGAAGGAAAAATAATTTACTAAAGTAAAAGTAAAACGTAAGAAACATTTTACATTTACTTTTACATGGGTAAATGTAAGAAACATTTAACTAAAGTTAAAAACATTTAACTTAAGTAAAAGCAAAAGTTATTCTTTTACTTTTACTTTTACATTTACTAAAGTAAAAGAGATGATGGCGTGGGCCATCACATCGATGTTGAAGACTCTCTGGCGTCTTCTTGGTTGGTGGTCCGTCTCTGTGGATACCGAGGAAGATGTCTTGTTGCTCATCTTCTCAGATGAGTCACCATCCCCATACATTTCCACCTTAAAATTTTTATCCAGGAAATAACCCTTTTACCCCCAAAAATTTGGTTTATAAAGAAAGAGGAAAATAAAAATTCTACCGAAAATTGGTCAAAATCTTCAAAATTTCTTAGATTTTGTAAAAAAAATTTGTTTAAAAACAAATCAGACTGAAATCTGAAACAAAGGATCACTCGATTGGTCCTGATCTATCAGTGAAATCGATCTAAACAGAAGACTAATTTGTTATGAGAGGGCGAAAGGAGACTATTTAAGAATGAGATGAGAAGAACAAGTGCGCATACAAACACAATTACTAAAATAAATTTTTATTTATGATACAAAGATTACAGATGGTTTTAATTTACAAGTTTACTGAAATAAGAACATTAGATGAATGGGGGTTGAGTAGGCTTAATCAGCGGTTGAGGCTAAAGATTTATCAGAGAAGGAACTCTGAGTCTTTCTAAGTCTGCCTGAACCAAATGAATTCGAATTCCTTTTATAGAACAAGGAAAATGAATTATTACATTGTTATAATTACAACAACTAGGGTAAAGTAAAAGTAAGAAACATTTTACTAAAGTAAAAGTATAGGTAAAAAGAAAAAGAATCTGCTTTCGGTGGAAAAGCAGACGTCTTCTTTTGACTAATACGACCGTGGGGCGGATGCTTGAATGATTCTTTGTCATTGGTGAAAAGTAGAGAATATCACTTGACTAGGTCATTGAGGAAGTCAGTCTTTGGAGGCCGAAATTGCCGAGAGAGAAGGCTTAGGAGCAGTCTTGATGTCACATCACACTTTGATTGATTACTGCAGGAAAGAAAATGGATCTTGAGCATCTTGAAGACCGATTGTGCCGTAAGGATCACAATTACTTTCGTCTCCAAGCTCTTGACTAGAAGTTTTGGACTGAGAAGAAGCCTTGTCAGACTCTTCATGTAACTGATCAAGTCTCAAATGAATAGCATCTGCAAGACGCCTTAATTGAGAATTAGAGTAACTAGAAACATTAGTAACTTCATCAGAATCGAGGAACGAGCCGTGATTTTTCTTTTGACTTATCGGTTGTTTTCTTGGTGATTCTTGGGGGAGATGCAACATGAGGCCGCAGAGATGAAGGGTGTTAATCGGAGGAGTCGATAGAGGAGAAGGCGGAAATTCTTTACGAACTTGGCCAACTATTCTATCAACACGGATTTATCCCACCATTTAATGAAAAATGGCGAGAGACGCAAGAAATAGGGAAAGGTAAGTCCGAGCGGTCCCTAATTCCTATGGACGACGGTGAAATCTTGTGACTTCTTGGGTAGTTGAAACGATATATTGCCATTTCAGAATCCAAGGGATTTTGCATTTACTACAGAATATAAGGAAGACTGGAATTTCCTCATATTTTGAATGATAATTACTAATATGACAAAAATGTTCTAACTGGGCAAGGAGAGGTTTGGGGAATATATCATGGCACAAATCGTACCTTGTCCACCAAAGGATAAACCATTTGGGAAATTGACTCTTGAATTTGTGGTCAAACTGAAAAAACCACGAATGACTATGATCTTCATTTTGATGAAGCATAATTTTATGCCAAGCCTCAATATAATCATAATAGCAGAAAGAGCTAGTGTGATTAGAAAGTGACTTGAGACCGGAAGGATGACTACCCCAATCGGATAGATTGAGAACTTGCTTAATATACATCGAATGATAAAGAAGCTTGGATTTATCATCGTTGGCATAAATTGGTTTAATAAAGACTGACTCTGTTTCAATAAGAATGTCTCTATAATACACTAAGGATTTATAAGGAGCTAAAGGAAGAAAATGCCATCCAGTAGGAAAATACTGGGCAACTAACTGAATTGGGTCATTTTTAGGTTTCATTTGTAACTCGATATGAAATAAGTGTTGATCGAAGATTTGACGATAGTCAGACATTTGATGACTAGATTTTGTTGAAGTAGCAGGGGTTTGACTAGCGAAAATATCGAAAGGTTTGGGCAGACTAGAGAGAAGTGAGGAGTAGGGCTTGGGGAACCGTATGCAAGCACACGAAATTTATTGTGGGTTTGGGTAACTGGATGAGGAACAACAGTTCCTTTTGATTGATTAATTGGTGGCGAGCGGCTACCATGACCACGAGAAGATGAACCTCCTCGTACACTCATAATGTTGTAATTGTACCTGTGTTAATAAATTCACGAGTGAGAAAATCTGGAACTGAGTTGTTACTACCTTTAATATATTCAATATCAAAATCAAAAATACTTAAAATTGCTTGCCATCTAGCGAATGAATGCTTAGAGGCGACATTCTCAACATCCTTTTCAAGGATAAATTTTGTTGACTTGCAATCTATTCTAACTAGAAAATTTTGGTTCAATAAATCTCTCGAAATTTTTTGATACATAAAACTAATGATAAAATTTCCTTTTTAATAAATTGTATTTTAAGCATGTGTAGGATTCCATGCGCCAGAATGGAAACGAATAATTTGTTCATCAGAAGTAAGAGTTAATTTTTGTTTGAGTATGCCACTGAATCCAATGTCAGAGGCATCGGTTTCAACTATTTTGAAAGCTGAATCGTTTGAAATGCCAAGGCGAGGCAAAACCTTAACATATTTTTTTAACTTGTTGGACTGACGTGAAGTATGAATGTTAGTCCATGGGGAGGATTACTTTGTGGTATTTGAAAGAGAGGCTTACAAATCTTCCCGAGGTCCTTGTAAAACTTGCCAATATAATTGAAGCGAGCAAGAAACCTCTCAGAATGAGTTTTTTCGGTAATCTTATTTGGAGGCCGGTCGGTGAATTGAATAGCTCTGCTAATTGGCGCGTGAGTCCATGATAGAGGATTAATCGAGAAAACGATTTTAGT
Source organism: Panax quinquefolius (assembly GCA_020205615.1). Classification (NCBI taxonomy): domain Eukaryota; kingdom Viridiplantae; phylum Streptophyta; class Magnoliopsida; order Apiales; family Araliaceae; genus Panax; species Panax quinquefolius. The sequence goes on from CM035158.1 coordinate 30,730,391, forward strand.
CGTAAATGCAGACTATATTTGGAAGGAGAAAGAACAAGACCATTGGTTTTAAGCTGTTGGAAGAGCGAATTTAAATGTTTAATATGCTCTTCAATAGTCTTGGAGAATACAAGGATATCGTCGATGTATACAATGATAAAATGACTGAAAGGATTTAGAATATTATTAAGAATATTCTGAAATTCACTGGGTGCATTTTTAAGTCCAAATGACTGAACATTCCATTCGTAGTGTCCGAACAGAGTGGTAAATGCAGTTTTGTATTTATCATCTGGATGAATAGCAACTTGCCAGAATCCTAACTTAAGGTCAAATTTACAAAATATTGTGGAGACACTTAACCTACCAAGGAGATCATCCTTGTTGGGCAAAGGGTACCTTATCCATTCTAGTACTTTGTTTAATGGTTTATAATTAATGACTAACAGAGGGACACCTCTTTCTTTCTCAGCTTCGTTATTAACATAGAAAGCTGGGCAAGACCATGGTGACTTCCTGTGTCTAATTAAACCTTTACTAAGAAGATCATTAATTTCTTTTTTACATAACTCCATTTGTTCATGACTCATTTGAATAGGTCTAGCTTTAGTGGGAATTAAATGTTCTTTAAATTCCTTAGCATAGGGTAACCTAACTGTGTGCTTCTTCCTATTCCAAAAAGCATTGGGAGAATCGAACATAATTTTTTAGTAAATAATCTTTTAATTCTTTTTTTTTTCTTGGACTCATTACTCTTAAGTTGTTCTTCAACTTGCGATACTTAACTTCTTCTTTAAGGAAATTTAAATGAGTAACTTTGCGGTTTATCAGATTCAATGATTTAGAAATTGATTCTTCTTGAATAAATTTTAAATCTCTTTCTTTTAGTTTGATTAGGAATTTAAATGTAATCTTTTTTCCTAAGTGTTACTTAACTTAAACCATTATTACTAGTAGTAAATGGGTATAATAAATAGATAAAAGCGGTAATCCTAAAATTATTTTGTCAATTAAGATTAAGAACTAAGACAAATGAGGTCTTAAAACACATCTTGTCCTCTTGACAAATATGTACATTAGGTAATTTATATTTTATTTCCATCTGACTTCTGTTAGCTGAATTTAGTTTTTCACTAGTTTTCTTATAATATCGTGTGGGGATAATACATTCTTGAATACAGTTCAAATGCACTTTTGAAGATCAACTAAATGGGGAGTCATATGAAAATGTTTTATCGATAACAAAATTAATAGAGATATACCATTTTTGAATAGTAATAATTCTTTTAAGGGAGAGACCTTGAATAAAGAGGTCTGAATCTTTTGCTTTGATGATTTACGGTTCATCGTGACTTTCATCACTAGAAAAGGAATCATGAACTTGAAGATATGATTTCTTATCATCAATCTCTTTTCTTAATTTAGAAATATCTAATTTTAATTTAGAAATTTCTTTCTTAAGTTTATTAACTTCTTGATTTAATTCGGGAGGGTAATTTCTTTTTCTAGGAGATTTAAATCTTTCAAGAGTTTTATTGAGGCCGAAAATTTGGTTTTCTTTGGCTCTAAGAACTTTATCGATTGACTTTGTTATCTTTGGTTAACAAATCTTTTAATTGCTTCAAATACTGAGTTTTTAATTCAGGGTCTGTAATTTTACTAATTAGATCAACTAATAAAGAACTTTCTTCTTCTTCTTTCGTAATTACATTGATTCTTTTATAATGCTTTTTTATTGCAATTTTTTTGTACATATAGTGACTTCATTTTCACTATCGATTCATCGTTAGATGTATTATTACTAGAAGATTCTTGAATATCGAAGCTTCTTCATCACTACCATTTATTATTTTCAATTCTCATTAATTCTAATAAGCATTACGTATCTTCTATTTGAAATATTTAATTGAGTTAATTTTGTTTAACTCTACATTCACTTTTATAATGTCCTTTCTTTTACAATTGTGATGAGATAATTTTACTTTTATCATATTTCTTTGATTTTTTATATAATTTTTTCTTAGATGACTTGGGTTTATTGTAATAAGTATCTTGATTATTATTCTTTTTATCATGATTATAACTCTTCTTACGACGCTTATGACTTTTATGTGACTCAATATGTTTATTCTTATGCCTGTACTTTCTTCTAGAGGGAGCAACCCGTGAGAAACCATCTTATTCACAAAATGTTCCTAACTCGTATTTAGCTTTATTTTTAACTTTTCTGGCCTGTTTAGCTAACTTAAAGTCAATACACATTTTTAATCCGATTTTTTGAATATAACTAATAATATCACCATAAGCCAAATTATCATAATCTATATATCCTAAATTTTTACTTAATTCTTCCCTAACTTTGTGAGCAAATAAAATGGTAAACCATTAACAAATTTCTCTTTCCAAAATGGTTTATTCTTTGTCATTTCTCTTCATAACTTTCGAAGTAAATACATCTTTGTACCATCTAAAATCACTTAGAGTGGGACATGTAAGATTACTTAATTGATCATGGATTCTTTCAGTGATATTACTAGGAGTTCCAACAAAATGTTTAATTATAGTAAATATTAAAGTATTAACTCCATCAGGAAGACCAATACCAACATCTTCATCAAAGATGGGATTGCCTTCATTACCTCTTTGGATAGCATGAACTATGGAACATCTAATGTCTTTAGTGAGATGTTTTTCCCACCAAGGCCTGAGAATGCCAGTAAAACACTAGCTATTAATTCAACTATATCTGATTGAGATTAAGAGTTGAATTTGGTAATATAGCTGTTGGCTACCATAGACATATGATTAAGTTTATTAAGAATCTCTTGTTCACCAAATCCATCTATATTCCATTCATAAATCTTATTAGAGGACACAGAGAGGCTGTTTATCTAGATTTCTCTCTTGACTGTAGATCCAGGAGGAGTTGGTTCAGAGTACCAATTTTGGTAATACTTGTGTTATCGATGAGTTAATTTATTTAGAATTGCTCATTAAGGTTTGAAATGGATGAGTGATTAGAGTGATCCAAAGAACTTTGTTATCATCATCTATTTCAACATGATCGATAATAATGAATGGTTCCACTTGGATCGGAGTTACATTTTAAGTTTTTAAATAACTTTTCAATAGATTGGATCAATTCACTTTCTTTATTAGGTAGACTTAGATTATATCCGTTTTCTGGTAATTTAATTAAAGGTTGTTCAAGTTTTGAATCAGGTTTTTTAATAATTCCTTCTTCAAATTTTTCTTCAATCCTATCTAGCTGTTTTCCTATTGTTGCTAGATATTAATTACTAAAGTTTAACTGTTCAATTAATTTTTTATTATCATTAGTTCCGTCAGGAATCTTGAAGGGACTAGCGATAACTGAAGTTAAATGTTTTTAACTTAGTTAAATGTTTCTTACATTTACCCATGTAAAAGTAAATGTAAAATGTTTCTTACGTTTTACTTTTACTTTAGTAAATTACTTTTACTTCAGTTAATGTAATAGTGATTCCTGCGTGAATCAATAGTAATTTACTTTTCAGTTTTCTATTTAAACAACTCGAAGTGTTTAGAGTTGTTTAGGCTTAATTCAATGTAGCCTCAGAGCTTCTCTCTCTAGAAAGCTCTTCCGAGGTCCTCTCCCTTCTCTCTTAGTTAGCTGGAGACGAAGCTTTCAGCTTCGATATTCTTTTTTAAAGATGAAGACAAAGTCCTTAATACTTCGATCTTCCCTCTTAAACATTTAGTCTAGGAATTAATGTAATCCCTTCCCAAATGTTTATAAATAAAAGAAAGAGATTACTTTACCGATTAACCGGTCATCTTCTTAATCTTTTCTTTTTTCTGTCTAAGTTTTCTGAATAAAAACCAAAATCATCTTCTTCATCAAAGTTCTGAAGTCACCTTACTTACCTATAGTCCACTTAGTTCGTGTTTAACCTTTGGAAGTCTCCAGGGTGTGAGCAGTGTCGGGTTATAGAACATAGGTATGAGTGTACTTTGGGTAAACGGGGTATGCATGTATGGACCTTGAGTAAGATTTTATTTTGAAACAGTCAAGATGAGTAGGTTATTCAGATCCAGCTCTTCAGTTAGTAACAGGTCGACTTTGCCTCCTGTCCCGGACATAGTTAACCAAGAAGAACATAGTTATGAAAACATTAATCAAGTTTTACACAATTGGAACATACCTAGAGTATCTCCTCAAGATATTTATCAGTCAACCTTTTCCGATAAGTTCAAAACTGACTATAATGTCAAAAGCAGTTGAAAGAGTTTATGCAATTAACAAAGAATACAAAATTATAGTCTTTTATCGTGAAGTTATTAAAAACACGAGAAAGAAGGGTTACAATTTTATTCACATAGGTCTTGTTCAAGTTGCGGTCAAACCTCTCAATGAAAAGGAATTAATTCATCTATCTACCTTTGCCTTAGAGATGCTAGATTTTGAATTATTATCCCAAGTATTATTGGTGCCGTGGAAGCAAGTTTGCATAATGGACCTATCCATTTCAATTGCTTTCCGATTTCACCTTGAGTCTTAGTGATCAAAACTTATTCAAAGCCTTATCATTAAATATTAAACCGATGGAGAGATTACTCAAATGATTGAAGGATCTCAACCCATTGCTTTGATTCTGAATTTACTATAAAACAATGAAATCAAACTAAAATGTTCATGGTCTTAATAAAAGTCCAAAAGATCAAAGCAGTTTTAATTCAAAGTTCAACTAGTGATGCTAATATCCGAGATCCCAAGAACAATTCTTTGGAAGGATATTACTTTACCTAATCAATGGACTTTACCCAATGAATTGCCACATGAAATTTATAGTTAACAATTTGTTAAATATTGAAAACATTCAACAGCTTTTCGATGGAACTATTAAAATTAGTTTTGAACGTATTTAGAACCCAGTTATCATTGAAGACATTTCAGTTCTTCACTCCTTGATTATCCACACTAGAAGAGATATGAAGTCCTTAGTAATCCTTGAGGTTAGAGATATCAAACTTAAAGGTATCCTTAATCAAGGACAAGTTAGTCATCCTTGCTATACTCAGAATGATACCGTTGAAGATGAAGATTCTTCTTCTCCAGCATCCTCGGTATATCCCACACAGTCTGATTTTAATGCCCTAATTAATAATCAATTAAGAGTCATTAAAAAGAATTTCGTTTTAGATTGGGATAACTTAGTAAAGGATTTTAATTCAAAATTTAACAAAGAAAAGAGACATCTATTCAGATCTACTCATCCCATAGAAAAGGAAAGAGATAAGATAGTTAATAGATGGAAAAGATTTATTAAAATGAAGAAATTAACATCACGTTTCTACTTTGGTATGATCGTACCAAAGTAAATGTAATGTTATTAGTAAAACTCAATGGATTAAAGAAGATAGATCTAAAGTATCGTCCAGTCATCCTCCTTTAGAGATGCGATTCTAATTCGATTAAAAAAACACTTGATTATCGCTAGTCCCTTTAAGATTTCGATGCAGAACTAATGATAATAAAAAATTAATTAAACAGTTAAACTTTAGTAATCAATATCTAGCAACAGTAGGAAAACAACTAGATAGGATTGAAGTAAAATTTGTAGAAGGAATTATTAAAAAACCTGATTCAAAACTTGAACAACCTTTAATTAAATTACCAGAAAACAGATATAATCTAAGTCTACCTAATAAAGAAAGTGAATTGATCCAATCTATTGAAAAGTTATTTAAAAAACTTAAAACAGAACCAGGTCCAAGTGGAACCATTGCTGTTATCGATCATGTTGAAACAGATGATGATAACGAAAGTTCTTCGGATCACTCTAATCACTCATCCATTTCAAACCTTAATGAACAGCTAAATAAATTAACTGTCAATAACACAAGTATTACCAGAAATTGGTACTCTAGACCAACTCCTCCGGATCTACAGTTCGAAGAGAGAAATCTAGATAAACAGTTCTCTGTGTCCTCTAATAAGAATGTCCCTATAATACACTAAGGATTTATAAGGAGCTAAAGGAAGAAAATGCCATCCAGTAGGAAAATACTGGGCAGCTAACTGAATTGGGTCATTTTTAGGTTTCATTTGTAACTCGATATGAAATAAGTGTTGATCGAAGATTTGACGATAGTCAAACATTTGATGACTAGATTTTGTTGAAGTAGCAGGGGTTTGACTAGCGAAAATATCGAAAGGTTTGGGCTGACTAGAGAGAACTGAGGAGTAGGGCTTGGGGACTGTACCAAGCACCTGAAATTTATTGTAAGTTTGGGTAACTGGATGAGGAACAACAGTTCATTTTGATTGATTAACTGGACCGGCGGAGCGGCCATGACCACGAGAAGATGAACCTCCTCGTACACTCATAATGCTGTAATTGTACCTCTGTTAATAAATTCACGAGTGAGAAAATCTGGAACTGAGTTGTTACTACCTTTAATATATTCAATATCGAAATCAAAAATACTTAAAATTGCTTGCCATATAGCGAATGAATGCTTAGAGGCGACATTCTCAACATCCTTTTCAAGGATAAATTTTGCTGACTTGCAATCTATTCTAACTAGAAATTTTTGGTTCAATAAATCTCTCTGAAATTTTTTGATACATAAAACTAATGATAAAATTTCCTTTTTAATAGTAATTGTATTTTAATCGTGGTAGGATTCCATTCGCGTAATGGAAACGAACAATTTGTTCATCAGAAGTAGGAGTTAATTTTTGTTTGAGTATGCCACCGAATCCAATGTCAGAGGCATCGGTTTCAACTATTTTGAAAGTTGAATCGTTTGAAATGCCAAGGCAGGGCAAAACCTTAACATATTTTTTAACTTGTTGGACGATAAAAGTATGAATGTCAGTCCATGGGGGAGGATTACTTTGTAAGCGCTGAAAGAGAGGCTTACAAATCTTCCTGAGGTCCTTGTAAAACTTGCCAATATAATTGAGCGAGCAAAGAAACCTCTGTAGCTGAGTTTTGTCGGTAATCTTATCTGCGAACAGGTCGGCGAATTGAATAGCTCTATCAATTGGCCGCGTGAGTCCATGATAGAGGATTAATCCGAGAAACCTGACTTTAGTCAGAAACAGACTACATTTGGAAGGAGAAAGAACAAGACCATTGGTTTTAACTGTTCGAAAGAACGAATTTAAATGTTTAATATGCTCTTCAATAGTCTTGGAGAATACAAGGATATCGTCGATGTATACAATGATAAAATGACTGAAAAGATTCAGAATATTATTAAGAATATTCTGAAATTCACTGGGTGAATCCAATTCCATTCGTAGTGTCCGAACGGAGTGGTAAATGCAGTTTTGTATTTATCATCTGGATGAATAAAGAACTTGCCGTAATCGACTTAAGGTCAAATTTACTAAATATTGTGGAGACACTTAACCTACCAAGGAGATCATCCTTGTTGGGCAAAGGGTACCTTATCTATTCTAGTACTTTGTTTAATGGTTTATAATTAATGACTAACCGAGGGACACCTCTTTCTTTCTCGACCGTTATTAACATAGAATCTTTGGGCAAGACCATGGTGACTTCTTCGTGTCTAATTAAACCTTTACTAAGAAGATCATTAATTTCTTTTTTACATAACTCCATTTGTTCATGACTCATTTGAATAGGTCTAGCTTTAGTGGGAATTAAATGTTCTTTAAATTCCTTAGCATAGGGTAACCTAACTGTGTGCTTCTTCCTATGCCAAAAAGCATTGGGAGAATCAGAACATAAATTTTTTAGTAATTAATCTTTTAATTCTTTTATTTTTTCTTGGACTCTGTTACTCTTAAGTTGTTCTTCAACTTGCTAATACTTAACTTCTTCTTTAAGGTAGTCACCGACAGGTGATGGCCCACGCCATCATCTCTTTTACTTTAGTAAATGTAAAAGTAAAAGTAAAAGAATAACTTTTGCTTTTACTTAAGTTAAATGTTTTTAACTTTAGTTAAATGTTTTTTACATTTACCCATGTAAAAGTAAATGTAAAATGTTTCTTACGTTTTACTTTTACTTTAGTAAATTACTTTTACTTCAGTTAATGTAATAGTGATTCCTGCGTGAATCAAATAGTAATTTACTTTTCAGTTTTCTATTTAAACAACTCGAAGTGTTTAGAGTTATTTAGGCTTAATTCAATGTAGCCTCAGAGATTCTCTCTCTAGAAAGCTCTTCCGAGGTCCTCTCTCCCTTCTCTCTAGTTAGGCGGAGACGAAGCTTTCAGCTTCGATCTTCTTAGTTAGAGATGAAGAAGAAGTCTTCAATACTTCCTTCTTCCCTTAAACATTTAGTCTAGGAATTAATGTAATCCCTTCCTCAAATGTTTATAAATAAAAGAAAGAGATTACTTTACTGGATTCACCTGGCCATCTTCTTAATCTTTTCTTTTCTTCATTAAAGTTTTTATTTTAAAACTTATCCATTGTTATATGGTATCAGAGCCACACGGTTGGTTCTTGATGCTATCGGTGATTTCGATTAAAAACAGTTTGATTTGTTTTTAAATGTTTCTTCAAACTTTTATTTTTCTTGCTCCGCTTTTAATCGCCTCGACCTTAGTAAACCACCCAAGATCGCCTTTAAGTCCCGAATAATGCCGTTTGTAAGTCTCAATTGGGAGCGATTAGTAAGGCTAAAGGGAATCTTTAGATCTACGGGTATGTGTTCAAGGCAAGTAAGGCTAGAGTCTAAGTGGACCTTCAAGAAAAAGAATTTTTGTTTAAACAGTTAACAAATTAGTCTTCAGTTTAGATCGATTTCGCTGATAGATCAGGACCAATCGAGTGATCCTTTGTTTCAAATTTCAGTCTGATTTGTTTTTAAACAAATTTTTTTTTACAAAATCTAAGAAATTTTGAAGATTTTGACCAATTTTCGGTAGAAAAATTTTTTCCTCCTTCTTTATAAACTAAAGTTTTGGGGGTGATAGGGTTATTTCCTGGATAAAAATTTTGAGGTGGAAATGTATGGGGATGGTGACTCATCTGAGAAGATGATCAATAGCACCTTCCGGCATCCACAGGAGATGCATCACCAACCACGAAGAAGGCGCTTGAGAGTCTTCAACATAAACAGTGATGGCCCACGCCATCATCTCTTTTACTTTAGTAAATGTAAAAGTAAAAGTAAAAGAATAACTTTTGCTTTTACTTAAGTTAAATGTTTTTAACTTTAGTTAAATGTTTCTTACATTTACCCATGTAAAAGTAAATGTAAAATGTTTCTTACGTTTTACTTTTACTTTAGTAAATTATTTTTACTCCAGTTAATGTAATAGTGATTCCTGCGTGAATCAAATAGTAATTTACTTTTCAGTTTTCTATTTAAACAACTCGAAGTGTTTAGAGTTGTTTAGGCTTAATTCAATGTAGCCTCAGAGATTCTCTCTCTAGAAAGCTCTTCCGAGGTCCTCTCTCCCTTGTCTCTAGTTAGCCAGAGACGAAGCTTTCAGCTTCGATCTTCTTAGTTAGAGATGAAGAAGAAGTCTTCAATACTTCCTTCTTCCCTTAAACATTTAGTCTAGGAATTAATGTAATCCCTTCCTCAAATATTTATAAATAAAAGAAAGAGATTACTTTACCGATTCACCGGTCATCTTCTTAATCTTTTCTTTCTTCTGTTAAAGTTTTTATTTTAAAAACTTATCCCTTTCAAAATAGTTGAAACCGATGCCTCTGACATTGGATTTTTTTTTTCTTTAATGTAATCCCTTCCTCAAATGTTGTTCTTCAACTTGCTGATACTTAACTTCTTCTTTAAGGAAATTTAAATGAGTAACTTTGCAGTTTAACAGATTCAATGATTTAGAAATTGATTCTTCTTGAATAAATTTTAAATCTCTTTCTTTTGGTTTAATTAGGAATTTAAATGTAATCTTTTTTCCTAAGTGTTCGCAACTTAAACCTTTATTACTAGTAGTAAATGGGTATAATAAATAGATAAACGGTAATCCTAAAATGATTTTGTCAGTAAGATTGCGAACTAAGACAAATGAGGTCTTAAAACACATACTGTCTTGACAAATATGTACATTAGGTAATTTATATTTTATTTCCATCGACTTAGTTAATTGAATTTAGTTTTCACTAGTTTTCTTATAATATCGTGTGGGATAATACCTTCTTGAATACGTTCAAATCGCTTTTGATGATCAACTAAGGTGGAGTTGTATAGAGAACGCTTTTATCGATAACTAAATTAATAAAGATATACCATTTTTGAATAGTAATATCTTTAATTCTTTTAAGGGAGAGACCTTGAATAAAGAGGTCAGAATCTTTAGCACCTGATGATTCTGGTTCATCGTGACTTTCATCACTAGAAAAGGAATCATGAACTTGAAGATCTGATTTCTTATCATCAATCTCTTTTCTTAAGTTAGAAATATCTAATTTTAATTTAGAAATTTCTTTCTTAAGTTTATTAACTTCTTGATTTAATTCAGGGAGGGTAATTTCTTTTACCGGAGATTTAAATCTTTAAAGAGTTTTATTGAGACTGAAAATTGGTTTTTCTTTGGCTCTAAGAACTTTATCAGTGACTTTGCTATCTTTGGTTAACAAATCTTTTAATTTCTTCAAATACTGAGTTTTTAATTCAGGGTCTGTAATTTTACTAATTAGATCAACTAATAAAGAACTTTCTTCTTCTTCTTTCGTAATTACATTAATTCTTTTACAACAGTTTTTATTCCAATTTTCTGTACATATAGTGACTTCATTTTCACTATCAGATTCATCGTTATATGTATTATTACTAGAAGATTCTGGAATATCAGAAGCTTCTTCATCACTACCACTGTTATTTTCAATTCTCATTAATTCTAATAATTGTTCTGTATCTTTGGCTGAAATATTTAATTGAGTTAATTTTTGTTTGACTCTAAATTCACTTTTATAATGTCCTTTCTGCCCACAATTGTGACAGACAATTTTACTTTTATCATATTTCTTTGATTTTTTATATGATTTTTTCTTAGATGACATGGGTTTATTGTAATATAAGCATTCATTCGCTAGATGGCAAGCAATTTTAAGTATTTTTGATTTTGATACTTTATTACTAGTAGTAAATGGGTATAATAAATAGATAAACGGTAATCCTAAAATGATTTTGTCAGTAAGATTGCGAACTAAGACAAATGAGGTCTTAAAACACATACTGTCTTGACAAATATGTACATTAGGTAATTTATATTTTATTTCCATCTGACTTCCGTTAGCTGAATTTAGTTTTTCACTAGTTTTTTTATAAAATCGTGTGGGGATAATACCTTCTTGAATACAGTTCAAATCTGCACCAGTATCAACTAAGGCAGGGAGCTGTACAGAGAACATTTTATCGATAACTAAATTAATAGAGATATACCATTTTTGAATAGTAATATCTTTAATTCTTTTAAGGGAGAGACCTTGAATAAAGAGGTCAGAATCTTTAGCACCTGATGATTCTGGTTCATCGTGACTTTCATCACTAGAAGAGGAATCATGAACTTGAAGATCTATTATATTTATAATAATAATAAAACAAAACTTATCACCTTTATTATAATTCACAATATTAATCGACCAGGTCGTTCCCAGGAAAGAGGGGGCTTTCCAATAAGAATTTCTCCCTATTGGCGCGCAATTAGGTGACCAAACCTCTCCTTGGCAGAACTTCTAGACATCGTTAATATTGCAAATAATAATATTAATAACTTTGTTATCTCAATTATTGAAATATCGACAATAATTGAATCAAATAACGTGAGATACTATGCAACAATTACTGTAGCAATAATTGAACAAAACTGAGTGACTTCTCACGTAAGCATCAATAATCAATACCGTGTGCTACTATGCAACCACGCATATTACTATACTTTTAACACCGGGTGTTTCAACAGTTAATGATAAAACTTCCGCCGTAATTTTCATAAAAATATTTTTGTCGTTTTCTCAATCCGACAATAATTCCATTATGGGGTCCACCAATGATTGTGCCGTCGTACGAATATTCCCTGACCAATCGAATATTATATAACAACTTGCGTACTTTGCAAAATTTATAAATATTACCCACAACTATAACATTATATCAAGTTCACTCCATAATATTAAAAAATAATATTTATAGAAAATTTATTTTTATTCCTAAAAGTTGGGGTCTTACATTACGTGCATAGATAGACTGTTGATTGGTATGATTATGACCAGGGATAATTCGGTATGACCATGACCATTGATGATTACACGAATATTCTTGGCCTGTAGTGCAAGAATAATTTGTGGACGTTACACTAATGAATATCCTTGGCCCGTAGTGCAGGGATGATTTGATGATGTGATTAATTTATTAAGTTGAGTCCCAGCGATAAAGTTAATGATAAACTTTTTAAATCATAGAAGATAGTAGATATCATGATCTACTTGACTCTTCTAATGGATTAATTGTTTCACTGCAGTTAAAATTGTTGTCTATTATATTCTATCAGTTTAACATTGTCGAAGGCTAATGATAACTTATTCTGCATTATCTTAGTCATAATATTTCTTACTGGGCTAGTTGAGCTCACATTTTTACTTCCATTGTTCTCTTCAGGAAATGAGAAAGTAACCGAACTAGTCGGGGGATGGAGTGATGGTCTGAGATGGTGTTATAGTATTCCTCACTATTCTATAGAATAGTGTGACAATAAATGTAATGAGGACTCCATTTGAGTTTGGATATTGTCTAGAAGATAATATTCGTGTAAAAACTCTCAGCTCAAGTTGTATAATTAAGTTTGTATTTATATTCAGTACCATATATTTGGAGACCCAAGATGGGTGATGTATACCTATTTTGGGGGCGTCACAGTTGGTATCAAAGCTTAGGGATATTATCCCTGGCTGAGATGTGAGACAAGAACTAGGAGGGGAGAGACGGGAAATTCCTTCGCTAGTATGACCTACCTAAGTTTATTTGGTATTTAATTGGTCGGTCGGAGTATAGGGATAATATATGGCATGTCAATTAACTCGTGTTTTGTGGCAGTGTTTGAAAATGGCATCTGAAAATGTTGAAATAAGCAATGAAGCACATGAGACCGTTGAGTCACCGACGATCAATATCCAGGATAATGTGCAACAGGAAGAAAATAATCCTCAAGTAAACAACAACACCGATCAAATGATGAACGACGGGATATTCAGAGGATTTATGCAATTAATGCAACATCAGGCAAGATCGGCTCCTGTTCAAAATGCAGGTGGAAACACTGGCAACTCTCAGATGGTCACTGCTAAGCAGTTCAAAGAGCTGGGACCACCAGAGTTTTTGGGAGAGCCAAAACCACTTAAGGCGGAGACGTGGATAAAGCAGATCTCCAAGATATTTGATGTCTTTGGATGCTCCGAGGAGCAAAAGGTCCCCTTTGCCACATTCATGTTGAGAGGAGAGGCAGATTATTGGTGGGAATCAGTAAAACGTACTCAGCCTGCCGCACTCAAAATGTCTTGGGAAAAGTTCCAAAAACTGTTCAACAATAAGTACTTTCCTGAAAGTATTCGTCACATGAAGGAGGTGGAGTTTATCAAGTTAGAGCAAAACAATATGACCATGTCGCAGTACGAGGCTAAGTTTGTCGAGTTGTCCTGGTTCGCCTCCCATTTGGTTGATAATGAGGAGAGAATAACGTGAATGTTTCTATGAGGTTTAAGACCCGAAATACGTCAATACCTCATTTCTTACAAATTGTGTTTGTATTCAGATGTTGTAAATAGGGCTCAGTTATTGGAGCGCGATAATGAGTCAACCCAACCAAGAGAGAGCAGTCGGCAAGTCATTAATACCAGTGGTAGCAGTCATCGAAGCAGTGAAAAAAAACGTGGAGGGAATCAACATGCCAGAAATGGTAACCACTTCGTTGGTAATCATGGCCAAGATAATAGAAGTGGAAATTTCAAGAAGAGGAGATTCAATAATGATGGAAAGACGTTAGCACCATCACTTATAGTTAAGGAAGGAGAATGACCGCCGGTCGTATGTTACAAATGCGGAGGGGAGGGACATATCAATCCAAACTTTACGCAACAGTCTAAAGCATGTTACAATTGTGGAAGAGAAGGTCACCTAGCCTGATTTTGTCATGCACCAAAGTTAAGTCCAGCTGGGATGGAGGCATCAAAGGCCGTCCCAGACAATATAAAACCGGTAGTTCAAGGGAGAGCATTTGTCGTAACCTCCCAAAAAGCGAGGAATTTGAACGAGGTGATCACGTGTAAGCTAATCATAAACTCTAGCGAAGTCTATACATTATTTGATACCGGTTCTACCCATTCTTTTATCTCTCCTACTTGCGCTCAACGTTTAAATTTAACTCTGGAGAAATTAGACTTTGATTTATCTGTTGAAACTCCGTTGGGAGAAACCTTCATTACATCCACTGTTTATAAGTCTTATTTGATTCAAATCGGTAACCGCACATTACCTGTCGATCTTATCTCTTTAAAAATACTTGCATTTGATGTGATTTTAGGAATTGATTGGTTGACTACTCATCATGCTAAAATTGATTATTTTTGTAAGGTGTTTAGCTTTCATATTCCTAACCAACCTATTATGTGAATTCAAGCAACCAAACCATTAAAGTCAATCACTGTCATCTCAAGCCATAAAGCTATTCATTTATTGAAAAATGGATGTCAAGCTTTCTTAAGCTCATGTAACGGATTTAAACAAAAATATGTCAGTTTTGAATGATATTTCTATTGTTAATAAATTTCCTGACGTATTCCCTGAAGAATTTTCTGGACTACCCCCAAAGCGTGAAATTGAATTTTATATCGACCTTGAATCCGGTACAAAACCCATTTCCAAAGCCCCATATCAAATGGCTCCTATTGAGCTTCAGAAGTTAAAAACCCAACTACAGGAATTGTTAGACATCGGTTTCATTCGTCCTAGTACGTCTCGTTGGGGTGCTTCTATTCTATTCATGAAGAACAAAGATGGAAGTATGCGACTTTGTATTGATTATCGGGAGTTGAATCATGTCACCATCAAAAATAGGTACCCGTTACCTCATATTGATGACCTATTTGACGAGTTGCAAGGCGCCAAATTCTTTTCAAAGATCGATCTTCATTCCAGATATCATCAGTTAAAGATTAAAACCGATGACATCCCAAAGACTACTTTCAGAACTCGGTACGGGCATTACGAATTTCTAGTCATGTCTTTTGGATGGACTAATGCTCCTGCTGCCTTCATGGATATGATGAACCGAGTATTCAAGGAATATTTGGATCACTTTGTGGTCGTCTTTATTGATGACATCCTTATTTACTCCAAAAGTCGTGAAGATCATGAGCAACACTTGAGGCTGATACTTCAAAAGCTTCGTGAAAACAAGCTTTATGCTAAGTTGAAGAAATGCGAGTTCTGGCTTGAAGAAGTAGCATTTCTTGGGCACGTGATATCAAATCATCTAATATCTGTTGTGTGATGCCCCCAAAATAGGTATACATCACCCATCTTGAGTCAACAAATACATGGTACAAAATTCAAATACAACTTAATTATACAACAGTCGTGTAAGATACGACAAAGCATAATATAAGTGTTTTAATAAGAATATTGTCATCTAGACAATATCCACACTCAATGGAGTCCTCATTACATTTATTATCACACTATTTAACAGAATAGTGAGGACTACTAATGTTATCATCTGGACCGTCACTCCGTTCCCCGACTAGTCCCAGCTATATTCTCATTTCCTAAAGAGAAAAATGAAAGCAAAGGGTGAACTCAACTAGCCCATTAAGAAATATTATGACTAAGATAATGCAGAATAAATTATCCTTAGCTTTCAACAGTATAACAACTGATAGAATATAATAGATAACAAGTTTTAGATCAACAACTGCAACGGAATAAGCAATCCATTAGAAGAGTCAAGTAGAACATAAAATCTACTATCTTCTAAGATTTAAAAGGTTTTTCATCACTTTTATCGCTTAGACTCAGCTTAATAAATAAACCATAACATCCCTGCACCACGGCCAAGGATATTCATGTAATCATCAATGGTCTCGATTATACCGAATAATCCCTGGTCATAATCATACCAACTACTGTCCATCAATGAACTACAGGCTAATGAGGACTTTTACCACATCATTCTTCACATTACGGTCATGATTATACCGAATAATCCTTGGTCATAATCATACCAAGTCCATCTATGCACGCAAGCCAAAGATGACTTTAATCACAATATAAGCCTGAGGATGATGACAATGACATAATAATTCAATAAAACAAGTTTAAGGATAAATTTTAAAGATTTATAATTTAATTTATCCGTAAATCAATAACGTCAAATTGTCAACATGATCTTCGCTTTGTAGAGTAAAATTCAAGAATGCTCGGAAGAATATTTCCATGAAAAGATCTTGGATGAAGCACAAATATCAAGCATATTCCACTAATTTCATGGAGTATAGAAGCCAAAGCTTTAACCAATTTGAGTATCGAGAATATATGAAAGCGCAAATGGATTTTTACGCATGTGGTAATCCACATAGATAGATTATTCCAATGAATAATAAAGAATGGAATAATAGAAGAATTCACCATGCATGCAGAGATCAAGCGTGATGAGTTATTCCAATAGAATAATAAAGAATGGAATAATGTTGAGAATTCACCGTGCATACGATAGTACGCATGCATGAGTTATTCAATAGAATAATAAAAAAATGGAACAAGGTCATGCGTAATCCGCACAGACAGGATATTCCAATAGAATAATAAAGAACGGAACTAGGTCATGTGTAATTCGCACAGATAGGATATTCAAACAGAATAATAAAGAATGGAATAACAACAAAATTCACCAGGCATGCGATAGACCGCGCGGATGCAAAAGTTATTCCAAAGCAGGATAATAAAGAATGGAATAATGAGAAGAATTTCACCATGTATGCGGTGCCAGATAGGCAAAGTTATTCAACATAATAATAAAGAATGGAATAACAACCCTTACGAGTATTGAAAGAAAATAACTCTCTTTGTGAATACGAAAGAATAATACCCCTTACCTTAGAAGAAAACTGGAATAGTGAGGTAGCAGACTTCTCTTCTCCTTTCTCTCTATAATTTATCTCTATAATAATTGCTCTATAGCTTTAGTGAATTGGTGAGAAATGAAGGAAGAATGGGTTTCTATTTATAGGAAAATATAGTTTTGATAATTACACATTTTGGGGCTCAAAATATTACAGTATAATACTTTCCTCTTTTTCTTCATTTTTAATTTAGTCATCCAAGTATTATCAAACTTGCACCACCTCCCCTAATAGTAAATCATATGAATCAATAGTAAATCATGTGAATCAATAGTTCTAGACATGTGAAAATACGAATTATAGTATTGTACCTCCATCTATACCTCCATTTTTAACTTAGTCATGCAAGTATTATCAATCTTGCACCAACTCCCCTAATAGTAAATGAATATGAATCAATAGTACACACATGTGAACAAATAGTTATAATCATGTGAATCAATAGCAATTAATTGCTCATTTATCCGGTTAATTACCCGATTGGTCAATATAACCTCCAGACATTAATTGTTATCGAAATAAATGTCGATTTTCACTAATACTAATAATTCCAACACAATGGAACTATCAATTTCATCTTTAATCAAGATGAACTTATTCATCATTAATATTATAATTCACAATATTTAACAACTAGGTCGTTCCCAGGAAAGAGGGGTCTTTTCGATAAGTATTTCTCCTTATTGGCGCGCAATTAGGTGACCAAACCTCTCCTTGACTGAACTTCTAGACATTGTCAATACTGAAAATAATAATATGAATAACTTTGCCATCTCAATTATTGATTTAATAATATATCATTTTATGCAGATGATACTGTGACAATAATTGAATCAATAATATGAGAGAAATGATGCAGCAATTACTGTAGCAATAATTGAGTATAACTGAGTGTCTTCTCACGTAAGCATTAATAATCAATACCGTGTGCTACTATGCAACCACGCGTATTACTGTACTTTTACTACCGGGTAGTTTAACGGTTTTAACGGTAACACTTTTGCCGCTATTTTTATAAAAAGATAATTTTGTCATTTTTTAACTACGACAATACTTCCGTTGTGGGGTCCACCAGTGATTGTGCCGTCGTATGAATATTCTCTTTTAAAATGAATATTCCTCGACCAATCGAATATTATATAACCACTTTCTTACTTTGTAAAATTTGTAAATATTACCCACAACTATAATATTATATCAAATCCACACCATAATATTCAAAAATATATTTCGAGAAAATTATTCTTTATTTATAAAAGTTTGGGTCTTACAACCTTCTCTTCTTATGAAATTTCGTCCTTGAAATTAAGGTACGTACCTGGTATATCGAAGAGGTGAGGATATCTTGACTTCATTTGAGATTCTAACTCCCAGGTCATTTCTTTCACATCGTGATTTCTCCACAAAACTTTGACTTGAGGTATAACCTTGGAGCGTAGAATATGATCCTTCTTATCCAAGATTTTAATAAGTACCTCTTCATATGTTAAATCTTCCTCTATCTAAATCACGGTTCTAATTCAATAATGTGGTTGGGTCTTTCACATATTTACGTAAATATAGATATGTGAAAAACATTATGAACACGAGACATACTCAAGCGGTAAGGCGAGTCTATAGGCCACAGTTCCTACTCGATCGAGGATTATAAATGGGCCAATGAATCGAGGATTGAGCTTTCCTCTTTTTCCAAATATCATAACTCCTTTCTATGGAGCAACATATGGCAACACATGATCTCCAATATTGAATTTCACGTTCTTTCGATGAAGATCAGCATAACTCTTTTATCGATCTTGTGAAGTTTTTATACGTTGTCGGATTATTTGAATCTTTTCCATAGTCATACATACCAAATTCGGTCGCAAAAACGTTGCTTCACCCACCTCATCCCAGCATACTGGAGAACGACACTTTCTTCCATATAACGCCTCAAATGGAGCCATGCCAATACTTGTTTGATAACTATTTTTGTAGGAAAACTCCACCAATGGTAAGAACTTGTCCCAACTTCCCTTGAAGTCAAGGACACAGAGTCTTAATAAATCTTCAAGAGTTTAAATGGTCCTTTCTGACTGCCCATCCGTTTGAGGATGATATGCCGAACTAAATCGTAAATCCGTGCCCATAGCTTTTTGCAAACTAACCCAAAATCTTGAAGTGAATATTGGGTCTCGATCAGAAACTATGGATACTGGCATACCATGCAATCTTACAATCTCGTTTATGTACATACTAGAAAGACGTTCAAGTGTATAAGTTTCTCGTATCGATAAAAAATGAGCAGACTTGGTCAATCTATCAACAATGACCCAAATCGCATCTATGCCTTGAGAAACCTTGGGAAGACCATTAACGAAATCCATGGTAATGTTCTCCCACTTTCATTCTGGAATTTCAAGTGGTTGCAATGGACCTTTTGGCACTTGATGCTCCGCCTTGACTCGTTGACAAGTTAGACACCTTGAGATAAACCCCGCTATCTCTCTCTTCATATTGCTCCACCAAAATGTATGTCGAAGATCATGATACATTTTGGTACTCCCAAGATGGATTGCAAATGGTGAGTTGTGCGCCTCCATCATGATTTTATACTTCAAGTCAGAATTGTTAGGAACACAAAGTCTGGAGTTGACTCGAAGTATTCCTTCTTCATCGATTCTTGCTTTCGGAATAGCACCTTCTTGCACTTTCTTCCTCATACGCATCAGCTCTAGGTCTGTAGCTTGAGCAGCTTTAACTTTATCGATTAAAGTCGGTTCTACTCGTATACTCGTCATCATCACATGGGTCCCTGGAGTCTTTAACTCTATATATCTCCATCCTTTGTAAATCATACAAAATGGGCCTTTGCGTTTACAATATCGCACTCGTACCCGCATATGATCTTCTACTCAATGCATCAGCTACTGTGACGTCCCCAATTCTGGGTACTTTTTACCTCAGATATGGTACGTTACGATACATCATTAATTTCTATAACTACTGCGGAAGATATAAACATAAATTATTTATACAATAAACTTTTACAACATAATCCCCAAGGTCTACAACCTTAACTTAATACATACCTTCAATAACTTAAAAGGTTTACAATGTTATTTGCATCAGATAACTTAATAGTTCTAAATGCAAAATAATCTAAACTTGGAATTTGCCTTTACCATTGTCGTTCTTCGAGCCTTCGTTTTAATCTGAAATTTGTTATCATGATATAGCAAGGATGAGCAACTATTTTGCCCAACAAGTTTAAGTACAATGAAGATATATCATGATTGAAAAGGAATAAGCTTACAAGTTTTCAACAATGTAATATAATTGAGGAAGAACATGAATCAAACTTCAATAACTGAAAACCTGAATAATTATGCTGATTGGTCAACAATGACCATGAACAAATTTAACTGAACCTTATGGAAATGAAGGTGA
The DNA here is from genome assembly GCA_020205615.1 of Panax quinquefolius. Lineage (NCBI taxonomy): Eukaryota > Viridiplantae > Streptophyta > Magnoliopsida > Apiales > Araliaceae > Panax > Panax quinquefolius. The sequence goes on from CM035158.1 coordinate 30,750,906, forward strand.
TCAGCCTTTCATACCTGATGAACATATGCCACATACACTAAGTGCGAATCAATAATCAAATATATGGAATAATTGTTAATAATTAATCCACTAGCATGTTTGAAACATAATAACTTGAATTTGAGTTAGGAGACTTGCCATAATGCGAATATTACATAATAATATTAGATGTGGACTAATCAACAACAATTATCCACTAACATGATTTGAAAAGTAATAACTCGAGTTTGAGTTAGAGAACTTGCCTGTTTGACGAGCTACAGCTAACTAGCTTTAATCAAAACTCTTTGAATGACCTAGCATTGACAATGTTGGTCTATTAATTTGTGACGCCCCCAAAAATAGGTATACATCACCCACCTTGGGTCGCCAAATGCATGGTACATAAATCAAATACAACTAAATAATACAACTGTCGTGTAACATACGACAAAACATAAGCTGAGAGTTTAAACAAGAATATTGCCTTCTAGATAATATTCACTCTCAATGGAGTCCTCATTATATTTATTGTCACACTATTTAAAAGAATAGTGAGGACTACTAATGCTATCATCTAGACCGTCACTCCGTTCCCCGACTCGTCCCAGCTATATTCTCATTTCCTGAAGAGAACAGTGAAAGAAAGGGTGAGCTCAACTAGCCCAGAAAGAAATATTATGACTAAGATAATGCAGAATAAATTATCATTAGTCTTCAACAATGTTAAACTGATAAAATATAATAGACATCAAGTTTAACTGCAGCGGAACAAGCAATCCATTAGAAGAGTCAAGTAAAGAATAAAATCTACTATCTTCTATGATTTAAAATGTTTTCATCAATTTTTATTGCTGAGACTCAGCTTAGTAAATAAACCACATCATCGAATCATCCCTGCTCTACGGGCCAAGGACATTCATTAAATTATCAATGGTCATGACTATACAAGAATAATCCTCGGTCATAATCATACCAAGTCCATCTCTGCACGTAAGCCAAAAATATACAACAATAAAACCAATAATTAACAATCCATCTTTGCACGTAAGCCAAAGATATACAATTCAATAATCAACAGTCCATCTTCGCACGTAAGCCAAAGATAACTTTCATCACCATATAAGCATGAGGATGATGACAATGATATAAGCATTAATTAAACTAAAACAAGGATAAATATTAAAGACTTTAAAATTATCCAAATATTATCAATCACTTACTAAACTCATAATCTAATATTATTAATATTATAATAATATTTTAATCACTTCTTAAACTTTTAAACAATTTATTTTAATTGTTTACACTTTACCAAATAATACATTTAATCATTCAAAGAATGCCATAATCATAAGATTTCGTCACCAATGATCAAATCCCTCATCAAACATCTACATATACCTTATATAGGATTTCAAGCCATAAAATACTATTTTCCAACACATAACATATTTAACTCATATGTTCGTAACTAAACTATTTTCATGAAAAATACCAAATCAGTCCCAAAAATATTTCTTTTCTGGGATTTAGCAGAATATAGTCCCATAATGAACATATATTTTTCTCGAAATTTTTAAAATTCATTTACTATTTTTCAAAAATCAATTTCTAATTAATTCCTTAAGAAATTAGCTACCTCAAGGTTAACTCCAGAAATTCCCAAATCTCGGCAGGATCTTACACATGTTATTGTGAGCTTCCAGTTTAAATTTCATGGTCATCGGAATTATAGAACTCCGATTATAGCATTTTTTGTCGGAAAAAACCTAAATATTGAAATAGTCATAACTTGCTCATTTTAAGTCGGCATGAGCTTATTTTTGGACAGGAAGTACCTTATACCATATACTTTCATGTCCCAAAAGCCCAGAATTTTTCTCACAAATTAAGTGGCCGAAACAGCCTTTCTAAAAATCTGGATAGTAGCTTTTCGATAATTTCTAGCTTTTGACTCCTTTGCTAAAATCAGTCCACACGAAAATCTACAACACCTTTTCCAGTGATTCCACTTGGAGATGCTACAAAACTCATAGATCTAACTCTAGAACTTGACCACACTCAAAAATTCAAAATATAATAGGAGATATGGTCAATTGAATTTCATGTTCCATTTTCACCAAAATATGATTTTCAACCATTTGTGATTTCTAAGAAACTTTCATGTTTTCACATAATAACCAATATAACTCATCATAATACTTACTAATACTTCATATACCCATGATTTTCATCAGTCCAATGCTTTTATTATGACTCTCATCATAATCAACATAACTAGATCATTTCCATAATTTAATAAGGAATGAATATAAAGGATCATTCACTATGCATGTGGTAATCCACATAGACAGGTTATTCCAACAGAATAATAAAGAATGGAATAACAGAAGGATTCACCATGCATGCGATAGATCGCATGCACGAGTTATTCCCAATGAATAATAAATAATGGAACCCAGTCCCGCCAGAACAATACGAGCAATGTGATATTAAAACGTAATAATAAAGACCGGAATAATAGAAAAATTTCACCATGTATGTGGTACTTGGCATAAAAAGGTTATTCCAACAGAATAACAAAGAATGGAATAATAGAAGAATTTCACCATGTATGCGGTACTTCGCATAAACATGTTATTCCAACATAATAATAAAGAATGGAATAACAACTCTTACGAGTATTGAAAGAAATAATTCTCTTCATGAATACGAAAGAATAATACCCCTTACAGGTACAACAAATAATATCCCTTACCTCAAAAGAAGACCGGATACTGGAATAGTGAGGTAGCAGACTTCTCTTCTTCTTTCTCTCTATAATTTCTCTCAATAATAATGACTCTAAATCTTTTTGTGAATTGGTGAGAAATGAACGAAGAATGAGCTTCTATTTATAGTAAAATATAGTTTCGATAATTGCACATTTTGGGGCTCGAAATATTACAGTACAATACCTCCATCTTTTCTTTCATTTTTAATTCAGTTATCCAAGTATTATCAAACTTGCACCACCTCCCCTAATAGTAAATCATGTGAATCAATAGTTCTAAACATGTGATAAAATTAATTACAGTATAGTACCTCCATCTATACCTCTATTTTTAACTTAGTCATGCAAGTATCGTCAATCTTGCACCAACTTCCCTAATAATAAGTGAATGTGACTCAATAGAAACTCATGAATAGTAACTCATGAATAGTAACTTGTGAATAGTAACTCGTGAATAGTACTCCGACAAGAAAAGTGTCCTGAATACCCGATTGAACAATATAATCTCCAGACATCAATTATTATCGAAATAAATGTCGATTTCTACTAACACAAATAATCCCAACACAATGGAACTACCAAATTCATCTTTAATCAAAACGAACTTATTCATCATTAATATTATAACTCACAATATTTAACAACCAGGTCGTTCCCAGGAAAGAGGGGGCTTTCCAATAAGGATTTCTCCCTATTGACGCGCAATTAGGTGACCAAACCTCTCCTTGGCAGATCTTCTAGATATTATAAATATTGCAATTTAATAATATGAATAACTTTGTCATCTCAATTATTAATTTAATAATATATCATATAATGCAGATGATACTGTAACAATAATTAAATCAATAATATGAGAAATATGATGCAGCAATTCCTGTAGCAATAATTTAGTATAACTGAGTGACTTATCACGTAAACATCAATAATCAATACTGTGTGCTACTATGCAATCACGCGTATTACTGTACTTTTACTACCGAGTAGTTCAACAGTTTTAACGGTAACACTTTCGCCGTTATTTTTATTAAATGATAATTCTGTCATTTTCTAAATACGACAATACTTCTGTTGTGGGTCCACCAATGATTGTGCCATCGTACAGATATTCTCCGACAAAAAAAATATTCTCCGACCAAACAAATATTTTATAACAACTTGCATACTTTGCAAAATTTATAAATACTATCCACAACTATAACATTATATCAAATCCACACCAAAATATTAAAAAAAATATTTTGAGAAATTTAAATCTTTATTCATAAAATTTGGGGTCTCACAATCTCCACTCCTTATGAAATTTCGCCCTCAAAATTTACGTACGTGCCTGGTATGCTGAACAAATGAGGACACTTCGTCAGATTCTAACTCTTGAGGTATAACCTTTGAGCGTAAAATATATTCCTTCTTATCTAAGATTTTAACATATATTTCCCCATACGTTAATTTTCCGCTATCTCGTTCGGTTCTAAATCAATAATGTGGTTCGGGTAGTCCACATATTATAACATCGGTAGGTGATAAACGTTATGAACACGCAACATATTTGGCGGTAAAATGAGTCTATAGGCCACAGTTCCTACTCGATCAAGGATTTCAAATGGACCAATTAAAATCGAGCTTTGAGATTTCCTCTATTCATCGAGTCTTGCTTCTAGAATAACGCTCTCTTGAACCTTCTTCTTCACATTCATCAGCTCTGAGTATGTAGCTTGAGCGGCCTTAACTTTATCGCTTAAAGTCGATTCTACTCGTATATTTGATATCTTCACATGGGTCCCTAGAGTCTTTAACTCTATCTTCATCATTTGTATGTTATAAGAAATGGGTCTTTATGTTAACAACGTCACACTCGTAATCGCATACGATCTTCTACTCAACGCGTCAGCTACCACGTTGGCTCTTTCATGATGATATTGAATGGTTTGATCGTAATCTTCAACAGCTCGAGCCAACGTCTTTGGTGCATGTTACGTTCGTTTTGGGTGAAGAAATACTTGAGGGTTATAGAAATGGGTTTTGTACTGGAGTCAATACAAAATTCGATTTCACGCTTTAGGGTTAGGTTAAGAAGTCTTCAAGAATACGTCAGGAAATTTATTAACAATAGAAATATCATTCAAAACTATGACTCTCATCCAAGACTTGGATAGCACATGTAATGAAGGTTTGTCCTAACGGAGTTTCAACCGATAAGTCAAAGTGTAATTTCTTCGGAGTCAAATTTAAACGTCGAGCGCAAGCAAAAGAGATAAAATAATGGGTAGAACCGGTATCTAATAAGGTATAGACTTCGCAAGAATTTATAATTAACTAACCCATGCTAACTTCGTTTGGGTTACTCGCTTTTTGAAAAGTCGCAAAAAATGCTCTCCCTGAAACCACCGACTTTGTTTTGTCCGTATCCGCCTTTGGTGCCACCGTCCCAGCTGGACTTGACTTTGGTGCACTACAAAATCGGGCTAGGTTACCTTCTCTTCTTGAAATTTCAACTTCTATTATCTTGGCCATGATTACCACCGAAGTGGGTACCATTCTTGGCATGATAATTTCCCCCACGATGGTTATCATTGTTCCGATGGCCGTTGCCACAGGTACGATTATTATCGTGTTGTTGCTCGTTGCCTTTTGGTTGTGCTGATGTTGCCTCTTTTATAGTTCTAATAAAAGAGCTCTAACTCATGCAAGCATACAGGGGTCAACAAGTAATACAGAGTAAGTAGAGTATCGATCCCGCAGAGAAAGTTGTTAAATTTAAATTATCATGCATCCATTAACTCACCAAATGTATATGCCTAGACTAATGACTAAACGTGTTGAATTAAACTAATTGTGAATAACAACTGAAAATAAGAATACAAATGGAATAAATATAATCTAGAAATAATGGGACCCTAACTTCATTTAATATTTCATCTAATCGCCACTATCATGCAAGAAGTGTTCACATATCACAGGAAAATAGCCAAGAGCAGGAATAGAGTTATAACCATTTTTCAATGCACTATAACCTACTTACACAACATCTACAGATGTTAGACTCTATGTAATCACCAATACAACCAAAATCACTACATTATGAATATTGAAAATAATAATATGAATAACTTTGTTGTCTCAATTATTGATTTAATAATATAAAATATTATACAGATGATAATGTGACAATAATTGAATCAAATAACGTGAGATACTATGCAACAATTACTGTAGCAATAATTGAGTATAACTGAGTGACTTCTCATATAATCATCAATAATAAATACCTTGTGCTACTATGCAACGGCGCGTATTACTGTACTTTTACCACCGAGTAGTTCAATAGTTTAACAATAAAACTTCCGTTATTTTTTCTTAACTCTACTAAGAGTTGTTTCATTCGGATATGCTTATGGTCAATTATTGCTGATTGCCATGTAGAATTGTACTCTGTACATATTGCATGTATAATTCAGGTAAGAAAGGCTGATCACCTTCATTACCAGTTGGTCCAGATATATTTAATTTGTTCATGTTTAATACTTGTTCAGTCAAAAGTTTGTTCATGCTAATTCACAACTATATTGATGAATTATAGCCAGCTTATTATTCAGACTCTCTCAATCATGATATATCCTTATATAAATTTAAACTTGCTGGGCAACTTTCATGCTCACTCTTGCTATATCATGATAAACATTGCAGATAAGGCGAATGCGTTCAGATACAGGAAAAGGTTAATGACATGTTCAGCTTGGGATAAAATGTGCAGCTAATTTGTAATAGTATAGTTTGATAATAATGTTAGGTGTTAGATAGTTTATTAATTGTGTATGAGTTAAGGTACTCGATTTTGGGGAATAGTGTATAAAGTGTATTGTATAAACAATTTATGTTTATATCTTTCGCAATAGTAATAGATTGATTGTACCAGATCTGTGGTGATTTGGGACCCGAATTTGGGGCTCTCACAGTTGGTATCAATGCTGTTGGTTATGAAGCTTAGGTAGGAATACATGAGACCAATAACCGCAGTGATTAGGATAATATCTAACTCACATAGAGTTACTTGATCGGTAAGATTCAAAGACGAATCTTGGCGAGTTGTTAAGACACAGAGTTCCCTAACTCTGATAATAAAGTTAAATAGTAGTGGTGAATAGATCGAGTCTAAGAGACTGAAAGTACAGGGATAGGAGATCATAAAAAAAAACGATCAAGACGTAGAAATAAATCGTAATATATACGATGAGATCACTCCGTGATCTGATAAGGTTATAATGTGGGAAAAGAATCAATCTGATGATTGGAAAGTTTACAGCAAGATTGTTGTGTGAATTGGTACAGATTCAGAAAAGGATTATGAATACGGATTAAATGAAATTCGTATTGAGAAGGGAGTTAAGATTAGGTGGTGATTTCAATTGAGGACTCATGTCGGCAGTTGAGTTGTATGATTCATTGTATGGGCGGGGAATTTTACTTGGTGTAAAAACCACTTAGTTTCTGGTACTGATAATCATTGAAATGTTTGAGTCGCGCTATTTGCTATATGCATGTTAAGAGGGTGATTCCTTTCTCATGTGTATAACATATAGATTGGTCATAGGTAGAGAATATAGGGTTAAGTATGAGTTCTTAGAACTCATACTTATGTCACATTCTTGACTCATAGTTATATGAAATGTTTATGAACCCCTCAGCGAATGGACGCCAAAGGTCTGACTAGGGTAAGTTCTTAAACTCATATGATTGTGGCAAGTTTATGAACTCATAAGTGTGGTTTGACGAACTGGGTATAGTTGTGTGTGAATGGAGAATTGAGGATTATATGAATAGATAGATTGTTAAGCAAATGATTATTAGTGGAGACATAAGTTTTCCAAAATTCCTAGCTATGCTAGACTTTGAAATTTTGACATCAAGTTAAATACGCACTATGTGCTTTTAAAAAAAATGTAGACTCGTAATCATTTTTGAAACGGTTTAAAGTAAAGTCTATGCTACTTATTTCGGCTAGACGGAAATGATTTGAAATATCAAAATATATTTTATTTATCACTTATGTACCATATAACCTGGTGTAAAGATGATAAAAAGGTGATGGAGTTATAAATACAGGAATACTTACTGTGAATTTGATCTAAAATCGTTATTCCACTATTGTATGATGTGTTATGACAAAGTCATACAATGACGGTATCCTAAAACGGACTGTTAATACAGTACAACATCATGACGTCATTCTCAAAAATGTTTTCAAAATTTTAATTTGCCAACGGGGTTTGGCTATACCTAAATAATTCGTTTGAATTGAATTATTGATGTGAGCCTATGCTATTCGATTCAACTAGACTAATGTTATGAAAACTCTAAGTGTTCATTGAAAGAAATTTCTCGAACCAAATTGTTTTGGTGCTGAATCCTATGATAAGACTGAGGTGAACTATGTCGTTTGGATAAATAATACAATCAAGTAGCATAAATATTCGCTAGACATGATTAATACGTTATGCATGACATAAGAGTACGATAGGCTAATCACCTAAAGTACTAGCAACGGTAGTTTACCTTCTTTGCGATTGTAAACATACCAAGTAATGTATTGTTTTGCGGTATAAATACCGTTAAAACTATGTGTTCATGGTCTATATAACCCCTCGGCACAATTTGAAAACTTTTACTCTTGTGAGTGGTGTATTGGGTAGCATGTGATGATATGTGTGAATGGTGTAAGTTGTACGGTGTAAGGTGTAAGGTGAATTTCGAGGACGAAATTCTTAGAAGAAGGGGTGAATGTTACAACCCGAGAAATTAGACAATTGATTAAAATCTTAAATGATTGATTTAAGGTTAAATAATAGACCTAGACAGAAAACAAGTGTATGCGTTTGATTTTTTGGGATGGAATTTTGAGGATTTCAAAATTCTGTGTAGGATTTTGGAGAATTATTCAGGATTAAGTATATATGTGTATATGTTCTGTGGATATGGTATTATATGTGTTCAAAATATGTGGTTAAGGGTTAAGGGTTGACCAGATAAATTTTATCAGTGTCACACCCTAATATTATCGATTTAATGTCAACGCTCAGATTAGAAAACCCTAGCGAATGGATAAGAAACCCTAGAAACGGGTTCTGGAACCCTAATTTCAGTTCCGGGAATTCGAAACCCTAATTTAGGAAATCAAAGGCTAAATATAATGGCTTGAGTATTTTTGTGTATATATTAGGGATAACCCTAATTGCTAAATTAGAAAGCCTAATGTTTTGTATAAAACCCTAAGGGATTAAAGTTATGTGTGTAATGAATATGAATATTATGTATTTGTTTATTATATAAACAAATAAAAGAAACTAGGATAAACTAATTATATATTAAAAATGAAAAATTGAATAACTTAAAGGTTATGGTATGGGAGAATATTATTATTTATAATATATACTAATTTTTAAGAGATTTATTTTATACATCTCAATTAATTAATTTTATAACCTAATTATAGCAAGTCTAATTGGGTTAAGAAATTAAGTGTATGTAAGTAAGGATTTAAATTATAATTGTGTACATGAAAACCCTAATTAAATAATTAGGGAATAATAATATTAAAAGTATTGGACTATGTAAATTTCATGGCCCAAGAAATTAAATTTAAAGTCCAAAAGATTATTTATGGAAAGCCCAAAACATCAATTATAATGGCCCAAAGAATTAAATTTGTAGCCCAGTAAGAGAAAGGGTACTTTAGACATTTTGTATAATAGATATTTCACAACTTAGCCATGTGTTAATTTATTTATGAAGCCACATTACTTAATAATCTCCCATATAACTATGTAATGATTAAGGAGAGAGAGAAAGCTAGAGTGGGGTAATATTTATGGGATAGTTGTGAAAAGACTAAATTGCCCTTCAAATTATAGTGAAAATGATCAAAATACCCTTAGTAGGTGCGAAATTACAAAAATACCCTTTCATCTTATCTTTTACTAAAAGATAAGACTAAGTCTTGTGAGTCATCAAAGGAAAGATTTGAGCACTTGTGATTTATTTTCAAAGATTTGGCAAGATTTAGTAAGGATAGGAAAGAGAAAGAGGAGATATTGCTAAGATTTTGCTAGGATATTATGTAGATATACATATGTTATATCTAAACATTTAGAGGACTATAAATAGCACCTCCCTCACTACCTAGCAAAAGTTTAATTCACTCTATCTTCTAAAGTTTCCAAAAAACTTAAGAAAATAGAAGGAGAGAGAGAGGGCAGCCATAAATGAGAGGAAAAAGAAAGAAGAAACCATAGGTTTTCTCCATACATCTCACCTAAAAATCCTAGAGAAAGCAAGAGAACTTGAGAGGCTAAGGGGGAAGACCAAAGTTGTGAAGGGCTAAGAGAGCTTATTGAAATTGAAATCAAGCTAGCTAAGCAAGATAGAGAGGTTCGGACCAAACAAGAGGAGAGAGATAGGGTTTGATCTTCCATGTTCATTACCTACTTGTGGAATAGAAGAAAGATAATCTCAAAGAAAAGGTATAAAACCTTTAATCTTAACTAAGTTTATTTATTTTATTTTGTTTGGCTTGAATCCGAAGCATGAGTTGTGATCTTGAGCATTAGAACACTAGATGTACTAGTTAGATGGTGTGTTATGTGTAGATCTAACCATTTTAGGTGTTAAAAGTTTGATCCAAAGAAAGAAAAGCAAAGCAGTTTTTAAAGCTTAAGAAAATTAGTGGACTGCTGCCACAAAAAGGAAATTTCGGGATTAGTTAGATATTTTACAAAATTCTGGGCTTTTTATATGTTGTAGTACACTGAAAAAGCTTTCCATAGACTCTGAAACGGACTAAATCCGACATCGGAGGAGAGAGTTATGACATTTCAAAGTAGTAGTGTCAAAACTGTCCAACAAGTGCGGTGCAGTCCACTTGAACGGAATTTCTGGGCTCATATGTTTGGAATCTGGAAAACCATCCGTAGGGAAGAGTTGTAGTCCCGGAAGTTAGCTTCGCGTGGGCTCAAAAATCGCCTAAAAAAGTTTTAAAACGAAAAAGTTATTACTGTTTTAGCGAAAGAGGGTAAATCTGGGAAAAAGAAGAACACTGTTGCGAGCGGACATTTTTGGAGTCTGTTTTAGGCTTCCTAAAGGGTCCGAAATTACTGGGTTATATTTTTTACAAATACTTTGGTATACCATGTATAACATATCCAAAATTGGAAATTTTCTGATAAACGAGCAAGGCGTGAGAAAATCGCAAAGTGGGCTACTCGCTAAGTACTGCAGCAGCAGTTGTTGGGCAGCAGCTGCAGGCAGCGCCCAGCAGCATCGGCGCCTGCTCTGCAGCTGGCTGCTGAAGCCATTTTTGAACCCTGTTTCGAATGGTTTCTGTTGTTCATTTTTGCGGTTAGAAATTTTCTAAAAATACTATGACATGAGGTCTATAACATGCCCAAAATTTCACTCTTATATGATTCACGATTTGAGAATTAAAAATCTGCAAAGGAGCATGTCAGAACTTAAAAACGAGCGAACGCCGAGCGTCGGCTCATCGAGCGATTTTGACGTTCGACGTTCCGAATCGCGTTCCGGCGAAATAATAAGTATTAATAAATCTAATAAAGTCCTACGAGACGAGATTTTTCTATAAATGATATTTTACACCAATAAACTTCTTTTCAGGCATAAATAAAGCAATAAAAATATGTAATAAATATAAATTACATATTTAAGTGAAATAAAAACAACAATTGCCTATAAAATTATGTTATGGTATAAAAAAATATTTTATATTATTTTTAATGACTTTTGATATTTTTTTAATGAGATTCATTAATAAATTAATATTAATGGTGATTAATTTATTTATTTATTTAATAAATATGTTAAATAAATTATGGAAAATTAGAAATAATGCTTTGAAAATCATATAAAAATGATTTAAGGGTTAGAAAAATATTTTAAATATAACTTTCGATATTTTGTCATGAAAATATTAATATTTTAATATTAATATCAATTATCGAATAATGAATTTAGCTATTTAAAAATCATATAAATATGATTTTAAAGTATTAAAATACTGTGTGTTATTATAAATATATTATAATATTATGTTATGATTTTCATTAATATTTGGTATTAAATAAATATTAATGATAAAGGAATTATGTGGTATTTATATTATATAAATACGATATTAGTGATTGAAAAATTATGATAAATGATAATAATTATCTAAAAATTATTATAAGCCTATGATTAATGTTTTGACTGATAATAAATTATCTAAGATAATTGTTAAGTGTTCAGGCATAGTTTAATTAAACTTAGACTTGAGAAAAGTCCGACTAGACCGTCAAGATGTTAGAATTGTACCGAACTCAACTCGGACTGCAATAGTTTGACTTGAGGCTAGGTTTTATGTGTTGTATAGACTGATAGGGTTATGTGTTATGTGTTTAGGTTATTTTTAAATACTGTGATGATATTATTCGAACTTAGAAATACATATTATTAATAATAGGTCTTCAGACAAAGCTTATTAAATTGCATAGTGGTAATCAACGGTTCAGGCAAGTTTTTCTTAACTCTGCTAAGAGTTGTTTCATTCGGATATGCTTATGGTCAATCATTGCTGATTGCCATGTAGAATTGTACTCTGTACATATTGCATGTATAATTCAGGTATGAAAGGCTGATCACCTTCATTACCAGTTGGTCCAGATATATTTGTTCATGTTTAATACTTGTTCAATCAAAAGTTTGTTCGTGCTAATTCACAACTATATTGATGAATTATAACCAGCTTATTATTCAGACTCTTTCAATCATGATATATCCTTATATAAATTTAAACTTGCTGGGCAACTTTCATGCTCACTCTTGCTATATCATGATAAACATTGCAGATAAGGCGAATGCGTTCGGATACAGGAAAAGGTTAATGACAAGTTCATCTTGGGATAAAATGTGCAGCTAATTTGTAATCGTATAGTTTGATAATAATGTTAAGTGTTAGATAGTTTATGAATTGTGTATAAGTTAAGGTTACTCGATTATGGAGAATAGTGTGTAAAGTGTATTGTATAAACAATTTATGTTTATATCTTTCGCAATAGTAATAGATTAATTGTACTAGATCCGTGGTGATTTGGGACCCAAATTTGGGGCTCTCACAGTCCTCATTACATTTATTGGCACACTATTTTATAGAATAGTGAGGACTACTATAACACCATCTCGGTCCATCACTCCGTTCCCCGACTAGTTCCGACTACGTTCTTATTTCCTGAAGAGAACAATGGAAGTAAAAGGGTGAGCTCAACTAGCCCATTAAGAAATATTATGACTAAGATAATGCAGAATAAGTTATCATTAGCCTTTAACAATGTTAAACTGATAGAATATAATAGACAACAAGTTTAACTGTAGTGGAACAAGAAATCCATTAGAAGAGTCAAGTAGATCATGATATCTACAATCTTCTATGATTTAAAAAGTTTATCATTAACTTTATTGTTGGGACTCAGCTTAATAAATAGATCACATCATCAAATCATCCCTGCACTACGGGCCAAGGATATTCATTAGTATCACGTCCACAAATTATTCTTGCACTACGGACCAAGAATTATTCGTGTAATCATCAATGGTCATGACTATACCGAATTATCCCTAGTCATAATCCTACCAATCAATAGTCCATCTATGCACCTAAGCCAAAGATGACTTTCATCACAATATAAGCATGAGGATGATGACAATGATATAAGAATTCAATTAAAAGAAAGTAAATGATAAATTTTTAAAGATTTATAATTTAATTTATCCAGAATTCAACAATGTCCAAATTTTCAACATGATACTACTTTATGGAGTAAAATTCAAGAATAATATCCATGTATCAAAAATAATTTGGACAGAAAAGAAATAAATTTTTCGGTGAATAGTACCCCGTGAATAGTACTGAACAATATTTGAGTGAATAGTAATTGAGTGAATAGTAACCCATGAATAATAACTCGTGAATAGTACCCTGGTATAAAAAGTGCCCCGAATACCCGAGTGAATAATATTATATTGAATAGTAACTGGGTGAATAGTAAGTCGTGAATAGTACCCTGTGAATAGTACTTCGGGTGAAAATATTAATATTTAATAAGAAAGTTCATATCAATATTCCAATAAAATGATACTGGATAAAGCGCAAAACTCAAGGATATTCCACTAATTTCAAGGATTATAGAAACAATACTTACCATAGTAAGTTTAGATTTAAGAATATGAAAAGAATTAACATACGAAAACTGCAAATGGATTTTCACCGTCATACTAAGACGTAATCCGCGTGAGACAAAGTTATTCGACATACTAAAAGATGAATACGAAAAATTGTATTCCTTATAAATACGAAAGAAATAATACCCCTTACCTTAGTTGAAAGCTGGATACTGCAAAAGTGAAGTAGCAAAATACTCTTCTTCTTGCTCTCTATAGTTTCTCTCTCTATAGTAACTCTTGTAAATCTAAGTGAATTGGTGAGAATGAAAAAAGAATTAAGCTTCTATTTATAGGAGAATGGACTAAATAGTAACTAATTCACGAACGGTCCAGATTGATTCATTATTAGAACAGACGGTCCATATTGATTACTATTAAAATGACAACCGACTGTCCAAATTGATTTACTTTTAAAACCACCACCGACGGTCCAAATTGATTTACTTTTAAAACCACCACCGACGGTCCAGATTGATTTACTTTTAAAACCACCACCGACGGTTCAGATTGATTTAGTTTTAAAACCACCATCAATGGTCCAGATTGATTTACTATTAAAACCACCATCAAAGGTCCAGATTGATTTACTATTAAAACCACCATCAATGGTCCAGATTTATTTACTATTAAAACCACCACCAATGGTCCAGATTGATTTAACTTATAACACTGTAGTGCCCCTAAAGTTTTCCATGTTTGCATTATTCCCCTCTAACTTTTGTAATTCACTTATCTTCAATAAACACATTCTTAATACTTCAACAATTATTCATCATTAATATTATAACTCACAATATTTAACAACCAGATCGTTCCCAGGAAAGAGGGGGCTTTCTAATAAGGATTTCTCCCTATTGGCGCGCAATTAGGTGACCAAACCTCTCCTTGACATAACTTTCTAGACATTGTTAATATTGCAAATAATAATATGAATGACTTTGTTGTCTCAATTATTGAGTTAATAATATAAAATATTATGCAGATGATAATGTGACAATAATTGAATCAAATAACGTGAGATACAATGCAACAATTACTATAGCAATAATTTAGTATAACTGAGTGACTTCTCACGTAAGCATCAATAATCAATATTGTGTGCTACTATACAACTACGCGTATTATTGTACTTTTACCACCGAGTAGTTCAATAGTTTAATGGTAAAACTTTCGCTATTATTTTTACAAAAAGATATTCCCTGTTTAAAACGAATATTCTCCGACCAATCGAATATTCACTGACACAACGAATATTTTATATCAACTTGCTTACTTTGCAAAATTTTCCAAATATTACCTACAACTATAACATTATATCATATCCACACCATAATATTCAAAAATATATTTCGAGAAAAATTATCT
This sequence comes from Panax quinquefolius, assembly GCA_020205615.1. Lineage (NCBI taxonomy): Eukaryota > Viridiplantae > Streptophyta > Magnoliopsida > Apiales > Araliaceae > Panax > Panax quinquefolius. The sequence goes on from CM035158.1 coordinate 30,766,294, forward strand.
TTATTCAAAAAAGTTGGGGTCTTATAACCTCCCCTTCTTACGAAATTTCGTCCTCGAAATTAGGGTACGTACCTGATATGTCGAAGAGGTGAGGATACCTTGATTTCATTTCAGATTCAAACCCCCATGTCATTTCCTCCACATCGTGGTTTTTCGACAAAACATTGACTTGAGGTATAACCTTGGAGCGTAGAATATAATCCTTCTTATCCAAGATTTTAACAGCTACCTCTTCATACGTTAAATCTTCCTCTATCTCGTCTGGTTCTAATTCAATAATGTGGTTCAGGTCTTTCACATATTTACGTAACATAGATATGTGAAAAACGTTATTTACATGAGACATACTTGGCGGTAAGGTGAGTCTATAGGCCATAGTTCCTACTCGGTCAAGGATTAAAAATGGGCCAATGAATCGAGGATTGAGCTTTCCTCTCTTTCCAAATCTCGTAACTTCTTTCCATGGAGTAACATGTAGCAACACATGATCTCCAATATTGAATTCCACGTCCTTTCGATGAAGATCAGCATAACTCTTTTGTCAATCTTCTGAGGTTTTTAAATGTTGTTGGATCGTTTGAATCTTTTCCGTAGTCATACGTACCAACTCCGGTCCCAACAACGTTTCTTCACCTACCTCATCCCAGCATACTGGAGAACGACACTTTTTTCCATACAACGCCTCAAAGGGAGCCATGCCAATACTTGCTCGATAATTGTTGTTGTAGGAAAACTCCACCAATGGTAAGAACATGTCCCAACTTCCTTTGAAGTCAAGGACACAGAGTCTTAATAAATCCTCAAGAGTTGAAATAGTCCTCTCTAATTGTCCGTTCGTTTGAGGATGATACGCCAAACTAAATCGTAAATCTATGCCCATAGCTTTTTGCAAACTAACCCGAAATCTTAAAGTGAATCTTGGGTCTCGATAAAAAACTATAGATACTGGCATTCCATGTAATCTTACGATCTTGTTTATGTATATACGAGCAAGGCGTTCAAGTGTATAAGTTTCTCGAATCGGTAAGAAATGAGCAGACTTGGTTAATCAATCAATAATGACCCAAATTGCATCTATGCCTTGAGAAACCTTGGGAAGACCAGTAACGAAATCCATAGTAATATGCGCTCACTTCCATTCTGGAATTTCAAGTGGTTACAATGGACCTTTTGGCACTTGATGCTACGCCTTGACTCGTTGACAAGTAAGACACCTTAAGATAAACCCCACTATCTCTCTCTTCATATTGCTCCACCAAAATGTATGTCGAAGATCATGATACATTTTGGTACTCCCAGGATGGATTACAAACGGTGTGTTGTGCGCCTCCATCATAATTTTTTACTTCATGTCAGAATCGTTAGGAACATAAAGTCTGGAGTTGACTCAAAGTATTCCTTCTTCATCGATTTTTGCTTCCGAAATAGTACCTTCTTGCACTTTCTTCTTCATACACATTAGCTTTAGGTATGTAGCTTGAGCAGCTTTAACTTTATCGATTAAAGTCGGTTCTACTCGTATATTTGCCATCATCAAATGGGTCCTTGGAGTCTTTAACTCTGTCTCCATCCTTTGTAAGTCATACAAAATGGGCCTTTATATTGACAATATCGCACCCGTACCCACATATGATCTTCTACTTAATGCATCATATACTACGTTCGCTTTTCCAAGATGGTATTGAATGGTATGATCATAATCTTTAAATAGCTCAAGCCATCGACTTTGCCGCATGTTGAGTTCCTTTTGAGTGAAGAAATATTTGAGGCTTTTATGATCCTTTAAATCTCCACCTTCTCTCCATATAGGTAATGCCTCCAAATCTTAAGCGCAAAATCGATAGATGCCAACTCTAGATCATGAGTACGATAATTTCTCTCATATTCTTTGAGTTGTTGTGAGGCATAGGCTATGGCTTTCCCATGTTGCATGAGAACACATCCTAAACCTTTGCCTGAAGCATCACTGTAGATGACAAATCCCTCCGAACCAGATGGTATTGTCAAAATAGGTGCTGAAATGAGTCTCCTCTTGAGTTCTTGAAAACTCTTCTCACATTCTTCGCTCCAACCAAATTTTGTATCTTTTCGAGTCAACTAAGTTAATGGAGTAGCGATTCGAGAAAACCCTTATATGAATCTCTGATAATAACCAGCTAAGCCGAGAAAGCTACGTACTTCGGTCACTGACTTGGGTTGCTCCCAGCTTTGAATTGATTCAATCATTGCTGAGTCAACAGATATTCCATGATTTGATATCACATGCCCAAGGAATGCTACTTCCTCAAGCCAAAAATCACACTTCTTCAACTTGGAATAAAGCTTGTTTTCACGAAGCTTTTGGAGTATCAGCCTCAAGTGTTGCTCATGATCATCACGGCTTTTGTAATATATGAGGATGTCATCAATAAAGACAACTAAAAAATAATCCAAATATTCCTTGAATACTCGGTTCATCATATCCATAAAGGCAGCAGGAGCATTAGTCAATCCAAAAGACATGACTAGGAATTCATAATGCCCGTACCGAGTTTTGAAAGCAGTCTTTGGGATGTCATCAGTTTTAATCTTTAACTGATGATATCCGGAACGAAAAATCAATCTTTGAAAAGAATTTGGCACCTTGCAACTGGTCAAATAGGTCATCAATGCGTGGCAACGGGTACCTATTTTTGACGGTGACATGATTCAACTCCCGATAATCAATACAAAGTCGCATAATTCCATCTTTCTTTTTTACGATGAGAACAGGAGCACCCCAAGGAGATGTATTAGGACGAATGAAACCGATGTCTAACAATTCCTGCAGTTAAGTCTTTAACTCCTGAAGTTCAATAGGAGCCATTCGATATGGGGCTTTGGAAATGGGTTTTGTACTTGGTTCAAGGTCGACACAAATTCAATTTCATGCTCTAGGGGTAGGCCAGGAAGTTTTTTAGGGAATACGTCAGGAAATTTATTAACGATAAAAATATCATTCAAAACTGACGTATTTTTGTTTAAATCCGTGACATGAGCTAAGAAAGCTTGACATCCCTTTTTCAATAAACGAATAACTTTATGGCTTGAGGTGAAAGTGATTAACTTTAGTGGTTTGGTTGTTTGAATTCGCATAATAGGTTGGTTAGGAATATGAAAGCTAACAACCTTACAAAAATAATCAATTTTAGCATGATGGGTGATTAACCAATCAATCCCTAAAATCACATCGAATGCAAGTATTTTCAAAGAGATAAGATCGACAGGTAATGTGAAAGTGTCAATTTTGAATCAAATAAGATTTATAAACAGTGGAGGTAACGAAGGTTTCTCATAACAGAGTTTCAACCGATAAGTCAAAGTCTAATTTCTCCAGAGTCAAATTTAAACGTTGAGCACAAGTAAGAGAAATAAAAGAGTGGGTAGAACCAGTATCAAATAAGGTATAGACTTCGCAAGAATTTATAATTAACTAACCCGTGTTAGCTTTGTTTGGATTACTCGCTTTTTGAGAAGTCAGGAAAAACGATCTTCCTGAAACCGTCGACTTTGTTTTGTCCGTATTTGCCTTTGGTGCCATCGTCCTAGCTGGACTTGATTTTGCTATAGGAAAAAATCGAGCTATGTGACCGTCTTTTCCATAACTAAAACATACCTTAGAAGGCTGTGGATAGTTTGAACTTATATGTCCCCCCCTCTCCGCATCTGTGGCATCTAACTGGCGGTCGTTCTCCTCCCCAAGAATTTGTTGCTGGTGCTGGTGCCGACATCTTCCTGTCATCATTAAATCTTCTCTTCTTGAAATTTCCACTTGAATCATTTCTTCAATTATCTTAGCCATGATTACCACCGAAGTGGTTACCATTTCTGGCATGTTGATTCCCTCCACGTTTGTTATCACCGCTTCGATGACTGCTACCATTGGTATTATCGACTTGCTGGCTGCTCTCTCTTGGTTGGGTTGACTCATTATCGCGCTCCAATAACTGAGCCCTATTTACAACATCTGAATACAAACACAGTTTATGAGAAATGAGGTATTGACGTATTTCGGGTCTCAAACCTCATAGAAATATTCGCGTCATTCTCTCCTCATTATCAACCAAATGGGATGCAAACTGGGACAACTCGGCAAACTTAGCCTCGTACTACGACACAGTCATACTGTTTTGCTCTAACTTGATAAACTCCACCTCCTTCATGTGACGAATACTTTAGGGAAAATACTTATCATTGAACAACTCTTGGAACTTCTCCCAAGACATCTTGAGTACGGCATGCTGAGTACGTTTTACTGATTCCCACCAGTAATCTGCCTCTCCTCTCAACATGAAGGTGGCAAAGGGAACCTTTTGCTCCTCGGAGCATCCCAAGACTTCGAATATCTTAGTGATCTATTTTATCCACGTCTCCGCCTTAAGTGGTTCTGGCTCTCCCAAAAACTCTGGTGGTCCCAGCTCCTTGAACTGCTTAGCAATGACCATCCGAGAGTTGCCAGTGTTTCCACCTGCATTTTGAACAGGAGCCGCTTTCTCCTGATGTTGCATGAATTGCATAAAGCTTCTGAATATCTCATCATTCATCATTTGATCGGTATTGTTGTTTACTTGAGGATTATTGTCTTCCTGTTGCACATTATCCTGGGTATTGATCGTTGGTGACTCAACGATCTCATGTGCTTCATTGCTTATCTAGACATTTTCAGATGCCATTTTCAAACACTGCCACAAAACAAGGGTTAATTGACATGCTACATATTATCCCTATACTCTGACCAACCAATTAAATACCAAATAAACTTAGGTAGGTCATACTAGCGAAGGAATTCCACGTCTCTCCCCTCCTAGTTCTTGTCTCACATCTCAGCCAGGGATCATATCCCTAAGCTTTGATACCAACTATAACTCGCATCCAAGACTTGGATAGCACCTCACAATGATACCTATCAACTTGCCACCGTTCCTTACGGCGTCCCCTACGAAAAGTCTCGCTTCGGTGCATCCCAAGACTTGGAAGTCACCAGATAAAGGCTCGGGGCTCTTTTCTATGGCTTTGATACCAACTGTGACGCCCCCAAAATAGGTATATATCACCCATCTTGGGTCGCCAAATACATGGTACTGAATACAAATACAAACTTAATTATACAACATGAGCTCAGAGTTTTTACACGAATATTGTCATCTAGACAATATCCTAACTCAAATAGAGTCCTCATTACATTTATTGGCACACTATTTTATAGAATAGTGAGGACTACTATAACACCATCTCGGTCCATCACTCCGTTTCCCGACTAGTTCCGGCTACGTTCTCATTTCCTGAAGAGAACAATGGAAGTAAAAGGGTGAGCTCAACTAGCCCAGTAAGAAATATCATGACTAAGATAATGCAGAATAAGTTATCATTAGCCTTCAACAATGTTAAACTGATAGAATATAATAGACAACAAGTTTAACTGCAGCGGAACAAGAAATCCATTAGAAGAGTCAAGTAGAGCATGATATCTATAATCTTCTATGATTTAAAAATTTTATAATTATATTTATTGTTGGGACTCAGCTTAATAAATAGATCACGTCATCGAATCATCCCTGAACTACGGGTCAAGGATATTCATTAGTATCACGTCCACACATTATTCTTGCACTACGGGCCAAGAATTATTTGTGTAATCATCAATGGTCATGACTATATCGAATTATCCCTGGCCATAATCTTACCAATCAACAGTCCATCTATGCACGTAAGCCAAAGATGACTTTCATCACAATATAAGCATGAGGATGATGGCAATGATATAAGAATTTAATTAAAAGAAAGTAAAGGGTAAATTTTTAAAGATTTATAATTTAATTTATCCAGAATTCAACAATGTCCAAATTTTCAACATGATACTGCTTTGTGGAGTAAAATTCAAGAATAATATTCATGTATCAAAAATAATTTGGACAAAAAAGAAATAAATTTTTTGGTGAATAATACCCCGTGAATAGTACTTCGGGAATAGTACCCCGTGAATAGTACTCCGACATAAAAAGTTCCTCAAATACTCGAGTGAACAATATTTGAGTGAATAGTAATTGGGTGAATAGTAACCCGTGAATAGTAACTCATGAATAGTACCCCAGCATGAAAAGTGTCCTGATTACCCGAGTGAATAATATTATATTGAATAGTAATCGGGTGAATAGTAACCCATGAATAGTAACCCGTGAATAGTACCCTGTGAATAGTACTTCGGGTGAAAATATGGATATTTAATAAGAAAGTTCATATCAATATTCCAATAAAATGATACTGGATGAAGCGCAAAACTCAAGGATATTCCACTAATTTCAAGGATTATAGAAGCAATACTTACCATAGTAAGTCTAGATTTAAGAATATGAAAAGAATTAACATACAAAAACTAAAAATTGATTTTCACCTGTCACACGGTACGTAATCCGTGTAGACAGGTTATTCCGACATACTAAAAGATGAATTCGAAAAATAGTATTCCTTATGAATACGAAAGAAATAATATCCCTTACCTTAGTAGAAAGCTGGATACTACAAAAGTGAAGTAGCAAAATACTCTTCTTCTTGCTCTCTATAGTTTCTCTCTCTATAGTGTCTCTTATGAATCTCAGTGAATTGGTGAGAATGAAAAAAGAATTAAGCTTCTATTTATAGGAGAATGGACTAAATAGTAACTAATTCACGAACGGTCCAGAATGATTCACTATTAGAACAGACGATTCATATTGATTACTATTAAAACCACAACCGAAGGTCCAGATTGATTTACTTTTAAAACCACTACCGATGGTCTAGATTGATTTACTTTTAAAACCACCACCGACGGTCCAGATTGATTTACTTTTAAAACCACCACCGATGGTCCAAATTGATTTACTTTTAAAACCACCATCAATGGTCCAGATTGATTTACTATTAAAACCACCACCAATGGTCCAGATTGATTTAACTTATTACACTTTAGTACCCCTAAAGTTTTTCAAGTTTGCATTATTCCCCTCTAACTTTTGTAATTCACTTATCTTCAATAAACACATTCTCAATACTTCAATAATTATTCATCATTAATATTATAACTCACAATATTTAACAACCAGATCTTTCCTAGGAAAGAGGAGGTTTTCCAATAAAGATTTCTCCCTATTGGCACACAATTAGGTGACCAAACCTCTCCTCGACAGAACTTTCTAGAAATTGTTAATATTGTAAATAATAATATAAATAACTTTGTTATCTCAATTATTGATTTAATAATATAAAACATTATACAGATGATAATGTGACAATAATTGAATCAAATAACGTGAGATACTATGCAACAATTATTGTAGCAATAATTGAGTATAACTGAGTGACTTCTCACGTAAGCATCAATAATCAATACAGTGTGTTACTATGCAACCACGCGTATTACTGGACTTTTACCACCGAGTAGTTCAATAGTTTAATAGTAAAACTTCCGCTGTTATTTTTATAAAAAGATATTTCTGTCATTTTCTAACTACGACAATACTTCCGTTGTGGGGTCTACCAATGATTGTGCCGTCGTACAAATATTCCCTGTTTAAAACGAATATTCCCCGACCAATCGAATATTCACTGACACAACGAATATTTTATATCAGCTTACTTACTTTGCAAAATTTTCCAAATAGTACCCACGACTATAACATTATATCATATCCACACCATAATATTCAAAAATATATTTTGAGACAAATAATTCTTTATTCAAAAAAGTTGGGGTCTTACAATTTGAGTTTGGATATTATCTAGAAGATAATATTCGTGTAAAAACTCTCAGCTTATGTTATATAATTAAGTTTGTATTTGTATTTAGTACCATGTATTTGGCGACCCAAGATGGGTGATGTATACCTATTTTGGGGGCGTCATAGTTTTGTTCTTATTATCCTTTATTTTTTCCTTTGTATTTTCCTTCTTTGAATCGTTCTTCTTTTCAGAAGATCCTTTGGTCCCTACCAGTAAGACATGGTGTTTCTTGGTTAGAAAGTGACTCTCATCATTTTTCAATATGTTAAGTAAATCAGCGAAACTGATATCTAGCTTGTTCATATGAAAAATTCACAAGAATTGTGAAAGGAGTCCGGGAGTGAGTGTAAGATCAAATCTTGGCTCAACTATCTATCCATGACAAAACCCGTCGTCCTCATTTATCAATCAAATTGATTATGTTAAGGACTTTTATCTGTAATGTAGTGTCATCTGTCATTCTAGATCGAAAGAGCTCCTTAGATATCTGATATCTATTAGGCCTACTTTCCTCACCATCAACTACTTGACGTGTAGGAAGTAGGAGCATTCATAGTTTTATGCTGATGCTGAAGCTCGTTACTCATGGATGAGAGCATAATGCATTGAGCCAACTGTGCATCATCTTGCCACTTTCTAAAAGTAGCAATCTCTTCCTCAGAGGCATTGTCTACAACCATTGCAGGGATAGACGTATTAAGGACATAAGATAGCTTTTTAGTCGTGAGAACTATTCTCAATTTCCTTAACCAATCTGTTTAATTCGGTCCGATTAATTTAGCATCTAATATGCTATGCAGTGATAGTAATTTCAGACATTGTAACATTCTGTAAATGAATTTATAATTAACAATATTTTAACGTACATTCTTTTATTAATTATCAAAATAATTTAGGTCTTGTTTTAAATTGGTATCTCCCGCTATTTTTATCAAACTATATTAACCTCACTTATATAGTTCGGCAAAATCTAATTAAAGATTTTCTAGTGAGATTAAGGATCCCATTTCAAATGTATATAGCTTTGTGTGTGCACAACAAACTATATATAAATAAATAGGTAGACAACTCTTGTCAATTACATCAACTATGTAACTCCTTTTATTTTACCTCTAATTAAATCATAATGGTCAAGTGTGTGCACATCCGAACTAAAATGATTTAAGTTAAGTCAGACCCAGCATTTCCATATAAGTGAAGAGAAAACTACAACCCTTGTATGTGCATAACAAAGCAGTAATGTTTAATTTCTTATAAACATCATATGTAATAAAAACAACATCTTAAATATTTAATACTTGTCTTGTGTGTGCACAGCAAACTAATATTAAATATTTAATACTCTATTGTTTCTATCATGCTAAAAGGCGACGTTCGATATTCCAAATATCTTTGAACGTTACAACTTAATATAAAATCTTTGAGGGGTTTATTATTATTTGTCTCATCTTATTTAGCGCACATGCACACACACACACACACATATATATATATATATATATATATATATATATATATATATATATATATAAAATACGCGTCATATTAATTAACATGTGAAGCATGTTTGCATTATATATATATATATATTGTATAAGCATGTACATATAGAATATTATATTCTACCTGGATTGATTATGAACTTTTATTCTAGTTTGGTTCACTAGAGCCACCAAGTGAACCAAGAGGTCAAACATAGGGTGCAAGAATTAAATTTAAATATAACTATTACATTTAAACCCATGCTCCATTACAAACGGGTCTTCAAGCGCTCCTTGCTCCTTGATCTCCAATGCTTCAAAATTAATTCTAAATATTCCTATTACAAAACTATTTAAAATAAATAAATACCTTGATCAGCAGTCAAGGGAAAGTACATAGGAGGGAGTTAGAATTTATATTAAGAAAAAAATTAGAGAAGACGAGATACGCAGACCCCATTTAATAAAACTCATACATTCATGCATCCAACTAAAATAAAATCCAATCACATTGGTCAATAGTCCATAATCAATCCGATTTATTATCATACACATCTACATATGCATCAATAAATAAATTCATCTCATGAATAATAAGCATTCAATATATATATTGATATCATTTAATGGGAAAATTTAGTTAGCATAAAATCTAATTTTTGAATCAAAATAAACTCCTTTATTTTAATCTAAATTTAAATCAAAATAAACCTCTTTTATTTTAATTTATCAAATTTGAATAAAATAAACTATTTTATTTTAATCAAATTCTTTAATCAAAATAAATTCATTTATTTTAATTAATTATTGAATCCAATTTCAAGTAAAAAAACTTTTATTAAAGAAAACACGAATTCTCTTTTCTATTCACAAATAAACTCTTTTATTTTGAATAATATGAAATCTTAGTCCATATCTAAATAAACTCTTTTATTTAAGGAAATACTGATTCTCTTTCCTATTCACAAATAAACTCTTTTATTTTGAATAATATAAAATCTTATTTCAAATGTAAATAAACTCCTTTATTTAAGGAAACATATAATTCAATTTCAACTCCAATTAGTTATCATGAAATTCAATTCCAACTCTAATTAGTTAGCATGAAATCTAATTTTAAAATTAAAATAAATCTTTTACTTTAAGATTAAAATAAACTTTTTATTTTAATATTAAAATAATTAAGAATAATATATATATATATATATATATATATATATATATATCCATGAATCAGCCTTGCTCCACGTGATATACAGTAACAATCCATGAATCAGGCTTGCTTAATAACTAAGTGATTCACGTGTCCCTTTAATAACTAAGTGATTCACATGCATCCTGGCCAGTGAATCTGCAGCTCATACATGCGAATGACAGTACCGTTTTCAAAAGCAGGTTTTGCAAAAATTGATTACGGCATTTTATTTTTATTTTTATTTTTTTAATAAAATTTTATACAACAAATTATGCCCAATTAAATTATTCTAAACACATATCAATATACATATCAAATTAAAATAATTAATAATTCACATAAAGGTTTGGCTCTGATGCCACTATAAGGTTTGTAATATTCATGAACACAATCAAATTGCACAAAATAAGTGGCAACGTGGAAGAATCAGAGTTTTAAAATTTTACAAACTATATACCCGGATCATCCTTTATGCATAATTATTAATTAAACGAAAAAGATAAAGAACAAGAATCATACCCTTGAAGATTCGAACTTCCTCGGGTATAAGTTCACCTCCAAATCCTTTCGCGTTCAACTTGAATCCACCGGGTTTGGTTCCTTCGTTTGATCAATGTTAGCCACCCAAGTGTTTGGCTTCTAGAGGTGATCCACCAAGGAAGAAGAAAGATTCAAGAAGATGGGTGTTTGGCAAAACCCTAGTTTTTCTATCTCTTATAGAAAAGGAGCGCACTCTCTAATAATTGGAATCACATCTCATGATATCTAATATAAGACTCCTCTTATATCAGATATCAGTTAACCTTTCTAATCTAATTAGAAAATAGGATATTAACTAATTAATTAAATTCATTTAATTAATTAAACTTTTTAATCTTATTAGGGATAATTAATTAAACTCTTTTAATTAATTTAACCTCCTAATCTTATTAGGAATATATGAGATTACTTTTATTAATTAATTCTTAAACTCCTTTAGGAATTAAATAATAATAATAGTAATAATAATAATAATAATAATAAGACTCCTCTAATTAATTTATATTTAATATTTCTAAAATATTAAATAATAAATATTAAGCTATTTAATTTATTCTATCACCATGATTAAATTAAATATACTTAACTTATTATCACGATTATGCCATTAACTTCTTAAATAATTATTCTTCCTTTTATGGTGTGACACTTTAGGTTCTCCATATTAAACCGGTTATGAATAAATCAATTAGACCAATTCTAATCTTATTTAAATAAATAAATTAAACTATTAATTTATTTAAATAAATAATATTTATTCAACAATAGAGATAAGCCTCCCTAGCGATTAACGACTTTCCAAATAATATAGATTTCAACATTAATCATAAAAGAACCTTTGAGTAAATAGTTATTAAAAGACAATTCAATCCTTCCCAGATGCGTAATGTCCCAATTAAATATAAGACATGAAATTATCGTCAAGTCTTATTTTATTTAATTATATGTATTTCGACTCTTAAATGCACAACTCAAATAATGCAAATTAGAAACTCCTTTCTAATTTCATTACGCCTTCGCCAAGGACTCTTTGGGTTGTCATTTATCGAATCACATACGACATTTCTCTTCTTTTACTAGAAGAAGTAGATTCTTTATTGATCATACATTATCTACATGTACAACTTATTATACCCAAGCATACCCTTTGGTATACCCTAAGGGTCTTAAGGAATAAGTCAAAGTATAACTCATCATATACGAGATACTATGATGATCTCAAGTCCAAGGATCACTTGTACTACTATTACTACAAGAATTCCTATTGACAGGCAAGTAAAACTCCATTAGGTATTCCTTAGCGAGCCACGTTCAGTGAACTTATTCTCTAATAAGCACCTACATACTTGCTTTAGTGTCTCCACACAAATGATCATGAGATCAATCATCCTCATCCAACGAAAGCAAAACGCATATATACCAATCTATCCGAATTCACTAATCCCCAATTTAGTAATCCAACGATTGGGAACTATTTTAGTTTTAAGCGTTCTAAAAATTTAGATCTCATTAGAATGATCATCATCATTATTCTAAAAGTATTGCTTAAAACTATGGGTTTATCACATATTATAAAACAGCATCATGTAGATAATTAAAAGCCTTTAATAAATGAATAAGATTGTTATAAAGTATATGCTTTATCATCAAACATGATTGGCTTGTGTGCATACTACTTTCACTTAGAAGCTTGATGTGATCCTCTTTGGATTCTGCATCGAGATTGGATCACTATTGGACAGACTACTAAGTTATTCATGAAGCTCATTCTCTTTGAGTACTTAGCAATTTGTCACTTCTTCTTTGGTGCAGCTGATCTTGTGGTTGGTTCTTATCTTTATCTGATCTCAGCTTGCACACCTTCACCACTTGAGGTTTGCTAAGTCTTTGCACTTTTGGTAGACTCCGTCTGGCATTTAGCATCCCCCAAACCTTGGTTGACTTGTGTACGTACTTGGTTCTGTATTTGTTCTTCTTCAGCTCTCGGTGGTTCATGGTGATTCGTAGAATGGCTCTTTGGATCTTCTCTTTGATCGGCCAATCTTCTGAATTCTATCTTTTTAGCCTTCTCGGCTCTCAGCTTAGCTGCCATTCTGAGTGGCATTCTCATTGTTGTTGAGTGAAGCCTCTTTTTGTTAAAACTCTTCTCTTATCTTGCTTCACTTCTACTTTCGTAGTCTTAGTGCCACTGAGACGTATTCTGTTTTAGCTTTGTAGAACTCGTAGAGTCAACAACTTATTGAACACCAACCTTTTTTCTGCATTCAAGCTTTAGCTATTAAATATCCTTCCATAAGCTTCCCGTTGGACTATAGCCATTGGAAGCTATTTGAATTGATTCGCAGATCTCGAGTTATTTGGTGCAGACTGTGGATGTGACGTGACACCCACTTCTTCACTTTTCTGACACTGCAGTCTATTATTTCACCTACCACATAAGAGATGTCACTTTAACATGTCAGGCTGATAGTCACCTTTATTTCTTCTTTCTGACTCCTTGATCAGAACATCAAGAGTTTTCCTTCTACATCGATGCTTTCAATCAACAACGTTCGAATTTCATTCTTTGTATTGAGACGTTGCCAAGGCTTCAATACTCAGATGACCGAACTCTACGATTCTGATGAAAATGACCTTGAACTTAATCGTAGTTAGTCTTTTGAATATTTCTCGTTGATTGATTGAGACAACACTATGATTCTAAGAGTGTTCTTTGGATTTACAATGTAGAAGCTCTCTTCCTTCACTCTTGGAGTGCTTCAACACTTCTACTTGTCTTTGACTTACAATAGACACTGGCAACTTGTTTGAATGCTCTGGCCCTCTTGAATTTCAAGACTCATCTGATTGGTCATCCTCAGCTCTCTTTCTCCTTGTGATCTCTCATTCATATATCATCAATGGCTTGACCCATGCTTAATCTTCTTTGTCTATTCATTATAGGTTGGCCAATATCTCTGTATAAACTACATCGGTTCCTGCTCCTAATTTGGCAAACACTACAATCTTAGTCACTCCTGTCGACGTCAGGATTTTTAGTTATCCCTTTTCGTTACCTGTTCCTTGGTGTTCTCATGTTAGATGAGATTTGTTTGAAAAAACAAGTGAAAAAGGTCTGACATGTATAATGTCGACGATGGACTGTTAAAAGTCGCCAGTTGGTGTTTTTAACTAGTTGCACCAACACAACCGAAAAGGTTTGCACATTGACCCAGTGATGTGACACTGCTAAACGGGTCTGTGAAACTGAGATTCATTTGGGTTCGGGGGCTTGATTATGCAGAGGGAAGGTGTTAGGCACCCCCCGACATCTGTGTTGCCACGGTGACCGTCACTTTTCAAGAAACTGTTATATAAATATGTATGTGTGTGTGTGGATCAATGTGCAATTATTTGAAAGTAGTGCGAGGCCTCGTTCGCACCTATATACAAAGGGTTTGAATTTATAGAAAAATTCAGTTTTAGGAAAGATATAGCAATGAAGTTTTGTAAAAGAGGTTTTTCAAACCTTGTGCTCAATAGGAATTGAGACCTTTTCATACTTCCATTTTATTATTAAATGTTCAACTTGTTTGCTTTTATTTTCGAGATGGGAGGCATCTTTGAGAAAATAATATACAGCAGTGCCGAACTCCTCACGGGCAAGACAGCCATCCAAGGAAATTTGTACACTGTAAATAATGTACAAGCTGCATACAGCTGAAAATGTCCATCACAGGAACTGAATCTAGATTCAGTAGACTGAATATGTGATCACATGATTCCTAGGCTCACATGATACTGCAATTTGTATGAAAAGCAGTAAGTAGTTATATATATAAAAGCTATAAATATATATATACAGACATGATCAACCACCACGAAGCAACTCCATGGGGGATCAAAAATGTAAATACATAAAAAAGGTATATATATATATATATATATATATATATATATATATATATGTTGTCAGACGAGAAAAGCAGGATATAAAACCCAAAGCTTATCGGATATGTCTCAACAATAATATATATATATATATATATATATATATAAAAGCAAGTAAACTCCGGATATAAAATCTAAGCTTATGAGATATGTCTCGATACTTGATATATATATATATATATATATATATATATATATATATATATATATATATATATATATATAATATATATATACTGATGTAAATGAAAACCACAGATGAGAAAAGTCAGGCATACGCACACAACACGACTCTCAATGTGTAGAATAGTGTGTGCAAAGATGAAGAGAAAGGCTTTATAGAGTGTGAGAAGGCTTACAGTGGGCTGTCAAAGTAGGATTCTATGACTCTAGATGGATAAACACTCAGCTCCCACCGGTAAAAATATAGCTATATGTGAGCTAACAGATGTTTAAAATGAGGAAACACTCAATATGGGGTGTGTACAGAACAAATTTGACAGGGCTTCCTTGCCTTTTTCTTTTTTTCAAAATGTCCACCCCAAGCCCTCTATTTATAGAGGGGGGAGCTGCAAGTGTACCTGCGGCATCTGCAGATGCACCTGCAGCTGCCATGGGTGCCCCAGGCTCCGCGGGTCCCGTCGTCTCGAAGTACGTGTACTCGTACACTGTGATGTCTGCTCGAACTTACAGAACTTCAATTCAAGCATCCGAACGAGGTATATAAGACCTTCTTCGGACCGCTTGTGTCGAGAGTTACGCAATGCCATGGGATTAGAGGTTGTACGAAGTCAGAAAGAGGGGACCATGCCCATGATCTTCAAGCTTCAAATTCTATTCGGTGTGCTGCCACGCGTAATAGTCACTCGGGATTGGAACTCCTTAGTTCTTGTAGGACATTGTTGTATGTATGTATGTATGTATGAAGTGTTGAGACAACGTGCAGGTGTTGAGGTGGCAAGATGACATTTTACTCCTCACCGGGGTTATCACCGGTTTAAGCTGATAGCAGACGTTGCTCAGGGTTATATCTGAGATTGGACTACTGTAAGTGTTTGAATGTCGCAAGGTCATCTGTAAGTGTTCCTGTCAACCCGGAGTTAGCTCCGGGTTTGAGGAATGTGTGCCTCGACAGGAGGTCTGAGATTGAAGCTGATCGCTTTTGAAACAAGCATTTCTGGGGTTATCGCTGGAACTGCAACATCATTCATTGGGGTTATCTCCAAGGGCAAAACTCGGGGTTATCTCTGAGGTTGAAAATGATACTCTCGGTGTGTGTTCTGGTGTTGAGACTGAACTTTTGGTAGTATCCAGAATGGATGTGAGCTGTCTTCTAGGGTTATCTCGAAATTTAATTTGCCCCTCCGCAATGTTAGTACAAAGTGTGCGAGAAAATTTTGAGTGTCTACAGATGCCCCTCTTTATCATATTCATGCAATGCAAGGAATGAATAGGATAAAGAATCCTAGACACTAGAAATGCAATAAGATAAACATGATGCAATGTGCAGCAACATGATGCAAATGTGTGATGTATGATGGAATGATTGCTGGTTCCCTGTTAATCCTGTTGGGATGACAATCAATGATATCTAGCAAATGCGATCCAAGTCTTCAAGGATGTTGACATTGGGGCTATCACCAAAGTCGTGAATCCTAGACACAGACTTCTACTCCATAGAGGTGCCTCTTGTGTGCAAGAGATCTGTGGGGAGACAGCTTTGTCTGTTTGAGGATGTGTATAACATATTCCATCATCGGTCCTCTCCGATGAGGATAGTCTTCTCTGGCTTGTATCACCAACATATACCACGGTTTTATTGGAGTTACTGCCAACAATATGTATCGTCAGAGCTGCCTGACCTTCGTTGATATATGTATCACCGGATAGATCCCTGCTGGGTGCATTGTTAAGGCTGCTTGACCTTCATTGATGTGTGTATCAATGATTGCATTGAGTTGTGACCCTTGTTGGGGAGTGTGTCAAGGCTGCTTGACCTTCTTTGATGCATATATCAATGGTTGCATCGCGTTGTGACCCCCACCGAGGACGCATAGACATGGATACGTTGCTTCGATGGGTTTACTTGCCACCGGCTGAAATAATGTCAAGGTTGCTTGGCCTTCGTCGATGTGTGTATCAATGGTTGAGAATGCGCTGTAACCCCCGTCGGGGATACGTCGTCAGTTCATGACTTCGCCGTTGTAACCCCCACCGGGGATACGTTGTCAGTTCGTGACTTCGACGTTGTAACCCCCGTCGGGGATACGTCGTTAGGCCTATGACCCTGCACTGACGGCATCTGACCTTTATGAGGTATTGTCGAGCATGATTTGTAAAAGCTGAGGCCACTGGTATAGTATACCTTGTATGCAGGAAAATACCAATGAGTAAGATGTGGAGCCAGAGTTTGGCCCATGAAAACCAGGATTTCAGGCTAATATGCTCAATCGCATAGCATTTTATTCCTGATTTGGCCTTTTCAGCTTGTGAGACCTCCTTTACAACTCTAACTGGATCGAGCCGGAGGTGTGGGACCTATGTAGGGTATCTTGTGAGGTACACTGCGCAGAGTCGCAGTGGACCTATGGCCAATGTTGTGACTATGAAAGGCCTCAAGGGTTGCTTTCATAAGTCATTTTCAATTTGTCTGCCATGAAGGAAATCGAGAGCTCTTCTTGAGACTCTTTGAGTTGAGGCGACTTCTCGCACATTCTCTTACCGTACAAGCGTTCTTCACTGTGCTGGTAACATATGCATGTATTCTTTTCCAATTTCTATCCGTTGGAAAATGACTTATCACATAAAATTCATTTAGACACATAGTAGTGAATATGCATGCTGATATGACTTGATAAAAAATATTCAACACAGTAAATGTTAGTATTAAACCATGCTGAACGTAATGATGTAAAAAAATTTGACTTTTAACACAGTCAAATTGACACCTTTTACTGTCATTTCTTATCCTATTTGAGGACAAATGAGTAAAGGTAGAAAAGTAAAATAATCCTAGTAATTAGACTACACTTACGGATTTTTACTGTGATGTATTAAATGCATGTAGGATGTATATGACTGTGGATAGGTGTGCTACTGAATGGCCACCTAGGCATGCCTATGTGCAAGTGGATAGTCCCATTTACAAAGGGGGCTATAGAAATTTTTTTCCAAAATATAGGCATTGGGTAATCATGCATTTTTAACTATACTGTATGCTAAAACAATGCATGCATGCATGTAGTCATAAGATGCATTTTGAAAAGCTCCAGGTAAGAATTTACCACACCATTTCTGAGGTGATTTGGAGACTTGCTGTCCAGATATTATGGATTTGGATCAGCCGAGTAGTTCCCGTAGACCACTTCCGTGTACTATGAGGAGGGCTTCAAGTACCTCAACCCCTGATTCGTTAGATGTAATTTCGTCGTTTGGTGGAGACAGTGATACGTCCTATACGGGTTGAAGTGCCGGATGTAGAAGACGAGGAGGAGGATGTACCAGTTGAGTTTCCTGCTCCTGCTGTACGTGTTCCCCGTAGGGATTTTCCAGGTATTCAAGTGGCAAACTCAGAACTTCTGGATGACTTGAGTCGACATCCTTCAATCTACCTGCACACAAATGAGGTATGAAGTTAGATCTTGATCTTCCTTATTTCCTATTGATGAGGAGCAAAGGGTTCTGATGTTGATCTGCATTTGATGTAGGTTCCCGGATTTACACAGCCTCGAGAGAACTGGTTCAACATCCACTCTATGTATCAGGCTTTGCATGATGACTATAGAGCAATTGTACATGGCTGGGGATTCGGGACGTTCTTTTCCAATCTTCCTCGTCGATGTCCCTGGGGTTACCTTAGGGTATTGTCTAAGCGCTGGTTTCACCAGACTCAGTCACTCCATTTGCTGGACTGTGAGGTGATGATGACGCCGATGGATTTGTGGTTTATCACAAGTATGGGGTTTGAAGGAGATCCAGTGCCTTGCACAGCGGATATTACCCCTACTGCCGTCAGATCCTTGTTAGGAGTTCCGACGGAGGCGCTCAAGGGCAGGACTGTACGTACAGGTCCTCTGAGCGTAGATGCTATGAGCGGGCTATTGAGCGAGCCTATACTCGATGATGTGAGAGTCAGGTATCGCATTCTTCGGTGATTGTTCCTGATGATCATTAGGGGCTGCTTCATAGCAAATAACTCTTCTACGGTGTCCTTCGCTTTGATCAGTGCCACTCGACACGTGGACCGTATAGGAGACTATAGTTGGTGTTCCTATACCTTCGCCTACTTTCTCATGGGAATGCGAATGCGATCGCAGGGCTTGACCGAGGCTTGGTTAGGATTCTACCCATTTCTGCTGGTGAGTATTTCTCTTGTCTTTTCCCATGTACAGGTTAAAAGCGTTGACTGACAGTAGATGTTTGCCTTTGTGTTAGCAGTTTTGGGCCTATGAGAGGCTTCCATGTTTGCATCCTGTGAGTGTACTAGGTTTAGACACCTATCCATGAGGATGAAGATGGCATCATTCCATACTGGTGGAGGTCCCTGTTGCTGAGGGTTTCACTCATTGCCGCCTACAGCTGGAGTTGTTGACAGTGGATGTCATCACATAGGTTCCTTACTCTAGGGAGCACTTGAGTGTTTGATTTGAGGATTGGTACCCGACTGGAGTTGAGTATGTTATTTCCACCCATAGGATGCCTCTATTCACAGATGGAGGATGGGAGCTCTATTTAGGAGAGCGTGCTATCAGGAGCACTACAGGAGAGATTCACATGCTGATCTTGCCTCCTGCCAGGCATTATTGGCCTACTTCATAGTCACCCGTCATTGATATCCCATTGTTGGGGATTGACGGTTTCATATTGTCAGAGGGTTCCTGCACTTAGGAGATGTTCCAGAATTGGTGGTTCCCTCGTACCATTGGAGCTCAAACCCGTGCCACACAGTTTATGGGGGATATGGTTCCAGGATTCGTGATGATGATGGATTGGCTAGACTGTGTTAGAGATCCGACTCATGTGACACAAATTAACAGTTTGACCCGGCAGTTGGACCGGGCACATTTCTTTATCCAGCACTTGGGTAGAGATCCTTCAGAGGAAGATACTTTTGATCCTTCCAGCTCTGGCGCTGCCCCCTCAGGTAACCCATATGGCTTTGTCGGTGCAGATCCTCCCTTATATAGGCCTGACATCCCTGTAGATAGAGATCCAGTGACTCAGGAGGAGTTACATCAGGTGGACAGGATTGACGATGTAGACATCGATACCATTAACTTCTTTTAATGTATATTTCTCGTTATCTCTTTTAATAGGCCTCTGTTAGATGTTGGGTAGCTTCGCCCCATTTTCCTGTATTTTAGCTGTACGGAGATGTATTAGATGATGATATACTTAGGAATGTATGTACAGTTTTCCATTCCCTATATCATATTGCCATCTATTGTATCATGCATATATTTATGTTATGCATATATATGTATGTCCAGAGCATTGACCCCTGGATGGTCTTATGACACGGCCTGTACAGATGTCTTCTTCAACAGTTAGCCGTATTGATCATACCCCACCATTTTTTGTGGCATCTGGTATGCGTTCGTGGTATGATAGTATGTCACCACCAGACAAGGTGACTGTAGATCATTTGTTGCAGCATACTATGACCCTGTTGATGTTTGAGTGCCCTACTGAGGATTCATAGAGGGTATCTTTAGAAAGCTTTGGGTATCGGAGAGGCAGGTTTTCTGATTCGAGACCCAGGAGTTGACTCCTACTCTGGAGGAGTATGCACGGTTGACGATGTTGCCGTTAGATAGACCTTGCGTGTACATGGCGATCGGTGACTTGAGTAGGCAGTTCATGACCATCACTGGCTTGAGGCGTAGAGTGGTACAGGATGAGATTACATCTGGCCACGTGATATCCCAGCATTTTTTGTTTGACAGATTTGGCTTTGAGGATAGTTATGCACGGTATTCTGGGGATTTTACCACACCGGAGGATCATTAGCGTTTAGCTAGAGTGGATGTACTGCTATTATGCGTACTATCATATGTCTTCATGCCACGGTACATGGATGAGTTGGACATTGGAGTCATTATGGCAGTGAGAGCTCTCAGGGAGGGTCACACCATTATATCGATGATTAGGCAGCTCGATCATGCTGTACGTGTGGTTTATGTCACACTTGAGACTGATTAGCACTTTTAGATGGCATGGGTATTGTTTCACCCATGATATAGCCATGTCGTACTCCTTTTAGCATGCGGAGTGTACAAATGCTGCATCTTGGTCAGCTTTCTTGGCAGGGATTGGAGATCCGTTTGCTATATCGCTGCAGTGTGTCTGAGGCTTTAGTTCACCCCACTGACATCATTACTCATGCTCCAGGCATGGATTATCTTCCTCTAGCTGGTTTGAGAGGGATGATCACCTACCACCCATTGGCCGTGATGTGTCAGTTTGACCAGTTTCAGGATTTCCATCCATTTGAGGGGGCAGTGAGTCAGCGCTTCGCTTCATGCCATTTATCAGTAGAGGACAAATCTAGGATGTATGCCTATTGGGATCAGCGAGAGCTAGCTGAGTTTTCTGTCAGTCATCCGGGTTATTCTGCAGAGTATTCTGCATGGATGGAGACAGAGACTGCATCGACTATGGTAGTATCCACAGTTCAGGGGACTGATTCCGACGATGAGGAGCCTATAGAAGAGGCTGACATTCCCATCGATGGGGACTTGACTGCTGGGCTGCCAGCATATATGATGGATTCTCCCACCCCGAGTGCCACTGTTACTCAGTATTCAACACAGTATTTGGAGCAGAGCCTACATCTGATGACCAATGAGAGAGATCGGGTTAGGGCCTCGATGTTGATAGCTCTTGATGGGAGAGATGCCGCTCTATTAGAGAGGGACGAGGCTAGATCAGCCAAAGATGCATTGATTGTGTAGAGGGTGAAAGTAATATGCACACAAGCCAATCATATTTGATGATAAAGCATATACTTTGTAACAATCATATTCATTTATTAATAAAAAGTATTAATTTATTAAAGGCTTTTAATTATCTACATGATGCTGTTTTATAATATGTGATAAACCCATAGTTTTAAGTAATGCTTTTAGAATAATGATGATGATCATTCTAATGAGATCTAAATTCTTAGAAAGCTTAAAACTAAAATAGTTCCCAATCATTAGATTACTAAATTGGGGATTAGTGAATCCGGATAGATTGGTACATGCGTTGCTTGCTCATTGGATGAGGATGATTGATCTCATTCATGATCATTTGTGTGGAGACACTAAAGCAAGTATGTAGGTGCTTATTAGAGAATAAGTTCACTGAACGTAGCTCGCTAAGGAATACCTAATGGAGTTTTACTGCTTTCGTCAATAGGAATTCTCAGTAGTGATAGTAGTACAAGTAATCCTTGGACTTGAGATCATCATAGTATCTTGTGTATGATGAGTTATATTTTGACTTATTCCTTAAGACCCTTATGGTATATCAAAGGGTATGCTTGGGTATAATAAGTTGTACATGGAGATAATGTATGATCAATAAAGAATCTACCACTTCTATTAAAAGAAGAGAAATGTCCTATGTGATTCGATAATTGACAACTCGGTAGTCCTTGGTTAGCGAGAATGAAATTAGAAAGGAGTTTCTAATTTGCATTTATTTGGTGTTGTGCATTTAAGAGTCGAAATACATATAATTAAATAAAATAAGACTTGTGAAATTCCATGTCTTATATTTAATTGGGACATTGTATGGTGGAAGGATTGAATTGCACGCAGTAACTATTTACTCAAAGGTTCTTTTATGATTAATGTTGAAATTTATATTATCCGGAAAGTGCGTTGATCGTTAGGGAGGCTTATCCCTTTGTAGAAGAATAAATATTATTTATTCAAATAAATTAATTGTTTAATTTATTTATTTAAATAAGATTAGAATTGTTCTAATTGATTTATTCATAACTTAGGTTTAATATAGAGAACCTAAAGGGTCACACCATAAAAGGAAGAATAATTATTTAAGAAGTTAATGGCATAATCGTAATAATATGTTATGTATATTTAATTTAATCTATGGTGATAGAATAAATTAAATAGCTTAATATTTATTATTTAATATTTTAGAAATATTAAATATAAATTAATAAGAGGAGTCTTATTAATGTTATTACAATTATTATTATTATTTTAATTTCTAAAAGAGTTTAGAAATTAATTTAATATATAAGTACTCATTTATTCCTAATTGGATTAGGAAGGAAAATTAGTTAAAAGAGTTTAATTAATTATCCCTAATAAGATTAGGGAGCTTAATTAATTAAAAGAATTTAATTAATTAAATAAATCTCAATTCCTTAATTGTTAAGGTGGGTTGCCCACATCTATAAATAAGAGGAGTCTTATTATGGGTGAGGTAGTTGTTGACTTTTACAACATACGTAATTCCAATAGTTGGAGAGAATGCGTTCTTTTCTATAGAGATAGAAAAACTAGGGTTTAGCCAACCACCCATCTTCTTGAATCTTTATTTTTCTTGGTGGATCACCTCCCAGAGGCCAAACATATGGGTGGCTAACGTTGATCAAAGGAAGGAACCAAACCCGGTGGATTCAAGTCGAACGCGAAAAGGATTGGAGGTGAACTTCGTACTGAGGAAGTTTTCGGATCTTCAAGGGTATGTTTCTTATTCATCTTTTTCGTTTAGTTAATAATTGTGCATAAAGGGTGATGAAGGGTATATGGTTTGTAAAATTTTAAACTCTGATTTTTACACGTTTCCGCTAATTTTTGCAATTTGATTGCGTTCATGAATATTACAAACCTTACAGTGGCATCAGAGCCAAACCTTTATGTAAATTATTAATTGTTTTAATTTAATATCTATATTGATATGTGTTTAGAACAATTTAATTGGGCATAATTTTGTTGTATAAAATTTAATAAATAAAAAAAAAACGTGGTGATCTATTTATGCGAAACATTTTTTTTTACCGGATTCACGTGGGTCGGTTTTATTTTTTTTTCAAAAGTTGATTTCGTGCATGATTTCCTGTAAAGGTGATTTGGATCACCTGTAATCAAGGGATGCCATCACATATATATATTATATATAAAACATCCTGCCACATTTTTTTTTTTGAAAATGTTAAGGGGCAACCATGTTAATCAAGTAAAGGAAATGAATCTGGTGACTTACAATCTTTCAAAAGCTGCACGGAATCATGGTGGAGTAGGCCATGTGATATTAACGTGCTTATGCTACTTGGTATATATATATATATATATATATATATATATATATATATATATATATATATATATATACGGATATTATATATATATATATTTATTATATATGGATATTATATATATATATATATATATTATACTGTTAATATAATATATATATATATTAATTATTTTATAATTAAAATAAAAGTTTATTTTAATTTTAAAATAAAAGGTTTATTTCAATATTAAAATATAAAGTTTATTTTAATTTTAAAATTAAATTTCATGCTAACTAATTAGAGTTGGAATTGGATTCCATGATAACTAATTAGAGTTGAAATTGGATTCTATTTTTCTTAAATAAAGGAGTTTATTTAAGAATATGAAATAAGATTTCATATTATTCAAAATAAAAGAGTTTATTTGTGAATAGGAAAAAGAATCGATCTTTCCTTAAATAAAGGAGTTTATTTAGATATGAAATAAGATTTCATATTATTCAAAATAAAGGAATTTATTTGTGAATAGGAAAGATAATCCGTGTTTCCTTTAATATTTTTTTTTACATGGAATTGGATTCCATAATTAATTAAAATAAAGGAGTTTATTTTGATTAAAGATTTTGATTAAAATAAAATAGTTTATTTTATTCAAAATTGGATAAATTAAAATTAAATAGTTTTATTTTGATTTAAATTTGGATTAAAATAAAGGAGTTTATTTTGATTCAAAATTAGATTTTATACTAACTAAATTTGCCCATTAAATGATATCAATATATATATTGAATGTTTATTATTCATGAGATGAATGTTATTTATTGATGCATATGGTGATGTGTATGATAATAAATGGGATTGATTATGGACTATTGACCAATATGATTGGATTTTATTTTAGTTGGATGCATGAATGTATGGGTTTTATTAAATGGGAATTCACAGTGCCTCGTCTTCTCTAATTTTTCTTAATATAAATTCTATCTCCTCCTATGTACTTCCCTTTTCATTAGCGATCAAGGCTTCTATTTATTTTAAATAGTTTTGTAATAGGAATAGTTAGAATTAATTTTGAAGAATTAGAGATCAAGGAGCAAGGAGTAAGGAGCGCTTGAAGACCCGTTTGTAATGGAGCCCGGGATTAAATGTAATAGTTATATTTAAATGTTATTTCTTGCACCCCTAGGGTTTGACCTTTTGGTTCACTTGGTGGCTCTAGTGAACCAAACTAGAATAAAGTCCATAATCAATCCGGGTAGAATATAGTATTCTATATGTGCATGCTTATACTATATATATTATATATTATGCAAACATGCTTTGCATGTTAATTAATACGACGCGTATTTTATATATATATATGCGTATGCGCTTAAACAAGATGAGACAAATTAATAACAAACCCTCAATTTTTATATTAAGTCCTAAGCGTTCAAAGATATTTGGAATATCGAACGTCAGCCTTCTAGCATGATAAATTTAATAGAGTATTAAATATTTAATATGAGTTTGTTGTGTCACCACAAGGCAAGTATTAAGTATTTAAGATGTTAATTTATCACATTTGATGCTTATAAAGAAAATTGAACAATATTGTTTTGTTGTGTCACCACAAGGATGATATTTTTCTTTTTGAATATATGGAGTGCTAGGTCGGACTTAACTTGGATAATTTTGATTCGGATGTGCCACCACTTGATCAAAATAATCTAAGAGGCAAAAGAAAAGGAGTTGCATAGTTGATGTAATTGACAAAAAAGTTGTCTATCTATTTATTTATATATAGTTTGTTGTGTCACCACAAGGCTATATACATTTGAAATGGGATCCTTATTCTCACTAGCAAATCTTTAATTAGATTTTGCCGAACTATATAAGTGAGGGTAATATAGTTTGAAGAAAATAGTGGGAGATACCAATTTAAAACAAGACCTAATTTATTTTGGTAATTAATAAAAGAATGTATGTTAAAATGTTGTTAATTACAAATTCATTTACAGAATTTTATAATGTCTAAAATTACTATCACTGCGAAGCATATTAGATGCTAAATTAATCGAACCGAATTACTCGGATTGGTTAAGGAATTTGAGAATAGTTCTCATAGCTGAAAAGCTATCTTATGTCCTTAATACGCCTATCCCTGCAATGGTTGCAGACATTACCTGTGAGGAAGAGATTGCAACTTTTAGAAAGTGGCAAGATGATGCACAGTTGGCTCAATGCATCATGCTTGCATCTATGAGTAACGAGCTTCAGCGTCAGCATGAAACTATAGATGCTCCTACTATATTCCTGCACATCAAGTAGTTGATGGCGAGGAAAATAGGACTGATAGATATCAGATATCTAAGGAGCTCTTCCTATCTAGAATGGCCAATGGCACTATAGTACAGACAAAAAGTTCTTAACATAATCAATTTGATTGATCAATTAGGACAACTGGTTTTGTCATGGATGGAGAGTTGAGCCAAGATTTGATCTTACACTCACTCCCTGACTCCTTTCACAATTGTTGTGAATTTTTCATATGAACAAGCTAGATATCAGCCTCACTGATTTGCTTAACATGTTGAAAAATGTTGAGAGTCACTTTCCAACCAAGAAAGACCAAGTCTTACTGGTAGGGGCCAAAGGATCTTCTGAAAAGAAGAACGATTCAAAGAAGGTAAAAGAGAAAGGCGTAAACAAAGGATAATAAGAACAAAACTGATACGGATAGCAAAGGAGTTTGCTTCCACTACAATAAGCCTGGACACTGGAAAGAAACTGCAAGAAGCATCTTGTAGAGGCTAACCAAAGAAGCTTAGTGAAGTTTTGGTTACAAATAAAAATTTGTTCATGATTTAAAATAATTGTTTCTTTAAGTCAAGGTTCTACTTGGGTATTGGATACCGACTTTGGTTATCATAAATATAGATTTATGAAGGACCAAGGTAAGCAGTAGAAAGCTAAACAAATATAAGTAATCCTATGCGGGAAATGTAACAAAGGTTGCCATATTAGCCATAGAAACTTATAGTTTAGGAATGCCTACTGCGCAAATCTATTAAGTCAATAAGTTGTTATTGTATTCCGGTTCTTGTTAAAAATATTATTTCCATTTTATTGTTGGACAATGAAATCTTTGGTATTATAATTAAGAACAATTGTTGTTCTATTTATAATAATATTATTTTGTATTGAGCTGGAATATTACTTAATAAATTTTGTATACTTGACTTACGTGAAAAATTATTTTGTAAATTGAACAAACTAGTATAAGAAAAGGAGATGATCATTCAAAGAGTTGAATGTGTGTATTTCTTTGAAATACAAGTATGATAATTATTTGAAAGGTTCAAAGAATTGAAGTGAAACAAATTGACAATGTATTAAGATTCTTTGATTAGATCAAGGAATAAATACTTGTGAAATAAGTTTCTAGATTATCTTAAATGGTTTTCTCATAATGGACGCCTCGATCTGTAATAATTGATTGATGTATTTGAATGGAAAAATCGTACCTTGTTGGACATGGTGCGGTCCATAATGATTTTACCGACATTTCAAAGTATCCCTCAGTGGTCATGTCCTAGAAATGGTCATTTGCATATCTACAAAAAGGTAACCTCAAAATCCGGCCCCCAAGACTCCATAAAAGTAATGGACAAGGAGGATTCCTAATCTTAAGTATGTTAAGATAAGGGGTTGTCCAACTTATGTGAAAAGGTTTCGAAGGATAAGCTTGGGATAAGATTTGACATGTACAGATTTGTGGGACATCCTAAAGTAAGTTTAGGGTAAATGTTCTATAATCCTACTTAGCAAAAGGTGTTTATTGTGAAACACGCTTCCTTCTAAGACAATGGTGTTTATCATTGAAGGGGCTAGTGGAAGGATAATAGATCTTGAAGAGTTCAAGAACCACAAAACACTATAAGTCAAATAAGAGGAACTCAGTAGATAGACTTCTATTACCACACAATGAATCAGTAAATCGAAATAGTCTTGAAGATACCTAGGAGGTATGGATTCATCATGGATGATGATGATGAGGTACGATCATAGAAGATGATGATCCGAGTTACATACGATGAGGTAAGAGTTTTAGTGTGTACAAAAAGGTCAGTGGGAGAGTCTTGAAATTTCTAGTATTATATGTTGATATACTACGGATAAGGAATTACATACCAATGCTACAATCAAGAAAGATAAAGTTGTCTAAACAATCCTCCATGAATGATTTGGGAAGAGTATCATTATTGGGGATGCAAATCTATATAGATAGATTTAAAAGGATGCTCGATTTAACCCAAGGAACGATATATTCATTTGATGCTAAAGTCGTTTAGCATGGCAAACTCCAAGAGATGTCTCATGTCGATGAGCTATGGAGTGTATCTCTTAATAGTCCCCACAGACTCACGAAAAGAGAGGTCGCATGAGTGACAATCATGTATGCAATGAAATGTACGAGACCTGATGTTGATCAGTCATATTATGGAGAAGTTCACTATGAGTCAGTGAAAAACATCTTAAAGTGCTTAACCGGTACTAAGGATGTGATCATATTCATGGTGGGTCTTAATTAAAACTAGAGGGCTCAACAGACTCAAGTTTTTCAGATAGACCAAGACGACAGAAAAATCCACTTTAAGGTAAAGGGTTACCTTGAACAGTGGTGCAGTGAATTGGAAAGGTTCCAAATAGCAAAGAGTTGTTGGTTTAGTGATAAAGACAAAGTAGATAGCTATAAATGAAGCGGCAAGTTGATTGTTTGGATTAAAAGTTTATTACAGAACTAGGAATAGTTTCTAAGTCTCATCTTGGATCTAAACATGTGTTGTGGCACTTTTATTTGATTATTAGAATCATTGAAAGATGGGAAATCACTATAGAGATAGTGGACTCTTATGAACAACATTACATATCCATTAACTAAAGCTTATCCAACAGCAGGATAATCGTCACTTAGAAAAGAAGAGTATAAGATACAATGGTGATTGGCTTTAGTGCAAGTGGGAGATTAAAAGTAATATGCACACAAGCCAATCATGTTTGATGATAAAGCATATACTTTGTAACAATCTTATTCATTTATTAATAAAAAGTATTAATTTATTAAAGGCTTTGAATTATCTACATGATGTTGTTTTATAATATGTGATAAACCCATAGTTTTAAGCAATGCTTTTAGAATAATGATGATGATCATTCTAATGAGATCTAAATTCTTAGAACGCTTAAAACTAAAATAGTTCCCAATCATTGGATTACTAAATTGGGGATTAGTGAATCCGGATAGATTGCAAATACGCGTTGCTTGCTCATTGGATGAGGATGATTGATCTCATGATCATTTGTGTGGAGACACTAAAGCAAGTATGTAGTGCTTATTAGAGAATAAGTTCATTTGAACGTGGCTCGCTAAGGAATACCTAATGGAGTTTAACTTGCTCTGTCAATAGAATTCCTATAGTGATAGTAGTACAAGTAATCCTTGGACTTGAGATCATCATAGTATCTTGTGTATGATGAGTTATACTTTGACTTATTCTTAAGACCCTTATGGTATATCAAAGGGTATGCTTGGGTATAATAAGTTATGCATGGAGATAATGTATGATCAATAAAGAATCTACCACTTATTAAAAGAAGAGAAATGTCTATGTGATTCGATAAATGACAACCCCAGTAGTCCTTGGCGGCGTAATGAAATTAGAAAGGAGTTTCTAATTTGCATTATTTGGTGTTGTGCATTTAAGAGTCGAAATACATATAATTAAATAAAATAAGACTTGATGTAAATTCTATGTCTTATATTTAATTGGGACATTGTATGGTGGAAGGATTGAATTGTATGACGGTAACTATTTACTCAAAGGTTCTTTTTTATGATTAATGTTGAAATCTATATTATCCGAAAAGTCGTTGATCGCTAGTGGGGAGGCTTATCCCATATGTAGAATAAATATTATTTATTCAAATAAATTAATTGTTTAATTTATTTATTTAAATAAGATTAGAATTGTTCTAATTGATTTATTCACAACCGGTTTAATATGGAGAACCTAAAGGGTCACACCATAAAAGGAAGAATATTTATTTAAGAAATTAATGGCATAATCGTAATAATATGTTATGTATATTTAATTTAATCTATGGTGATAGAATAAATTAAATAGCTTAATATTTATTATTTAATATTTTAGAAATATTAAATATAAATTAATAAGATGAGTCTTATTAATATTATTACAATTATTATTTTAATTTCTCAAAGAGTTTAGAAATTAATTTAATATAAGTACTCTCATTTATTCTAATTGGATTAGGAAGGAAAATTAGTTAAAAGAGTTTAATTAATTATCCCTAATAAGATTAGGGAGCTTAATTAATTAAAAAAATTTAATTAATTAAATAAATCTCAATTTCTTAATTGTTAAGGTGGGCTGCCCACATCTATAAATAAGAGGAGTCTTATTATGGGTGAGGTAGTTGTTGACTTTTACAACATACGTAATTCCAATAGTTGGGAGAGTACGTTCTTTTCTATAGAGATAGAAAAACTAGGGTTTAGCCAACCACCCATCTTCTTGAATCTTTATTTTCCTTGGTGGATCACCCTCAGAGGCCAAACATATGGGTGGCTAACGTTGATCAAAGGAAGGAACCAAACCCGGTGGATTCAAGTTGAGCGAAAAGGATTGGAGGTGAACTTCATTACTGAGGAAGCTTCGGATCTTCAAGGTATGTTTCTTATTCATCTTTTTCGTTTAATTAATAATTGTGCATAAAGGGTGATCCGGGTATATGGTTTGTAAAATTTTTAAACTCTGATTTTTACACGTTTCCACTAATTTTTACAATTTGATTGCGTTCATGAATATCACAAACCTTACAGAGGGATGCTGCTCTATCTGCTAGGGATGTGGCCATTGCAGATAGTACTTCCGTGAGATCCCATACGACTGACATCCTTGCCGATATGAGTGCATACATCGATGAGCATCATATCATCATGCAGTTAGCCTCGAATCTGCTAGCTCGTGTAGATACCCTTGGGCAGGAGCTTGTAGCTTTACCTCCTTCTTTGGAGAGGGATGCTATGCTAGATCTGATAGTCCGCATACACACAGATCCGTAGATAGCTTTGTATTTTCCTGCACAGACTAGCTTAGCCATTTTGTAATGTACAATATATATATATATATATATATATATATCAAACAGTATTATATACGACAAAGAAATATATTTTGATTTACTTCCCTTTTAGTTGTGCCTTGATACCTGCTTGATAGTTACATGTTTCTTCAGGACATGTGATCTTGATGCATTCTGAACTCATCCTTAATATGTGGACATTGAGCCATCGCAGGATCTTTCAGAATGGATCATTGATCTGTGTGTATCCCTACTATCTTTGGTGTCTTGGGACTGGTTTCTATATGGAAATGTGGAGAGGAGTGTGGCTTTTCCTCTATGAGATTGACCACACCACAGATGGTCGCCAATACTTCTATTTGTGAGAAGCCTAGTTAATTCCATCTCTTATGGATTGGTATTGCTCTTTGAGGCACGACCGCAGCTTAGATGGTCACCGAATCTTCTATTTGGGAGAAGAAGTTAGGTAATTCCATTCCTTTGATTTGAAACCGATGAAATGTGGTGAATTGAAGGTTGATCCCAGTACCATGTGACAAATATTCTTGTTCTGGTAGGGGTTAGACTGAACCATAAATGGCTGCCTACGTACTCCTATTGAAGAGGAGATCAAGTCTGCGTAGTTCGAACCTGGTGTAAGAGGTTCAACGCTGAATATGAAGGCAGATGGATGTAGAAGCTTTATTGATGAAGAAAGGTGTAGAAGTATTCTTGTGGTTTTTGTTTTTGTAGAAAAAGGGCAGAAATGTTTTTGTTGTTTTTTATTTATTGCGACCGGGCCATATAGAATATGGTTGCCTACGTACTCCCAGGTATCAAGGAGATCATGTCGACGTAGTTCACCC
The DNA here is from genome assembly GCA_020205615.1 of Panax quinquefolius. Taxonomy (NCBI): domain Eukaryota; kingdom Viridiplantae; phylum Streptophyta; class Magnoliopsida; order Apiales; family Araliaceae; genus Panax; species Panax quinquefolius. The sequence goes on from CM035158.1 coordinate 30,798,466, forward strand.
CTCAAGACGAATTGCAGCCAAAGAGAAGTGTGAATCCCATGTGCAGGCTATACTGCGGGGAGAAGAAAGTTTGATCCCATAATGGGGACAAACTGCAGGTGTGGAAAAAGTTTGATCCCGTCTTCAGGACAAACTACAAGCGTAGAAAAGTTTAATCTCGTATTCAGGACAAACTGCAGGTGTGAAAGGTTCAATCCCGTGTTCAGGATAACCGAAATTGTATGAATTGTTTGAAATGAGGTGAAACTAGGCTGCTGGTTTGAAGTGTATGTTTTCCTGAGGGGAAGAAGGGTTTGTAAAAGAAAGGGTTAAAAATCAGAATGCCTGGTGATTGGATGATCCATACCAGGATGTTTGCTTGATGATATCCTTAGACATAGTATCGTTTCACGGTGTCTGAGTTGATAAGCTGTGGAAATTCATCGCCATTCATTTCCTATAATCTGAGACCGCCTCATGTCAATACCTCCTTGACAACAAACGGGCCTTCTCGGTTATGAGCGAATTTTCCCTTAGATTGATCTTGGTTGTCAATGATCTTCTTAAAAACCAAGTCATGTTATTTGAACTACCGTAGCCGGACTTTCCTATTGTAGGATCTGGCGATCCTTTGCTGATATAACTGACCATGGAAGATAGCCGCGGTTCGCCTTTTGTCTATTTGAGACAATTGGTGATACTTGTCTTGTACCCATTGGTCTTCATCTAGCTGAGCGTCCATTAACACTCTGAGGGATTCCATTTCCACCTCTATGGGGAGCACTGCTTCCATCCCATAAGCTAATGAGTAGGGAGTTGCCCCAGTGGAAGTACGCATGGAAGTTCTGTAGGCTAATAAAGTTAGAGGCAAGAGGTCAGGCCATCTTTTGTGATTGGCGGACATTTTATGCATGATCTTCTTGATATTTTTATTAGTCGCTTTAATAGCACCATTCATCTTTGGACGGTAGATGACGGAGTTAAGGTGCTTGATGTGGATTTTACTGCATAACTCCTTCATCATTTTGTTGTTGAGTTTCTTAGCATTGTCTGACACAATGACCTCTGGTTGTCCATATCGACAGACAATATTGTTTTTGATGAAAGCAATAATGACTTCTTTGGTAACCCTGGGCAAATGTGATGCTTGACATGTTTTCCTTGTCGGGTATATGAATCAAGGAGACCAACGTTGCTAGTTCATCCTCAAAATCATTCCTATTACGAGGAATGTGTAGAAATGAGATTTCTTCGAACTCCGAAGCCATCTGTAAAACTTGTTGATGGTAAGGCAGCAAATGTAATTCTTTGGTTTGATAGATTCCCATGGATTGTTTGATTACTAATTCAGAATCCCCAACGACAGTTAACCACCTGATGCTTATTGAACGGGAAAGTTTTAGCCCCAAGATACAGCCTTCATGCTCAACTGTGTTGTTGGTGGCGATAAGCTGCAATTTGATTATGACGAGATCGCTCCCTGTCATAGAATACTAGAAGCGCCAGCTCCGTAACTTTTTTGTTAATAGCTCCATCAAAATATATTTTCCATGTGTGGCATGCATCGTACTGAAGGTATTACTGAACTGCCATTACCCCTTTATCGGGGAAGTATGTTTCCAAGGGTTTGTAATCCCCTGCAGGTGCAGCTGCCAGTTGATCCATAATTCCTTGGCCTTTGATAGACTTTTCCATCACGTAGACGAAGTCAAATTGTTGTAGGATCAACTGCCATCTAGACAGTCAAAAATTTAGTATGGGCTTATTGAACACATATTTGAGAGGATCCACGCGGGATATGAGATGGGTTGTGTGACCATGGAGGTAATGTTGTAACCTCATGGAAGCCCATGCTAAAGCACAACAAGTCTTCTCAATTAGAGTGTACTTGTGTTCACTGATGCTGAATCTTTTGATGAGGTAATAGATAGCTCATTCTTGGCCTCTAACATCTTTTTGCCCCAGCATGCAGCCCACGACATTGTCATTAATGGACAGGTACATAAATAGGGGAACATCATCCTTGGGAGGTACCAAAATAGGAGCGTTAACCAGCTGCTCTTTAATGGTAAGGAAGGCTTTCTGACACTCATTGTTCCATTTCATGGAGGAGTTCTTCCTTAACAACTTGAAGATGAGCTCACAGGTTGCTGTGAGTTGAGAAATAAACCTGCTAATGAAATTGATTCTTCCCAAAAATTCCCGTATTTCCTTCTCCGTCATCGAGGAACGGGCATTTCTTGATGGCTCGGATTTTGGTGGGATCAACTCAATCCCTTTGTGGTCGACTAGGAAACCTAGCAACTTCACGATTTAACACTAAAGGCGACTTTGGTTGGATTCAACTTCAAGTTGTACTTACGCAACTTTGTTGAAAAGCTTTTTGAGATGGTCTAAGTGGTCTTCCTCCTTTGGGATTTGACGATGATGTCATCCACGTAGATCTCTATCTCCTTGTGCATTAAATCGTGGAAAAAAGAGCCATCATAGCTCATCGATAGGATGCCCGGCATTGATGAGTAGAATGATAACCGTCTATAGCAAAAGGTTCCCCAGGCGTGATGAAAGCAGTTTTCTCACGGTCTTCCTCGGCGACCATAATCGATGCTACCCATGAAGCAATCCATGAAGGAGTACATACCTTATTGAGCAGTATTGTCAATGAGAATGTGGATAAAAGGTACGGGAAAGCTATCTTTAAGGCAAGCTTTGTTCAAATCCTGGTAATCCATGCAAACTCGCACCTTTCCTCCGGGTTTAGGCACGGGAACAATGTTGGATATCCACTCTGGATATGTAGACACCATGACAATGCCAGCTTGAAATTGTTTCACAATTTCTTCTTTTACCTTTAAACTCCACTCAGGTTTTAATCGTTTGAGCTTCTGCCTAACTGGCTTGAATCCCTCCTTAATGGGAAGGCGATGAAGAACAATGTCAGTGGACAAACCCACCATGTCTTCATGAGACCATGCAAACACATCCTGGAATTGGGTTAATAGCACAACCATGTCATTCCGTTGGTTTGGGGTGAGGTCTGAACCAATCTGGATTAGCTTAGGGCTTTCAAAGGTTCCAAGATTGAAAGAAGTGGTTTGGTCAAGGTTGGGTTTAGGTTTGTCTACGACCCATTCCTTAATCTCCTGAGGTGTCTCAATGTCCTCTTGTATTTCCATCAAGTCTGAGTCTAACTTTGCATCAAAGTTACAGTCCTTGTGGAGAGAAGGCACCTCATCAACAAGTACAGGCACATCTAAATTCAAAGTTCTGAAACAAAATATGCTTTCACTTAATATATGAAACTGTTTAATCATACAAAAGTGTTAGCATGTACTAATAAAATAACTGCTAATACTGTATAGAAAAGTAAGCAATTAAAGTTATCTACAAATGAGAGGATTTTCTACTGCCGTTTTACCCTAAATCGACCAACGCATGGAGTCTTTGCTAATTATCGAGGCAAAGTTCGATGATTGCGGTGATGGAGGGATTATCCTTTGTCCTCCTTCTCCGAATGATAACCATGACATCACGGGCAATCATTATGCGGCGATATCTATTTGTATGTTCATCATGGACAATGATGCGTATGCCTGACATCATCAAGGCGATGTCATGTTTACATTTTCGCTCCCTTTCTTCCACTTCAGGATCGGAAATCAGCACCTCTTTTGCTTTGAATGGTACTGGTTTGGGAAACAACATAGCCATAATATGGGCTGGCACCTTCTTTATCGAGATCGACTTATCTTTGAAGCTTGAGGAACTCCGCTTCAGTGCTTATGAGGATTCCTATTTGGGCTGGCGAGAATAACCTAGTCCGACTATCCCGATTTGACTAGACACTTGAATAGGGTGTTTAATGCCCTGCTGATTTTTACCAAACCCTTGTCCAGGCTTATGACCCAATGACATCATTTCTTGTGTAGCCGATGTAAGACCCCAACTTTTATAAATAAAGATGAATTTTTCTATAAATATTATTTTTGAATATTATGGAATAAATTTGATATAATGTTATAGTTGTGGGTAATATTTATAAATTTTGCAAAGTATGCAAGTTGTTATAAAATATTCGTTTGGTCAGGGAATATTCTTTTTGTTAGGGAATATTAAATACAACGACTCAATCATTGGTGGACCCCTAATGTAATTATTATCGGATTGAGAGAAAACGACAAAAATATTTTATAAAAATAACGGCGGAGGTGTTACCAAATTAAAGCTGTTGAACTACCCGGTGGTAAAAAAATGCGATGTCTGGCGTGGTTGCATAGTAGCAATACGGTATTGATTATTGATGCTTACGTGAGAAGTCACTCAATTATGCTTAATTATTGCTATAGTAATTCTTTGCATCGTATCTCTTATATTATTGATTCAATTATTGTCACGATTATCATCGTATAATATGTTATAGTATTAAATCAATAATTGAGACGACAAGTTATAAATGATTAATAATTGTTGAAAGATTAAATATGTGTTGATGAAAAATAAAATGATTTGTGGTAAGTTTGATTATTTTATGGGGGGGCTATATATGTCATCATCTAAGAGTCTCTTCGTCGATAGTAATTACCTTTGTGAATAGTAATTACCTTCATCGATAGTATATACCTTCGCCATGATAGTAATTACCTTCGTCGATAGTAATTACCCTTGTGAATAGTAATTACCTTCGTCGATAGTAATTACCTTTACCAGACGTCGAACCAATTGTCGTTTCACATTACTGAGCGCCGAACCACTTGTCGTTTTCACATTACGGTGTGTCGAACCACTTGTCGTTTCACATTACTGAGCGTCAAACCACTTTTCTTTTCACATTATTAGTAAATCGAGCCACTTGCCTTTTCACACTAAGCGGTGCTAAGCTAGAAATCTTCTATAAATAGAGGCCTAGTGCTTCATTATTTTCACGAATTCATTCAAGCTATAGAGAGAAAGTATAGAGAGAATAAGATAGAAAGAAGAAGAGTATTTTGTTCTTACACCGCTGCGATATTCAATCTCCTACCAAAAGTAAGGGTGTTATTCTTTCTTATTCATGAAGAGAACTATTGTTATTCCATTGCTTATTATTACATTGGAATAACTTGTATCGTGGTTTACCCTATACTTGGTGACATTCTTCTATTATTACATTGGAACATCACATGCATGTGTTTTACACTGCACTGGTTAAAATCTTTATTATTACATTGGAACATCCACATGCGTGTGTTTTACAGGACTGGTTAAAATCTTCTTTATTATTCATTGGAACATCCTGTTTGTGTGTTTTACAGGACTGGTTAAAGTCTTTATTATTCTGTTGGAATATATCGTCATGCATGTGTGTTTTACACTTGGACTGGTTCCGTCTTTATCATTCATTGGAATATCCTATCTGTGTTTTACACGGATCTGGGTTCCATCTTTATTATTCTGTTGGAACATCACAGCCGATTGTGAATTTCACGAATTTGGTTCCGTTATTTATTATTTCATTGGAATAACACATCGTGTGGTCTATCGCATGCATGGTGATTTCTTTTATTATTCCATTCTTTATTATACCCGGTTGGTTAAAACTTTGACTTCTATACTCCATGAAATTAGTGGAATATCCTTGATATTTGCGTTTCATCCGGTATCTTTTCATGAAAATATTCTTACGATCATTCTTGAATTTTACTCTACAAAAAGCGATATCATGTTGATAATTTGGGACGTTAATAATTCTGGATAAAATAATTCTTGAACTTGTTTTATTGAATTCTTATATCATTGTCATCATCCTCATGTTTATATTATGTTGAAAGTCATACATGGCTTTTGTAGTGCATAGATGGACTTGGTATGATTATGACGAGAGACTATTGATTGTAATCATGACCGTAATGTTACAAATGATGTGATAAAAATCCTCGATGGCAGTAGTAGTGCATTGATGGCCGATTGTTGGCATGATCATGACCATTAATGAATACACAACTATTCTTGGCCGTAGTGCATGAATAATTGTGGTCGTGATACTAAAGAATATCCTTGGTAGTAGTGCGGGGGTGATTCGATGATGTGGAATATTTATTAAAAGTGAGTCTCATTTATAATGATGATGAAAAACCTTTTAAAACCTAAAAGATAGTAGACTTTATTTTCTACTTGACTCTTTTAATGGATTGCATATTCAGTTGTGATTAAAGCGGTTGTCTATTGTATTTTATCGGTTTTTAACATTGTTGAAGACTATTGATAATTTATTTCGCATTATCTTAGTCATAATATTTCTTACTAGGCTAGTTGAGCTCACCCTTTTTCTTTCATTATTCTTCTCTTGAAATGAGAATATATTTGGGACGAGTCGGGAAAAGCAGTGATGGTCACGAAGATAGCATTAGTAGTCCTCACTATTACGTGAAATAGTGTGATAATAATTGTAATGAGGACTCCTTTTTGAGTTTGTATAATATCTAGTAGAGCGATATTTGTATTTAAACTCACAGTTTATGTCGTATTATACCACGACAGTTATGTTAGTAAGTTGTATTTAAATTACATACCATATAAGTGGCGACCCAAGATGGGTGATGTATACCTAATTTTGGGGGTGTCTGCGGTTAAGTATCGAGCTTAGGATATGATCCCTGGCTAAGATGTGAGAATAGTACTAGGAGGAGGAGGCGGGAATACCTTCGCTAGTATGACCTACCTAAGTTTATGTGCTATTTTATTGGTTGGTCAGAAGATAGGGATAATTTGTTACATGTCAATTAACATTTTGTTTTGTGGCAGTATCTGAAAATGACATCTGAGAATGTTGAGAATAGCAATGGGCCATGAGCGATCGTTGATTCACCACATATCAATAATCAGGATAATGTGCATCAGGAAGGCGACAATCCTCATGCAAACAACAACACTGACCAAATGATGAATGATCAAATGTTCAGAGGCTTTATGTAATTTATGCAACAAAGAAAGTAGAGCGACTCTGTCCAAAAGCGTGGGGTGGAAACACGGAAAACTCTCGGCGGTCACCGCTAAACAATTCAAGGATTTGGGACCACCGGAGTTTAAGGGAGAGCCAAAACCACTTGGCGGAAGCATGGATAAAGCAGATTACCAAGATATTTGATGTCTTGGGATGCTCAGAGGAGCAAAAGATTCCCTTCGCCGCCTTTATGTTGCGGAGAGCGGATTCTTGGTGGGAATCGGTAAAAGCGTACTCAACTTCTTTGTCTTGAAGATATCTTAGGAGAAGTTCGGGGAGGCATTCAACGACAAATACTTTCACGAAAGTATTCGCCACATGAAGGAGGTGGAGTTTATCAAGTTAGAACAAAACAATATGGCCGTAGTATCGCAATACGAGGCAAAATTTGCGGAGTTATCACGATTTCGTCCCACTTGGTGGATAATGAAGAAAGAATGGGCGAATGTTTTTAAGAGGTTTGAAGTCGGAGATCGTCGACATCTTATTTCTCATAAAGTGTGTTTGTATTCAGATGTTGTAAATAGGGCTCGATTAGTGGAAGAGCGATAACGAGTCAGCCTTAACTAAAAAGCGAGCGTGCGCAAAATTATAATACCCGGTGAGACTAGTCATCAAGCGGTGACAACAAGCGTGGAGGAATCAACGGGCGGATATGGTAACCACCCGGTGGTAATCGGGGCCAAAACAATAAGAATTGACATTTTAAGAAAAGGAGATTCAACAATGATGGAAAGAGCGTCGACACCAAAGACACCGTTGTTAAGGAAGCGAGAAAGACCACCAACCATATGCTTCAAATGCGGAGGAGAGGGACACATCGGTCAAAAGCTGCGCCATCTTAGTCAAAGCATGTTATAATTGTGGAAGAGAAGGTCACTTGGCTCGATTTTGTCATTTGAGAAGACAAATTCAACTAGGATGGAGGCACCAAAGGTAGTCCCGAAAAAGTCAAAACCCAGTGGTCTGAGGGAGGCGTTTGTTGTGACCTCCGAGGAGAGCAAGGAACCCGAATAAGGTCATCACGGGTAAGCTTATCATAAACTCTAATGAAGTCTATACTTTATTTGATCCGGTTCTACCCATTCTTTTATTTCTCCTACTTGCGCTCATCGATTAAATTTGACTCAGGAGAAATTAGACTTTGACTTATCTGTGGAAACTCCGTTGGGAGAAACCTTCATTACATCCACTTTGTTTATAAGTCTTGTTTGGTTTAAATCGGTACCCTCACATTTACCGTCGATCTTATTTCATTAAAAATACTTGCATTTGGCGTGATTCTAGGGATTAATTGGTTAACTACTTATCATGCAAAAATTGATTGTTTTCGTAAGGTTGTTAGCTTTCATATTCCTAATCAACCTATTATGCGAATTCAAATGACCAAACCATTAAAATCAATCACGGTCATCTCAAGCCATAAAGCTATTCGTTTATTAAAAAACGGATGTCAAGCTTTCTTAGCTCATGTCACAGATTTAAACAAAAATACGTCAGTTTTGAACGATATTTCTATTGTTAATAAATTTCTTGACGTATTACCCGAAGAACTTCCTGGCCTACCCCCAGAGCATGAAATTGAATTTTGTATCGACCTTGAACCCGGTACAAAACCTATTTCCAAAGCCCCATATCGAATGGCTCTATTGAACTTGAGGAGTTAAAGACCCAACTACGAGGAATTGTTAGACATTGGCTTTATTCGTCCTAGTACTTCTCCTTTGGGGTGCTCATTCTATTCGTGAAGAAGAAAGATGGGAGTATGCGACTTTGTATTGATTATCGGGAGTTGAATCATGTCACCATCAAAAATAGGTATCCATTGCCCGTATTGATGACTGTTTGACCCGGTTGTAAGGAGCCAAATTCTTTTCAAAGATAGATCTTCGTTAGGATATCACCAATTGAAGATTAGAACGTGACATTCAAAGAGCGGCTTCCGGAACTTCGATGCGGGCATTATGAATTCCTAGTCATGTCCTTTGGATTGACTAATGCTCTAACGCCTTCATGGATATGATGAACCGAGTATTGAGGAATATTTAGATCACTTTGTGGTCGTCTTTATTGATGACATCCTTATTTATTCCAAAAGCCGTGAAGATCATGAGTAACACTTGAAGGTGACACTCCAAAAGCCGTGAATATAAGCATTATGCGAGTTGAAGAAGTGCGAGTTACGGCTTAAAGAAGTAGCATTCCTTGGGCACGTGGTATCAAGTCATGGAATATCATTGATCCAAGAAAGATTGAAGCTATTGAAAGCTGGGAACAACCTAAATCGATTAATAGAAGTCGTAGCTTTCTCGGTTTAGGTGGTTATTATCGGAGATTCGTGGAAGGATTTTCTCGAATTGCTACTCCATTGACTCGGTGACTCGAAAAGATACAAAGTTCGGTTGGAGCGAAGAATGTGAGAAGAGTTTTAAGAACTCGAGAGGAGACTTATTTAAGACTGTTACGGCAATACCATACGGCTCGGACGGATTTGTCATCTCTGATGATGCTTGGCAAAAAGGTTGGGATGTGTTCTCATGCAACATGGAAAAGTTATAGCTTTATGCCTCATGACAACTCAAAGAATATGAGAGGAATTATCCTACTCATGATCTAGAGTTAGCATTTGTTATCTTTACACTTAAAATTTGGAGGCATTACTTGTATGGGGAGAAAGTGGAGATCTTTACGGATCATAAAAGCCTCAAATATTTCTTCACTCAAAAGGAACTCAACATGCGACAACGACGTTGGCTTGAATTGTTGAAAGATTATGATCGTACCATCAATACCATCACGAAAAGCGAGCGTGGTAGGCGACGCATTGAGTAGAAAATCATATGCAAATACGAGTGTGATATTGTCAACGCAAAGGCCCATTTGTGTGACTTGCAAAGGATGGAGATAGAGTTAAAGACTCGAGGGACGCGTGTGATGATAGCGAGTATCACGAGTAGTAGAACCGACTTTAATCGATAAAGTTAAAAGTTGCTCAAGCTACGGACACGGAGGTGATGCGTATGAGGAAGAAAGTGCAAGAAGGTGCTATCTTAGGAAGCAAGAATCGATGAAGAAGGAATACTTGAGTCAACTCCGGACTTTGTGTTCTAACGACCACGATTTAAAGTATAATATCATGATGGGGCGCTGACACACCATTTGTAATCCATCTGGGAGTACCAAATGTATCATGATATTAAGCTCATACATTTTGGTGGAGCAATATGAAGAGAGAGATAGTCTTGTTTATCTCAAGGTGTCTAACTTGTCAGCGAGTTAAAGCGGAGCATCAAGTACCAAAAGGTCCATTGCAACCACTTGAAATTCCGGAATGGAAGTGGGAGCACATTACCATGGATTTCTTTCTTGGTCTTCTAAGGTTTCTCAAGGCATTAATGCGATTTGGGTCATTGTTGATAGATTGACCAAGTCTCGCGCTCATTTCTTACCGAATGAGAAACTTATACACTTGAACGTCTTGCTCGTATGTACATAAGCGAGATTGTAAAAGGCTGCATGGTATGCCGGTATCCATAGTTTACGATCGAGACCCGAAGATTCACTTCACGATTTTGGGTTAGTTTGCAAAAAGCTATGAGCACAGACTTTACGATTTAGCTTCGGCATATCATCCTCGAGACAGACGGACGATCGGAGAGGACTATTCAAACTCTTGAAGATCTATTAAGACTACTGTGTCCTTGATTTCAAGGGAGTTGGGACAAGTTCTTACCATTGGTGGAGTTTTCCTACAACAAGCAGTTATCAAGCAAGTATTGGCATGGCTCCATTCGAATCGTTGTATGGAAGAAAGTGTCGTTTCTCGGTATCTTTGGGATGAGGTGGGTGAAAGCAACGTTGTTGGGGCCCGGAGTTGAGTACGTATGACTACGGAAAAGATTCAAACGATCAAACAACGTATAAAAACCTCACAAAATCGACGAAAAGAGTTATCTTGATCTTCATCGAAAGGGCGTGGAATTCGATATAGGAGATCATATGTTATTAAGAGTTGCTCCATGGAAAGGAGTTACAAGATTTGAAAGAGAGGAAAACTCGATCCTCGATTCATCGGTCCATTTTAATCCTCGATCGAGTAGGGGCGTGGCCTATAGACTGCATTTCTACCGCTAAGTATGTCTCGTGTTCATAACATTTTTCACATATCCATATTACGTAAATATGTGAAAGACACGAACCATATTATTGAGTTAGAGCAGGACAAAATAGCGGAAGATTTGGCGTATGAAGAGGTTCATGTTCAAATTTTGGATAAGAAGGAACATATTCTACGCGCTCGAGGTTATACCTCAAGTCAAAGTTTTGTGGAGGAACCACGATGTTGAGGAAATGACTTGGGAGTTAGAATCTGAAATGAAATCAAGGTATCCTTACCTCTTGACATACCAGTCGTACCCTAATTTCGAGGCGAAATTTCATAAGAAGGGAGGTTGTAAGACCCCAACTTTTATAAATAAAGATGAATTTTTCTATAAATATTATTTTTGAATATTATGGAATAAATTTGATATAATGTTATAGTTGTGGGTAATATTTATAAATTTTGTAAAAGTATGCAAGTTGTTATAAAATATTCATTTGGTGGGAATATTCTTTTTTGTTAGGGAATATTAAATACAACTGATGGCTCAATCATTAGTGGACCCCACAATGTAATTATTGTCGGATTGAGAAAGCGATAAAAATATTTTATAAAAATAACTTGGCGGAGGTGTTCTGAATTAAAAGCATTGAACTACCCGGTGGTAAAAATGCGATGTCTGGCGTGGTTGCATAGTAGCACACGGTATTGATTATTGATGCTTACGTGAGAAGTCACTTAGCTATGCTTAATTATAGCTATAGTAATTGCTGCATCGTATCTCTTATATTATTGATTCAATTATTGTCACAGTATCATCTGTATAATATGTTATAGTATTAAATCAATAATTGAGATGAAAAGTTATAAATGATTAATAATTGTTGAAAGATTAAATATGTGTTGATGAAAAATAAAATGATTTGTGGTAAGTTTGATTATTTTATGGGGGGCTCATATGTCATCATCTAAGAGTCTCTTCGTCGATAATAATTACCTTTGTGAATAGTAATTACCTTCGTCGATAGTATTTACCTTCGCCATGATAGTAATTACCTTAAATCGATAGTAGTAATTACCCTTGTGAATAGTAATTACCTTCGTCAATAGTAATTACCTTTACCAGATGTCGAACCACTTGTCGTTTCACATTACAGGCGTCGAACCACTTGTCGTTTCACATTACAGGCGTCTAACCACTTTTCTTTTCACATTATTAGTCGTCAAGCCACTTGCCTTTTCACACGGCAGGTGCTAAGCAAGAAATCTTCTATAAATAGAGGCCTAGTGCTTCATTATTTTTCACGAATTCATTCAAGCTATAGAGAGAGAAAGTATAGAGAGAATAAGAGAGAAAGAAGAAGAGTATTTTATTCTTACTGTTCTGCTGCGATATTCAATCTCCTACCAAAAGTAAGGGGTGTTATTCTTTCTTATTCATGAAGAGAACTATTGTTATTCCATTGCTTATTATTACATTGGAATAACTTTGTATCGTTGTTTACCCTATACTTGGTGACATTCTTCTATTATTACATTGGAACATCACATGCATGTGTTTTACAGGACTGGTTAAAATCTTTATTATTACATTGGAACATCACATGCGTGTGTTTTTACAGGACTGGTTAAAATCTTTATTATTACTGTTGGAACATCACATGCATGTGTGTTTTACAGGACTGGTTAAAATCTTTATTATTACTGTTGGAACATCACATGCGTGTGTTTTACACGGACACTGGTTAAATCTTTATCATTACATTGGAATATCTATCATGTGTTTTACACGGATCGGTTCCATCTTTATTATTACGTTGGAACATCACATGCGATTGTGAATTTCACGACGATTTGGTTAGATTATTTATTATTATGTTGGAATAACACATGCATGCGATTTATATCGCGTGCATGGTGATTTCTTTTATTATTCCATTCTTTATTATACCCGGTTGGTTAAAACTTTGACTTCTATACTCCATGAAATTAGTGGAATATCCTTGATATTTGCGTTTCATCGATATCTTTTCATGAAAATATTCTTACGATCATTCTTGAATTTTACTCTACAAAACAAAGATATCATGTTGATAATTTGGACGTTAATAATTCTGGATAAAATAATTCTTGAACTTGTTTTATTGAATTCTTATATCATTGTCATCATCCTCATGTTTATATTATGTTGAAAGTCATACATGTATTTTGTAGTGCATAGATGGACTTGGTATGATTATGACGAGAGACTATTCGGTGTAATCATGGTAGTAATGTTACAAATGATGTGATAAAAATCCTCGATGGTAGTAGTGCATTGATGGGCCGATTGTTGGCATGATCATGACCATTAATGAATACACAACTATTCTTGGCCCGTAGTGCATGAATAATTGTGGTCGTGATACTAAAGAATATCCTTGGTAGTAGTAATGAGGGGTGATTCGATGATGTGGAATATTTATTAAAGTGAGTCTCGGCTATATATGATGATGATGAAAAACCTTTTAAAACCTAAAAGATAGTAGACTTTATTTTCTACTTGACTCTTTTAATGGATTGCATATTCATTGCAGATTAAATTGGTTGTCTATTGTATTTTATCGGTTTAACATTGTTGAAGACTATTGATAATTTATTACGCATTATCTTAGTCGTAATATTTCTTCTTTGGGCTAGTTGAGCTCACCCTTTCTTTCTTTGTTCTCTTGAGGAAATGAGAATATATTTGGGACGAGTCGGGAAAACGAGTGATGGTCACGAAGATAGCATTAGTAGTCCTCACTATTCTGTGAAATAGTGACATAATAATTGTAATGAGGACTCCTTTTTGAGTTTGTATAATATCTAGTAGACGATATTTGTATTTAAACTCACAGTTTATGTCGTATTGTACACGACAGTTATGTTAGTAAGTTGTATTTAAATTCTATACCATGTAAGTGGCGACCCAAGATGGGTGATGTATACCTAATTTTGGGGGCGTCACAGCCGACATAACCTCGGCAGAAATCTTGGGTATGGGAAGTGGTGCTCCAATAGGGTGGTATTGCGTGTTACTCACTTCCAAAGTATGAAAACTGGCCGGCTCAACTTCTGAAGTGAAGCTGATGATTGGTTGACCTCCTTTTTCAGGACATTCTGGCTCAGCATTGATAGTGACTAGACTGTTGTTGACAATGTATTTGAGTTGTTGATGTAGTGTAGAAGGAATGGCTCCAACCATGTGAATCCATGGTCTCCCCAATAACAGGTTGTATCCTGAATCTATCTTGAGGATGTGAAAGGATGCATTGAATGTATTTGGAACAATCTCAATTGGCAGCTCAATCTTTCGGTAAGTAGGTTTCTTCCAAAACCTTGAGTAAGATCTTCTTGTGATCCTCAGAAGAGAAAACCAAGTCCAGTATTAATATCTGATGTGGAGCTTCTTTTAAGCTTAAAACCACCTTGGCTTCATTATAGCCCCTAGTGCGGAGGAATTTTTTAATTTTCTCCATGGGAATCTTCCCCTTTGCTTTGATGGCGGGCTTCATCACCCTCTGAAGAAGATACAATGGGTTTTCCTTCAACACTGTAGCAGTAGTATGAGACGTGGATCCTTCAGCTTCTCCATAATTCCATGGAACTTTGTGTAAGCTGACAACAGGATATTGTGGTCTGAAAGGTAAAGAAATTGGCTTTGTTGCGGCCACTTTCAAAGGATTGTCAGCTCCTTTGAGTTGAATTGATTGTATAGGAAATGGTTTGACAGTCTCATCATCCTCGGCGGATATAACTGGTATTGATCCCTTCCATTTGGTAGGACATGTATTCCCACTCTCGAGTTGCACAGTGTCATCGTCTGCCAGCTGCAGAACACCGCTATCAATAAGATTCTGAATAAGATGGCGGAGTGCCCAGCATTCTTCTGTGCAATGACCGCGAGAATGTGAATGATATTGACATACTCCATCAGAGTTGAACCATCTTGAACGAGGATTGATTGGAGGTAGAAGGGAGGTAATTCTTCCTTCATTGATCAATATTTGAAATATCTCCTCCATAGGTTGGCCAAGGTATGTGAATTCCCTCTAATTGGTAAAATCCCGACGGGCTTTAGCATTTACTCTCTTTCCAACCTTATCCTCCATAGCTTCGCTTTCTGAAGGTGATGGTGGAGCATTCATAACAAAAGGCAAGAGATAAGCATGCTCCTGGCTGACTAATTGGCGTGTGACTTGATGCTAATGGGTCACCAGTTCTGCCAATTGCTCAATTTTCTTGCAAAGAACTTTCATCTTTTGTTCCATAGCAAATTGGAACTTTGCATAATCCCATCTGTCAACACCGTCTTTGATGGTCTGGGATGATTCATCACTAAAACTGGAACTCTATCCGGCGCTCCAACTAATCATGTTGACCTCTTCTTCTTTGTGTTGAGGAAGAGGGTTGTCTTGCAAATGAGGTTGATCTGGTTTGGTGACCACGATCTCCCCGTTATCTATTAAATCTTGGATCTTGTGTTTCAAGGCCTAACAATCTTGAGTATCATGTCCAGGTGCCTCGGCATGATAAGCACACTTCCGAGTAGCATTAAAACCCTTCCCATTAGGGTTGGCTGGTGGAAGAAGATGTGTGATTTTCTTCTGAGTAGTCAGAAGAGCAAGAATATTCTCGAGCGAGTCCCCTAAGGGTGTGAACGTTCGAGGGCACTTTACTTCTCCACTTTTAGGCAATGGAGGGTTTGAAGACTGTGCTTAGAAAGGGGAGTAGTTTCTACTCTGTATAGGCATGTTCTGATTGCCTTTTTGACCTTGTAGTATCAATGAAACATCCTCCTCTTTCTTTTTATGGACCCTCGAAGTTGTTTCCATAAGATCTCGAATTTGGAAGTGCTCAAAGAATTTGCTTTAAGGCGGCTTAGGTCATGAATCTTCTGGGACTTCAATCCCATTTTGAGCCATCTCTCGTGCTTGATCATTTGAGAGAATGGTTTGCCAATACCGACTAAAACTCTCTCATAGAAAAGAGCTTCTGTATATACATGAAAGTCGTGACCATTTTGATTCTGTCATGGAAGGAATAACTTGAGCGACCCGAGCGCCTCCACCTCTGAGCATACTCTACGAAAGACTCATTAGACTATTTCTTGACCTTGGTAATCTGGTACTGGTCAGGAGCCATCTGAGATTGAAAACTGTATTGAGTGAGGAAGGCGTGAGCTAGCTCTTCCCAGCTATGTATCTTTGAGTTGTCTAATCTATTATACCATGAACGGGCTTCCCCAGTCAGACTCTTCTGGAACAGCTGCATTTTGAGCTTCTCGTTTTCCGCATAAGATCCAAGTTCTCCAATGAACACTTTTAAATGTGTTTAAGGATCCCCTAACCCGTCATACTTTTCAAAGTCAGGGGTTTTAAATTTTTCTGGATAATGAACACCAGGAAATATGCAAAGGTCAGCATATGAAACACTTCCATGTGTTCCAATCCCTTTGAGAGCACGAATAGTTTCCTCCATTAGGAGGACCTTCTTCCTGATATCACCAGTGTCTGGATCTCCTTTGAGATGGGTGTTTTCAGGGTCTTTGTTGGCCGTATCCAACTGAGGTTCTGGAATTGTTTTTTCCAAACCTTGAGATCCTCCTTGTGCAGAGGATTCTATATGTGTAGGCATCTTTGTACCTTCAGTGGACTGATGCAATTCTTTCAGCAGAACAGCCAAGTCTGTAATTTGTTTACTTAATCCGTCAAATTCTTTTCGAGAAGCAGGATTAGATTGGTCAGAAGAAGACATGATTGACTGTAGGCTTGTGGCCTTTTTTGATTTTAAGCGGGTAACAGGCCCAATGATTTCCCTACAAAAGACTTATGTAGTTTAGTTTTAGGGATAATGTAAATGCTATCATAATGTGTCTATTTTAGGAATATTGTCTAGTAAAAATGGGCATTAATTGATAACATGTTATGTATGCATAAATATTCTTCATATTTTCCATTACATATGGATGAACATGGAATAAAATTACAAGTAATTGAAAATGGAAAGTATAAAGAGACTTTCCTCCGCATTTGGATTATCAGAAGTTGACCTATCTTAGGGTTATTCTCGCGGCTTTTTGGCATGAAGGTCCCCAGATCATCGCAATCTACTTGAAAGAAAGTTAATCCGGTCTTTCAACTGGAGCGAATGGTGGTGGTGCCTTTCCTGAGCCTCGTTAGAATTAATCTCCCTACGAGTCCGATAATCAAAACAAGCAGGATAGCCTCTGGTGGAGGAACCACACAACATACATTCACATACTGGCGTGTCTCACCGCTTTTATGAAAATGATGACATGTGCGAAGCACTAATATCCTGAGATAGATATTTTACGGTGCGATAAGTAAAATGCGTTCGTATACATTTATCATAAATGTAAATGCAACATTCACACACAAGCATATAACAGTTTTGAAATGCTTGTAATAGCGGCTTAAGCCCTCTTACTAGAGTCCCCAGCAGAGTCGCCACCTGTCGACGTCGGGATTTTTAGTTGTCCCTTTTCATTACTTGTTCCTTGGTGTTCTCATGTTAGATGAGATTTGTTTGAAAAAACAAGTGAAAAAGGTCCGACATATATAATGTCGATGATGGACTATTAAGAGTCGCAGTTGGTGTTTTTTAATGGTTGCCTTACTTATGAATCGAAAAGGTTTGCACATTGACCCGGTGATGTGACACTTCTAAAGCAGTGCGTGAAAAAGAGATTCATTTGGGTTCGGGGGCTTGATTATGCGGAGGGAAGGTATTAGGCACCCCCCGACATCCGTGTTGCCACGGTGACCGCCACTTTTCAAGAAATTGTTATATGAATGTGTGTGTGTGTGTGGATCAATGTGCAATTATTTGGAAGTAGTGTGAGGCCTCGTTCGCACCTATATACAAAGGGTTTGAATTTATAGAAAAATGCAGTTTTAGGCAAGATATAGCAATGAAGTTTTGTAAAAGAGGTTTTTTAAACCCTGTGCTCAATAGGAATTGAGACATTTTCATACTTCCATTTTATTATTAAATGTTCGGCTTGTTTGCTTTTATTTTTGAGATGCGAGGCATCTTCGAGAAAATAATATACAACAGTGTCAAACTTCTCATGGGCATGATAGCCATCCAAGGAAATTCGTACACTATAAATAATGTACAAGTTGCTTTACAATTTGAAAATATCCATCACGAGGCAGAATCTAGATTGATGGTGAATCTATGATTAAATGTTTCCTAGGCTCACATGATACCGAAGTTTGTATGAAAAGCAGTAAGCAATTATATATGTGAGACCCCAAATTTTATGAATAAAGATTTAAATTTCTCAAAATATTTTTTTTATTATGGTGTGGATTTGATATAATGTTATAGTTGTGGATAATATTTATAAATTTTGTAAAGTATGCAAGTTGTTATATAATATTCGATTGGTGGGGAATATTCTTTTTGTCGGGGAATATCAAATGCGACGGCACAATCATTAGTGGACCTAGCGGAATTATTGTCGGATTGAAAAGCGACAAAAATATTTTTATGAAAATAACGGCGGAAGTTTCTACCGATTATTTGTTGAAACACCCGGTGTTAAAAGTGCGATAATATGCGTGGTTGCGTAGTAGCATACGCAGTATTGATTATTGATGCTTACGTGAGAAGTCACTCAATTTTGTTCAATTATCGCTACGATAATTCTTTGCGTAGTATCTCACGTTATTTGATTCAATTATTGTCAATATTTTATATATTATTAAATCAATAATTGAGGCGAATGAAGTTTTTAATATTATTATTTGCAATATTAATGATGTCTAGAAGTTACGCGAGGAGAGATTTGGTCACCTAATTGCGGCATGATATGGAGAAATTCTTATTGGAAAGCCCTCTTTCACAGGAGCGACACAGTCGATTAATATTGTGAATTATAATAAAGGTGATAAGTTTTGTTTTATTATTATTATAAATATAATAAAAGCAGAAAACTTTATATAAAAGCGAAAAACTTTTATAAAGTTTTGTTTTATTTGATTATAAATAGAATATTTGCATAGTGCCTACATAGTATTTGCATAGTAAAATCTTTTTATATAAAGCAGAATACTTTTATAAAGTTATTTATTGTATTAGACTATAAATAAAATATATAATATTCTATTATGCGTATAGTGTTTGTATAATTACTGCTGCATAGTGTTTACATAGTAAAATATTTTTATATAAAATAAAATACTTTTATAAAGTTATTCATTTTATTAAATTATAAATATAATATATTATATTTTATTTAAAACATTTTGTTTTATTAGAATATTTTATTAATATTGCATAGTAAATCAATATGGACCGTACGTTTAAAAGTAAATCAATCTGGACCGTTCATGAATTAGTTACTATTCAGTCCATTCTCCTATAAATAGAAGCTCATTCCTTCATTATTTCTTACGAATTCACTGAAATTCTAGAAAGAGAAACTATAGAGAGAAAAAAGAAAAGTATTCTACTATTTCACTACTCTTATATCCAGTTTCTTCTAAGGTAAGGGGTATTATTTCTTTCGTATTCATGAAGAGAGCTATTGTTATTCCATTCCTTATTATTCTGTTGGAATAACCTATCAATGCGAAGTACCGCATATATGGTGAAATTCTTCTATTCTTTATTATTATGTTGGAATAACACATGTCATCATAATCTACCGCATACATAGTGAAATTCTTACATTATTCCATTCTTTATTATTACATTAAAATATCACATGCATGCGGATTATGCTAGACACTGGTTCCATTCTTTATTATTACGGTGGAATAACGTATGCATGCGATTACATAGCATGCATGGTGAATTCTCTGTTATTTCATTCTTTATTATTATGTTGGAATAACTTTGTCATGTGAAATACCGCATACTTGGTGAAATTCTTACATTATTCCATTCTTTATTATTACGTTGGAACATCACATGCGTGCGTTTACGCGTGACTGTTTAGATTATTTATTATTCTGTTGGAATATCACATTTGTGCGTACGCATGACACGTTCGATTATTTATTATTCAATTGGAATAACCTGTCTGTGCGGTATATCGCATGCATGGTGATTTCTTCTGTTATTCCATTCTTTATTATTCTGTTAGAATAACCTATCTATGTGGATTATCACATGCATGGTGAATGATCCTGTGTATTCATTCATTATTAATTTGTGGAAATGATTTGTCTAAGTGGATTACCGCATGGCAGACGAAAATCCATTTGTAGTTTCATATATTCTCTTATACTTAGTTGTTTAAAGCTTTGACTTCTATACTCCATGAAATTAGTGGAATATCATTGATATTTGCGCTTCATCCAGTATCTTTTCATGGAAATATTCTTCTGAGCATTCTTGAATTTTACTCCACAAAGAAGTATCATGTTGACAATTTGGATGTTATTGGTTCCTGGATAAATTAATTCTTAAACTTGTTTTATTGAATTCTTATATCATTGTCATCATCCTCATGTTTATATTATATTGAAAGTCATATGTGGCCTGTAGTGCATAGATGGACTTGGTATGATTATGACCAGTGATTAATCGATATAATCATGACCGTAATGTTACAAATGATGTGGTAAAAGTCCTCATTAGCCCGTAGCGCATTAATGGACAGTTGTTGGCATGATTATGACCATTGATGAATACACGAATATCCTTGGCCCGTAGTGCATGGATAATTTGTGGTTGTGATACTAATAAATATCCTTGGCCGTAGTGCAGGGATGATGTGGATTATATATTAAAGTTGAGTCTCGGCAATAAAGTGATGAAAAACCTTTTAAATCATAGAAGATAGTAGATTTTATTCTCTACTTGACTCTTTTAATAGATTGCTTGTTCCACTGCAGTTAAACTTGATGTTTGTTATATTGTATCGGTTTAACTTAACATTAAAGGCTAACGATAATTTATTCTGCATTATCTTAGTCATAATATTTCTTACTGGGCTAGTTGAGCTCACCCTTATGCTTTCATTGTTCTCTTCAGGAAATGAGAATGTAGCAGGGACTAGTCGGGGAACAGAGTGACGGTCCAGAGATAGCATTAGTAGTCCTCACTATTCCATGAAATAGTGTGATAATAAATGTATTGAGGACTTATTTTGAGTTTGAATACTATCTAGAAGACAATATTTGTATTAAAACTCACAGCTTATGTTATATAATTAAGTTGTATTTAAATTTTGTACCATGATATCTGGCGACCCAAGATGGGTGATGTATACCTGTTTTGGGGGCATCACAATATATATAAAAGTTATAAATATATATATACAGACATGATCAACCACCACGAAGCAACTCCATGGGGGATCAAAAATGTAAATATATATATATATATATATATATATATATATGCACATGATCAACCACCACTAAGCACCTCCACGGGGGATCATAAATGTAAATAAAGCAGTAAATGCGATCAACCGCCACGAAATAAACTCTAGGCGGTACTAAATGTAAATAAAGCAGTAAAAGGCCTTGAAATAAACTCTAGGCCTGACAGAAATGTAAATATATATATATATATATATATAATCGTTGTCAGACATATCCGACGAGCCTGGGTTTTATATCCAGTGAGTTTACTGCTTTATATATATATATATATATATATATATATATATATATATATAAGTAAGTAAACGCTCCAGACATAAGTCTAGGCTCAATCGAGGCATTACTCGATAATGTTAGTCCATATATAAAATATATACATATATAAGTATATATATACAGACAGAATGAAAATCATGGACCGAAGTCCGGGCATACGTACAAAACACGACTCTCAATGTGTAGAGTAGTGTGTGCAAAGATGAGGAAAAAGGCTTTATAGAGTGTGAGAAGGCTTACAGTGGGCTGCCAAAGTAGGCTTTTGTGACTCTAGATGGATAAACACTCAGCTCCCGCTGGTAAAAATATAGCTATATGTGAGCTAACAGATGTTTAAAATGAGGAAACACTCAATATGGAGTGTGTACAGAACAAATGGCCACCCCAAGCCCTCTATTTATAGAGGGAAGCATGAGTGCACTGCTGGCGGCCATGAATGCACTTTGCTTTTTGCCAAGATTCTCCCGAGCTCATGAGTCTGTCGTCTCGAAGTATATGCACTCGTGCACTATGATGTCCACTCGAACTTGCAGAACTTCAATCCAAGCATCCGAACGAGGTATATAGGACTTCAGCAACAATCAAATGATTTCGAGGTAACGGAATAATAATTCAATCTCAATAATAATTTTTTCTACTATCTCAAACTGAATAACATATCCGAGATGAAAGAGTATAATTCTTTCAAAGATTCAATAATATTCAATTGAATTAACAATACTGCAACAATATTCAATAAAGTGGGATATACCCGGATTTTATGTTGAGTCATCACAGAGGATCATGAACTAATAAAGGAATCATTTAGTTATTAAAACCAAATTACCACAAGAATATAAATTAGTTATAAAAACTAAACAATACTCTTCTGCAAGTACCTGGAGCGGCCAACTCCTTTGTACCCTATATTATGCATAATACTCAATAATAATAGTGCATAGGTCAATTTACGACATTAAAATTTGTTCATCTCAATCTTACTTCACGAGTCCGTACCACAACAATATGGTTTGGATTACTTTCAAAGAAATACTATGATTTTAATAATTAATAACAATACTAATCTAGCTGAAATCAATGGCATAGATCTTTTGATAACAATTCAGTTCATAATAGAACATTTCATGCTTTAACAAATATTAGTCTCGCCTAAACAATTAACTGAGACATGATTTATAATTAGTTCAAGTAATAGAACATTATTCAATTTCACTACGTACGAATTACAACAATCATTATAGATGTGAATAACAATCAATAATTATTCACTGCCATGCTTGAAAAATAGTAACTCAAGTTGAGTTAGGAAACAAGCCTTTCGCGTTGATTACTGCTACACAATATAATTAACTGCGTTCGTAAGACCTATAATCAACAATGTCGGTCTCACAATTATCATAATCATTTATAACACACAACACTATAATTCACGGTCAATCTTTCTCCTAGACACATTACCACATAGCCACATCAGTGTTTATAACCTATATAAACACTTATCAAGTCTAACTAATTCAATTCGGTTGGACTTCGGTCAATTTTCGGTGTACAGGTCACCCTATCCGATAATTAACACAGTTATTGTCAAGTAAATTTGGTCTCTAAGCTTCAATATTATTTTAGATAAGTCAATCATCATTAATAACATTTTTTGAAAGCTTTTAATAATATATAAACAATTATTATAATCTATAATAATTTTTCAAACACTTAAATCATTTTTAAATGATTTAACTATCAAATAATCTTATCATCATTAATATTTAATAAATATAAAAATATTAATGTTATACTTGTCAAAATATTAAAGTTATTATTAATAACTTACAATATTTTTAAATCATCAATATTCTACTTAAATAATTTTTAAATAGTTAAAATCATTTTTAAACCATCACCATTAATATTTAAATATTAATGAAATTATCATCAAAATATTAAAAGTCATTAATTATAACTTCAAATATTTTTAAATCATTTTTCTAATTTTTAAATGATTTTTAAATCAATAAAATCATTTTTAATTCATTTATTTAATATAATAATTAAATAAATCTAATATCATTAATATTAATTTATTAATGAAATTCTCCAAAAATATTGAAAATCAAATATTTATAATTCAAAATATTTTTTAAACACTTTATTCTCTTTTAAAATAATTTTTATAATATTAAAATAATTTTTTTCTAATTTATTTAATATATTAATTAATTAAATCTAATATTATTAATATTACATTATTAATGAAAATTCTCTAAAAATATTAAAAGTTACTTTTTATAACTCAAAATATTTTTAAATGCATTATTCTTATTTAGAATGATTTTTCATAATATTAAATTATTTTTCTCTAATTTATTTAATACACTAATTAAATAAATTAAATACCTTTAATATTTAAATAATTAGAAATATTAAAGAAAAATATTCCAATTGGTCAAAAATTATTTTTCATAATTTAAAATAATTTTTAAAACCATTTTTGATAATTTTTATAATTTATTTCTATTTTTTAAATATTTTCCAGAAATTAGGAAAATAAAATAAATAAAACTGTCGCAATAGGCTATAGCGACAGTAACCGTCGTTGTTGGTGTTCTTGAGCTCAAGAACACTAACAGCTTAATTATCAATCTGCTTTGTTTGACCACTTGCAATTCGTCGACTAAACATGTTCTGAGCTTGTTAAGACACTGATTTGGTAGTTTGTTTGCAATACTACAATAATCAACTAACATCTTGATCATACAACAAAACAACAAGGAGATCTGATCTCCCAAAGTCGTTGTCAGAGTACTACTAGGTTTTCTGGGTAACCCAGAAACCCAGGCAGTCACAACATGCCATATTGAGGCTCGATTTTTATAGTGTTCTTGTCATTAGTTAAGCGATATTATGGTTTAAATATGTAGTACACATGTCATAGAACATAACTATAACAACATATCAATCAAACAACATTAACATCGCCGAGATCCAAATTTCGGTCGAAAAGGTCGAAAGTTCGTTTTACGGTTTTGGAATTTCCAGAAATCGCACTTTGTGATCAACTTGTCACGTTTGACCACACACTACACTTAATCTACTAACTGTTCAAGAGATCTAAAGGCACAGTTCTAGAGTCCACATGTCAGACTTTAATCTAGATACAAACACATAATCAAAACACACAAATCCTGACAGATCAAAGCGAATACAAAACTTGTCAGACACTTATTACACTTTCTAGGTTGCCCAGATTTTGACCCGATCATGGTTGGTCAACCGACTTTGACCGATTAGAACTACAAATCTAAACATCCAATGACACTAATTCCACTTGCAGATTAAAAACCACATGACAAGCTACATTTAACAACTTTAAAACATCAAAAACCATAAACGAATAAGAATCTATGGCCCTTGACATTAACTTGTCAGACCACAAAATTTGTTCTTGACAGTTTTGAAAATCATCACTTTTAAAGCTTTTTGATGCTATGGATCTATGTTATATCAACAAAGATCACCATAAAACATCATCTAACACTAATCTAAACACATAAACACCAATATTGTCTTAGCATACAAGATTAAAAGGGCTTAGAGCTTTATACCTTCTCTTGAATATGCTTGATCTTTGATCTCCTAAAATGATATTATGTGATCTAAGGGATGTTCTATGGATTGGTTTACTTGATATTTTCGAAGGTTAGAGAGAGAAGATGTTTGTTGAGTGTTTGGTAGCAAATGAATCAAAAGTGTAGACTTTTTTCTCTCAATCTTTTAATTCTCTAATTTAGAATCTGATGTATATGTGAAAATGAAATTAATACATGATAATATTAAATTAGGATTTTTAAATAGAAAATTAAGATGATAAAAATATAATTAGTGATTACTAAAATTACATTAATTGTTATCAAGCACATTTTAATGGCATACTAATTAGGATGCACAAGGGTTTAGGG
Source organism: Panax quinquefolius (assembly GCA_020205615.1). Taxonomy (NCBI): domain Eukaryota; kingdom Viridiplantae; phylum Streptophyta; class Magnoliopsida; order Apiales; family Araliaceae; genus Panax; species Panax quinquefolius. The sequence continues at coordinate 30,824,143 of CM035158.1, forward strand.
TTTAAGTAGGGTTTAGGAATCTTAGGTTTTTTAAAATTAGGGTTTCAGATTTTATAATTAGGGGTTTTTAATTAGAACATTAGGGTTTCTCAATCTAAGATTAGGGTTTCTAATCTCATATTAGGGTTTACAAAGTTTAAACCCTATAAATTCAATCATTGGTCATTAACTTTTATGCTTGATTAGGGTTTAGCACATATTCACGATTTTAAATTATTTTAATGAAATTTTTAGGAATCCTATCCAGAACTTAGGGTTAGAGTTTCTAAAGATTAGCACAACTCTCTCCTTTTTAGGGTCAATACACAAATTGACCACTTCTCGAGACTCGTATTACAGATACATAGTACAATATTAACAGTCAATGTCAATATTAAATAAATAATAAAAAAATATTTATTCGTAAATTTTGGATTATTTGAAATACCGGGTTATTATATTCACCCCTCCTTAAAAGTATTCCATCCTCAGAATCACCGCTTTCTTATTCTCTACAATCATTTAAAATTGTAGCCTCAATTCATTTTATTAACACGATATTAATTCGTGTCTTATATTCTAACGCGTGACTTGGATTCATAAAAGAAAACAATTCACAGCGATATTTATCCAATATTACTTGTGTAATTAAATTTTTAAACGAAATCGTTACCTGTGGCCACCTCCTGAACAGCTACTGCATCTTGTGTCGTCATGTTGAATGTACGAGTAGTGTTGGTCTTCTGAATTTGGCGAGGTCCTTTGATCGCCGATGTTCCTTATTGTTTCCTTTATTGTGGCTTTCTCTTTACGCATTCTTCTTTTGGCGATTCTGAATTTGATGTTCTAATGATCCACATGAAAAACAACTTTGATATCTTCTTTGGACTTGGACAATTTGAGAGATGTGTCCCTCTTGTCCATAGTTAAAAACACACCCCTTTCCCTTCAAACATATTCCGGATGCTTTTTACCTTGACTTGCATACATGGCTCACCTCTTTTTCTATTATCTCCTAACTTATCTCCAGATTCATTATTGTCCTTCCACTTACACTTATTAGAATTACTTCCTCCACTGCTACCTCCTTCATTCGTCTTCTTCTTCTTTTCTTGATGATACCTTGACACAGCTTCACTTCCTCCTTCGATGATGATTGCTTTTTCCAACAGGGCCGCAAATGTCTTAATCTGCAACATAACTACCTTCTATATATATCGGCGGCTTTAGTCCATTCTCAAACCTTTCGTGCTTTTCGTACCTCGGTGTCCACGATGTGGAGCAAATCTCGCTAGTTTGTTGAATTTGGCGTGATTCTCGCAACCAAACATATTCTCTCCTCCTCAACTCCAAAAAGTTTACTTCCATTCTTGCTTGCATACTTTACGAGAAATAATTTTGAAAAATAATTCCTTAAACCTTGTCCTAGGTTACTCTCTCTTTGTTGCAGGCTCTACTTTGATTTGTCTCCCACCAATAATTAACTTCTCCTTTTATTAAGTATGTTGCAAAGGCCGTCTTCTGCTCTTCTTTCACTTACGCAATGACGAATGCTTTCACCATCTCCTTTACCCAAGTTTGGGCTTCAATCGGATCTGTGGTCCCTTTGAATTCAGGTAGTCCTACCGCTTTAAAGTCCTTGAAATTTGCCAATCTATTAGTTGGCTGATTTCTCGCTCTTCTTCTTGCAGCTAGAGCTCTATTTTCTATAGCTTCTGCTATCATATTTGCAAAGTTTTGCATTGGGTCTGCTTGACCTCCTTTATTATTTACCGACTGCTCTTCTCTTTGATTTTGATTTTGTCATCTAGGCGGCATGATCTGATTTAAATAAAAATCTTATATTAATTCTCTTCTTCAAAAATTCTTAATACAATAAGCATTCAACACATATTTCTCATATAATCGCGTATTTATTCAAATAGCACATATTACATTTAGTACTTAACACATATTATTATCCCTTTTTAATAAATATCAGGATTAACAACACAACTTTAAACAAAAGTTGTAATTCTCGAACTTTACACAGAAAGTTGAAATTCTCCATTTACACATAACTATTCCCAGTTCATCAAACTTACCACACTTATGAGTTCAGAAAGTTGCCACAATTATATGAGTGTATGAACTTATCCTAGTCAGACCTTTGGTGTCAATTCGTCGAGGGGTTCAAAACATTTCATATAATTATAAGTCATGAACTTACCATAAGTATGAGTTTTAAGAACTCACAAAGTAATCTTAATCTTATATTCATATAGAAAATAAAGATTTCATTCATACAAACATAAATATTTACATATGGTCACTCATCATTCTTGATATTACAACTTTTAATATCATAATCTTCTACCAAAAGATATTATCACTCAAACTTAAACTATCTACTATCCACTCCCTTCACTCGTCTCCTTTTAGGACAATTCTTAACCCTATGACACGTTCCACCACATGCAAAACATCTTCCTATCATTGGTTTAGGACAATTTGGTGATATATGTCCTTCCTGACCACAATTGTAACACACATTCTTACCCCCATATACATTCCCCCAAATGGTTCTTTCCACACTTGCCACATACTAGTTTCTTCTTTGAATGCGAATTCTCGGTGTTATTGCCACTGTCGTAGTTCTTTTACCTTTTAATACCCTTCTTTTTCTTGCTTACATCTTTAGATGATACACTATACTTAACCCTCATTCTATCGACTTGTGCCTTCAGATTATTTCATCCTTCTGTCAACTCACGTAATGCTCTTTCTGTCTGCCATAATTCCTCCAGAATTAGTACTTTAGTCCTTGAGTCTTGAACTTCTGTAGATGCTTGACCTTCTTCGATTGCTACTTTGCCTTCTTCCCCATCTTTGATCTTTATTTCTGGATCCACCTTCATTTATTTGGAATATACTTCTTCCTCTTCATCCAGCTCCATCTTGGGGTACTGGTCATGATCGCTTGCTAGATTTACCGCAGGTTCATCTCTTAAAACTTCTTTAACTGACTCACTCTGAGTTGGCACCTCGGCTAATGGCATTGGTGCAACAGCCGCAGGCATCTCCATACTCATCTTATCTTCTCCCAGCATCCTACAATCAGTTTAAACAACTTGATTAGTACTTCACCAGTGCAAAATTCTCACACTATGAGTTCTCATATCTCACTATCAATATGTTTTTATCAATCTCTCACTTAGTACAATAAATGAGTATTCTCTATCACGCTTATGGTTATAATCCTAGGGTTTTCCCCACCCCACATAAGGTTTATAACCTACATCTTTGATACCAACCTATAACGCCCCCAAATCCGAGTTACCCGACCCTCGAGTTTGGTGCTCACGATCCATAATATAATAACATCTAACTACCCATTCATTGATTAATATAAACTTACATAACATTAATTAATTAAGTTAACAACATTATCCAGGTCATCTAACCTTAACATTACAAACTTACCCTTTAGATATACAAAAGGGTTTACAAAACAACATAGTAAATATGCTTAACATAAAACTACTCCAAAGACTATGCCTTTGCCTTTATTATTCTTTTTAGCCCCATGGCCTCATCGTTTCTAGCTAAAATATTTTATTTAGAAAGGGTGAGCAACAAGTTTGCCCCTGCAAGTTAAAATATTAAAATATATATATAATATATATATATATATATATATATATATATATATATATCATGAATTAGAACTTGTATAGAACTTAACAACAATCAAATGATTTGAGGTAGCGGAATAATAATTCAATCTCAATAATAAAACTTTCTACTATCTCATCTTGAATAACATATCCAGAGATGAAAGAGTATAATTCTTTCAAAGATTGATAATATTATTCAATTGAATTAACAATCTCGCAACAATATTCAATAAAGTGGGATATACCCAGATTTCATCTTTGAGTGATCACAGAGGATCATGAACTAATAGAGGAATCATTTAGTTATTAAAACTAAATTACCACAAGAATATAAATTAGTTATAAAAACTAAACTATACTCTTACGCATAAGTACGGAGCTGGCCAACTCCTTTGTACCCTATATTATGCATAATACTCAATAATAGCGCATAGGTCGATTTACGACATTAAAATTTGTTCATCTCAATCTTACTTCACGAGTCTGTACCACAACAATATGGTTTGGATTACTTTCAAAGAAATACTATGATTTCAATAATTAATAATAATACTAATCTAGCCGAAATATATGGCATAGATCTTTTGATAACAATTCAGTTCATAATAGAACATTTCATGCTTTAACAAATATTAGTCTCGCCTAAACAATTAGCTGAGACATGATTTATAATTAGTTCAAGTAATAGAACATTATTCAATTTCACTACGTACAAATTACAACAATTATTATAGATGTGAATAACTATCAATAATTATTCACTACCATGCTTGAAAAATAGTAACTCAAGTTGAGTTAGGAAACTTGCCTCAAGGCGTTGATTCTTTCGCTACCTGATATAATTAAGCTGCGTTCGTAAAACCTATAATCAATAATGTCGGTCTCACAATTAGCATAATATTTATAACACACAATCATTATAATTTACAGTCAAATCTTCTCTGAGCACATTACCACATAGCCACATCAGTGTTTATAACCTATATAAACACTTATTAAGTCTAACTAGTTCAGTCCGGTTGGACTTCGGTCAATTTTCGATGTACAGGTCACCCTATCTGACAATTAACACAGTTATTGTCAAGTAAATTTGGTCTCTAACCTTCAATATTATTTTGGATAAGTCAATTATCATTAATAATATTTTTCGAAAGCTTTTAATAATATATAAACAATTATTATAATTTATAATAATTTTTCAAACACTTAAATCATTTTTAAATGATTTAATTATCAAATAATCTTATCATCATTAATATTTAATAAATAAAAATATTAATGTTATACTTGTCAAAATATTAAAGTTATTATTAATAACTTACAATATTTTTAAATCATCAATATTCTACTTAAATGATTTTTAAATAATTAAAATCATTTTTAAACCATCACCATTAATATTTAAATATTAATAAAATTATCATCAAAATATTAAAAGTCATTAATTATAACTTCAAATATTTTTAAATCATTTTTCTCATTTTTAAATGATTTTTAAATCAATAAAATCATTTTTAATTCATTTATTTAATATAATAATTAAATAAATCTAATATCATTAATATTAATTTATTAATGAATTTCTCAAAAATATTGAAAATTATAATTTATAATTCAAAATATTTTCTAACACTTTATTCTCTCTTTAAAATGATTTTTATAATATTAAAATCATTTTTCTCTAATTTATTTAATATAATAATTAAATAAATCTAATATCATTAATATTAAATTATTAATGAAAATTCTCTAAAAATATTAAAAGTTACATTTTATAACTCAAAATATTTTTAAATGCATTATTCTTATTTAAAATGATTTTTCATAATATTAAATCATTTTCTCTAATTTATTTAATACACTAATTAAATAAATTAAATACCTTTAATATTTAAATAATTATAAATATTAAAGAAAAATATTCAATTGGTCAAAAATTATTTTTCATAATTTAAAATAATTTTTAAAACCATTTTTGATAATTTTATAATTTATTTCTATTTTTAATTATTTTCGAAAAATAGGAAAATAAAAAAAAATTAAACTACTATTTATAGTCTATATAATGACGAAAGCGTCGCTGTTTGAGTTCTTGAGCTCAAGAACACTGCCAGCTTAGTTATCAATCTACTTTGTTTGACCACTTGCAATTCGTCGACTAAACATGTTCTGGGCTTGTTAAGACACTGATTTGGTAGTTTGTTTGCAATACTACAATAATCAACTAACATCTTGATCATACAACAATACAACAAGGAGATCTGATCACCCAAAGTCGTTGTCAGAGTACTGTTGGATTTTCTGGGTAACCTAGAAACCCAGGCAGTCACAACATGCCATATTGAGGCTCGATTTTTATAGTGTTCTAGTCATTAGTTAAGCGATATTATGGTTTAAATCTGTAGTACACATGTCATAGAACACAACTATAACAACATGTCAATCAAACAACATTAACATCTCCAGATCCAGCTCGGTCAAAGGCTGTTAGAAGGTTGTTCTTACGGTTTCTGCAATATCCAAAAATTGCACATTGTGATCAACTGGTCACGTTTGACCACACACTACACTTAATCTACTAACTGTTTAAGAGATCTAAAGGCACAGTTCTAGAGTGCACATGTCAGGCTTTAATCCAGATACAAACACATAATCAAAACACACAAATCCTGACAGATCAAAGCGAATAAAAAACTTGTCAGACACTTATTACACTTTCTGGGTTGCCCAGATTTTGAACCGGTCATGGTCGGTCAACCGACTTTGAACGATTATTACTACAAATCTAAACATCCAATGACACTGATTCCACTTGCAGATTAAAGACCACATGACAAGATACATTTAACAACTTTAAAACATCAAAAATCATAAAAGAACAAGAATCTGTGGCTCCTGACATTAGCTTATCAGACCACAAAATTTGTTCTTGGCAGTTTTGAAAATCATCACTTTTAAAGAATTTTGATGCTATTAATCTATGTTATATTAACATAGATCACCATAAAACATCATCTAACACTAATCTAAACACATAAACACCAATATTGTCTTAGCATACAAGATTAAAAGGGCTTAGAGCTTTGTACCTTCTCTTGAATATACTTGATCTTTGATCTCCTAAACTGATATTATGTGATCTAAGGGATGTTCTAGGGACTGATTTACTTGATATTTTTGAAGGTTAGGAGAGAGAAGATGTTTGTTGAGTGTTTGGTAGCAAATAAATCAAAAGTGTAGACTTTCTCTCCTTTTAATTCTCTAATTTAGATACAATGTATGTAATGCATGTAAGGTGGCACTCTAGATCAAATTGTATATTGATTTTCTAGCACATGGTCAATACCTAACATGATGAGTCATGCAATTTCTAGAAAAACTTTAAGCTTACGAGTAAGGGCATTTTGGACATTCTCATTGAAATTTTAATGGCATACTAGTCTTTTATTAAAACCCTTAGGGTTTAACCCTAAGGTTCTAACCCTTAGGTTTTAAATCATTAGTTTCCAAAAAATTTAAATTAGGATTTTCAAAATAGAAAATTAAGATGATAAAAATATAATTAGTGATTACTAATTACATTAATTGTTATCAAGCACATTAAGGCTTACTAATTAGTATTAGGGTTTCCTAAGTAGGGTTTAGGAATCTTGAATTTAAAATTAAAGTTTCTCGACATATAATTAGGATTTTTAACTGTACATTAGGGCTTTTCAATCTGAGATTAGGGTTTCTAATCTCATATTAGGGTTTACAAAGTTTAAACCCTATCCAGTCAATCATTGGTCATTAACTTTGTACAGTACAAGCACATACTCACAGTTACAATTATTTTAACTAATATTTCTGTCGAATCCCTACCCGAACTTAGGGTTAGGGTTTCTAAAGCTGTTAAGCACAACACTACTCCTATTTTTTAGTCAATACACAAATTAACTACTTTTTGAGACTCGTATCACAGATACATAATACAATATTAACAGTCAATATTAAATAAATAATAATAATAATAATAAAATTATTCGTAAATTTTGGATTATTCAAAATCCCGAGTTATTACAATTCTTCCTTGGCTTTGTGAGCACTGATAGACTTTGTCGAAGACTTTGCTCTGCAGACTACGATCTAGCTTTGGTTCTGCAGACACTATGACTCCTAGAACAGAATACGATTTCTGCCTCTGATATGATCAGTAGACTCCACGACTTCAATTGTGGTCTACGATTCCTGACTTAGCTCGGCAGGTGCTTGGACCAAATCTACGATTCTGAGTGAGACCCTCCAAAGCAAACTACTATTCTGTAGCAACTTTCTCGATACTCTACGATTCTTCCTTTGCTTCTGCAGTCCCTCGATTGGCTTTTCAGACTATGATTCTGTATTAATAGTCTCCGAGTTCCTTGTCTCTCCTGGCAAACTTCGAAGACTGGTGCAGTGTTCGATGATAAGACAAGCCTATCTATTGTATCATATAAGATCAACCTAACAAGCTTGATCTTTCTGTATATAGTCCTTGTACATCATGTTCTTTTGAAGGACTTTACAAAGCTGTATTGTTCATATAGAATCAACTTAATATATTTGATCATTTCAATCTAAGTCCTTGTATATATATTCCAATTATCTATTCAAGGACTTTACAGCTTATTTCAATGCACACATATTTGCATATTCATTCATTAAGATCATAATCAAATCTTTTATAAATAGGAATATCATTTTCATGCTTATTCCTAACAGAATTTTAAATCATAGAAAATAGTAGACATCATGTTATATTTGACTCTTCTAATGGATTACTATTTCCGCTACAGTTGTTGATCTAAAACTTGTTGTCTATTGTATTCTATCAGATTTTTCCCTATTGAGGACTAAGGATAATTTGTTCTACATTATCTTAGTCATAATATTCTTTACTAGGCTAGTTGAGCTCACCCTTTTCCCAGTTGAGGACTAAGGATAATTTGTTTTACAATGTCTAGGAAGTTCTGTCGAGGAAAGGGGATTTGTTATTTAATTACGCGTCAGTAAGGAGAAATCCTTATCGGAAAGCCCCCTCTTTCCTGGGAACGATCTGATTGTCAATATTATGACTTATAATATTAAATGATGAATAATTTTTGAAAGATTAAAAATGTGTTTTGGTAATTATTTATTCAATTTTATTTGATATAAATAGAGGGGTTGTCATGAGGCGTTTGTTGTAAGTTTAGTTTATTATTCCATGGCGAGATGTGCTAATTTTTTGGACCGTTGGTTGAAGTTATAATAGTAAATCAGTATGGACCGTTGGTTGAAGTTATAATAGTAAATCAATAAGGACCACTGGTTGAAGTTATAATAGTAAATCAATATAGACCATCAGTTGAATTTTTAATAGTAAATCAATATGGATCGTTCTAATAGTAAATCAATCTGGACCGTTCAAGAATTAGTTACTATTTAGCCAATTCTCCAATAAATTGAAGCTCAGTCCATTATTTCTTACAAATTTACTGAAACTCTAGAGAGAGAAACTATAGAGAGAAAGAAGAAGAGTATTCTGCTACTTCACAATTGTAGTATCCAATCTTCTACTAAGGTAAGGGGTATTATTTCTTTCGTATTCGTAAATGATGTTATTTTCTTCATATTCATAAGGATTGTCATTCTATTCCTTATTAATCTGCGGGAGTTACCTGTATACACGAATTACCGCATGGATGGTGAATGACCATTCGTATTCATTCTTTATTAATCTACGGGAGTAACCTGTCTACGCGGATTACCGCATGCATGGTGAAAGACCCTTCGTATTCTTTCTTTATTAATCTGCGAGAGTAGCCTGTCTATGCGGATTACCGCATGCATGGTGAATGACCCTTCGTATTTATTCTTTATTAATCTGCGGGAGTAACCTGTCAACGCGGATTACCGCATGGATGGTGAATAACCCTTCGTATTCATTATTTATTAAATTGTGGAAATGATCTGTCTACGCAGATTACCGCATGACGGTTGAAAATCCAGTTACAGTTTCGTATATTCTTTTATACGCGTATGAGATGTCATTTCTTTTGTACTCATCAAGGGGTATTGCCTTCTTTCATTTTTCTCTATATATGGTACAAATTTATTGTTTGTTTTCATAACCTTAATATTAAATGGTGAAAACCCTTGAAATTAGTGGAATATTCTTAATAGTTTGTGTTTCATCTAGTATCATTCCACTATTAGTCTGAACTTTCTTATTAAATGGCGGGTTACTATTTATGTCGGGGTACTATTCATTTGGAATAATATTCATTCGAGATACTATTCACTCGGGGTACTTTGCATGACAGGGTACTATTCATTCGGGTACTATTCATGGGATATTATTCACGACAAAAGTAATTTCTTTTCTATCCAAATTATTTTTAATACATGAATATCTATTTATTTTGGATACTTTGCATGACGAGGTACTATTCATTTGGTATTATTTATTCGGTTACTATTCACGATAAAATTGGTTTCTTTTCTGACCAAATTGTATTTGATATACGAATTTTATTCTTAAATTTGAATCCACATTTTGATCATCATGTCGACTATTTGGACATTCTTGAACTCTCGTTAAATTGAATTATAAATCTCTAATAATTATCCTTGATCTTACTTGATTGATTCTTTATATCATTGTCATCATTCTCATGATTATATTGTGGTGAAAGTTATCTTTGGCCCGTAGTGCATAGATAGACTGTTGATTGGTATGATAATGACCAAGAATTATACATTGGTATAATCATGACCTATAATGTTATAGACAAATGAGTTGGTAAAAGTCATCTTTGGCCCATAGTGTATAGATGGACTGTTGGTTGGTATGATTATGACCAGGAATTTTGTATTGGTATAATCTTGACATGTAATGTTATAGACAAATAATATGGTAAAAGACATCTTTGGCTCGTAGTGCATAGATGGACTGTTGATTGGTATGATTATAACCAGAAATTGTATATTGGTATAATTATGACCTGTAATGTTACAGACAAATGATGTGGTGAAAGTCCTCTTTGGCCTATAGTGCAAAGATAGACTGTTGATCATTAGTTTTACAATTGAATATCTTTGGCCCGTAGTGCAAAGATAGATAATTGATTGGTATGATCATAACCATTGAATGTCTTTGGCCCGTAGTTCAAAGATAGACAATTAATTGACATGATCATGACCACTGGTGATACTAACAAATATCATTGGCTCGTAGTGCATGGATAATTCGTTGATTTGAAATAACGATTTGATTACTGATTGTCTATAGCCTTTGTGGCAAGGACAAACTCTTGATTTACAGTATTATAAACATGAATTGTGAATTTAACTATAATCGTTGGTGGTTCAGGTGATGAAAGTTCTATTTGTCTTGGGTACAACAAAGAACTGTTGATGGGTATTACAAGGATGAAATATTAATGGACTTTTAATTTGGAGGAGATAGTAGACATTATGTTCTACTTGACTCTTCTAATAGATTGTTGTTTTCGCTGTAGTTGTTGATCTAAAACTTGTTGTCTATTGTATTCTATCATATTTTTCCCTTTTGAGGACCAAGGATAATTTGTTATATATTATCTTAGTCATAATATTCTTTATTGGGCTAGTTGAGCTCACCCTTTTGTTTCACAATTCCTTTTAGGTAGTAAGAGTGTAGCTGGGTCGAGCGGGGATAATAGGGAAATAGTGTGATGGTCCGAGACTATGGAAGTTTCTCTATACATAAAATAGCATGACAATATATAATTGTATTGAGGACTTCAGATGTGTGTGTCGTATTTTATACGTCACTTAATAATTGATTTTGGTGAACACCAATTGGGTGATGAGAACCCAACTTTGAAAGCGTCAAAAATACACATCATTGGAATGAACATGATAGTAATCTTCTCGTTCTTCTTTGGGGTCTATTGGGTCAACTAAGGGTAATTCTCAAGTCCAATGATATTTATTATAACTTAGATGCATGGCCTCCCATGGATGAAGGATTCCTTGAGTATTTTCTAAAGATTTTAATTTCTAAAACAGTTATAGACTGTACCTTTATGTAGAGTATCATAAATTTGGAGTGTGAGTACTGTTATTTATATTAAAACTCACAGCTTAAGTGTTGTCGTATTTTGCACGACAGGTTAATATTTGTATAAATGAAGTTTGTATTTGAATTCTGTACTATATTTTGGTGACCCAGAATGGGTTGTGTGGACTTATTTTGGGGGTGTGACATTTGGTATCAGAGTTTAGGGATATGGTCTCTGGCGGAGATCTAAGACTAGAACTAGGAGGGGAGAGACGAGTAATATCCTTCGCTAGTTTGTGTTGTACCTAAGCTGAATTTTCTAACTTAATAAGTTGACAAATTATGATATGTCAATTAACCTTTGTTTTGAAGCTGTATTCTGAAACGATATCTGAAATCCAAGAGATAAGCAATGGAGAAATCATGATACAAAGAAAATGACCGGGAAGATAGAATCTGAAATGAAAGCAAGGTATTCTCACTTCTTCGAACTACCAGGTATGTAAAATTCAAGGACGAAATTTTATGAGGGGAGATTGTAAGACCCCAAATTTTATAAAATAAAAGTATTCAATTTTTCTTATAATTATAATTCTATTCAGTAAATGGTTAAATTGATAAAAGGTTAAAGTTAAGGGTGACATGTGCAAAATTTGCAAAGTAAACAAGTGGTCATAGAATATTCGTTTGGTCTGGGAATATCCGTACGACGACGCAATCATTGGTGGACTATATAATGGAATAACTGTCGGATATAGAAAGCAACAGAAATAACCTTTTTATAAAAATAACGACTAATTTTTATCGTTAACTGTTGAAATACCCGGTTATAAAAGTATAGTAATACGCATTGCTGCACAGTAGCACACGGTATTGCACAATATATCTGATTATTGATACTTACGTAAGAAGTCACTCAATTTTGTTCAATTATTGTCACAGTATCATCTGGACAATATTTTATATTATTAAATTAATAATTGAGACGACACAATTATTCATAATATTATTTGCATTATTGATAATGTCTAGGAAGTTCTGTCGAGGAAAGGGATTTGGTTATTTAATTGCGCGCCAATAAAGAGAAATCCTTATCGGAGAGCTCCCTCTTTCATGGGAACGATCTGGTTGTCAATATTATGAGTTATAATATTAAATGATGAATAATTATTGAAAGATTAAAAATGTGTTGTGGTAATTATTTATTCAATTTTTTTTATATAAATAGAGGGGTTGTCATGAGGCGTTTGTTGTAAGTTTGGTTTATTATTCCATGGAGAGATGTGCTATTTTTTTGGACTATTGGTTGAAGTTATAATAATAAATCAGTATGGACCACTGATTGAAGTTATAATAGTAAATCAATATGGACCGCTGGTTGAAGTTATAATAGTAAATCAATATGGACCATCGGTTGAAGTTTTAATAGTAAATCAATATGGTCCGTCCTTTTTAATAATAAATCAATCTGGACCGTTCAAGAATTAGTTACTATTTAGTCCATTCTCTTATAAATAGAAGCTCATTCCTTCATTATTTCTTACGAATTCATTGAAACTCTAGAGAGAGAAATTATAAAGAGAAAGAAAAAGAGTATTCTGCTACTTCACTATTCCAATATCCAATCTTCTACTACGGTAATGGGTAGTATTTCTTTCGTATTCATAAATGATGTTATTTTCTTCATATTCATAAGGATTGTCATTCTATTCCTTTTAATCTGCGGGAGTAACATGTCTACGCGAATTACAGCATGCATGGTGAATAACCTTTCGTATTCATTCTTTATTAATCTGCGAGAATAACCTATCAACGCGGATTACCGCATGCATGGTGAAAGACCCTTCGTATTCATTCTTTATTAATTTGCAGGAGTAACATGTCTACGCGGATTACCGCATGCATGGTGACTGACCCTTCATATTTTTTCTTAATTAATCTGCGGGAGTAACCTGTTTACGCGGATTACCGCATGCATGGTGAATAACCCTTCGTATTCATTCTTTATTAAATTGTGGAAATGATCTGTCTACGCGGATTACCGCATGACGGGTAAAAATCTAGTTGTAGTTTTGTATATTCTTTTATACTCGTATGAGATGTCATTTCTTTTGTACTCATCAAGGGATATTGCATTCTTTCATATTTCTCCATTTATGGTACAAATTTATTGTTTGTTTCCATAACCTTATTATTAAATGGTGAAAACCCTAGAAATTAGTGAAATATTCTTAATAGTTTGTGCTTCATCTAGTATCATTCTACTATTGGTCTGAACTTTCTTATTAAATGGTGGGATACTATTTATGTTAGGGTACTATTCATTTGGAATACTATTCATTCAGGATACTATTCACTCAGGTACTATTCACTCAGGATACTATTTACTTGGGGTACTTTGCCTGACGGGGTACTATTTATTTGGTACTATTCGTTCGGGTACTATTTATGGGGTACTATTCATGACAAAAGTGATTTCTTTTCTGCCCAAATTATTTTTAATACATGAATATCTATTTATTCAGGATACTTTGCATGACAGGGTACTATTCATTCGGGTACTATTCACGACAAAACTAGTTTCTTTTCTGACCAAATTTTCTTTGATATATGAATCTTATTCTTAAATTTGAATTCACATTTTGGTTATCATGTTGACCATTTGGACATTCTTGAACTCTCGTTAAATTGAATTATAAATCTCTAATATTTTTCCTTGATCTCACATGATTGATTCTTTATATCATTATCATCATTCTCATGCTTATATTGTGATAAAAGCCATCTTTCGCTCGTAGTGCATAGATGGACTGTTGATTGGTATGATTATGACCAGGAAGTCTGTATTGGTTTAATTATGACCTATAATGTTACAGACAAATGTTGTGGTGAAATTCATCTTTGGCCCGTAGTGCATAGATGAACTGTTGATTGGTACGATTATGACCATGAATTCTATATTGGTATAATCATGACTTGTAATGTTACAGACAAATGATGTGGTGAAAGTCATCTTTGGCCCGTAGTGCATAGATGGACTGTTAATTGGTATGATTATGACCAGGAATTGTATATTGGTATAATCATGACTTGTAATGTTACAGACAAATGATGTGGTGAAAGTCCTCTTTGGCCCGTAGTGCAAAGATGGACTGTTGATTATTAGTTTTACAGTTGTATGTCTTTGGCCCGTAGTGCAAAGATGTACTTTTGATTATTGGTTTTACAGTTGTATGTCTTTGGCCCGTAGTGCAAAGATGGACTATTAATTATTGATTTTACAGTTGTATGTCATTGGCCCGTAGTGCAAAGATGGACATGTGTTTGACATGATCATGACCACTGATGATACAAATGAATGTATTTGGCCTGTAGTGTAAAGATAAATTATTTTTGGGCATGATCATTGGTTTTACAGTTGAATGTTTTTGGGCGTATTGCACTGACAGACGATTGATTGACATGATCATGACCATTGGTTTTATTGTTGAATATCTTTGGCCCGTAGTGCAAAGATAGACAATTGATTAATACGATCATTATTATTACATTTGAATGTCTTTAGCCTTTGGGGCAAGGATATTGAGTGAAAGTTCTATTAAGCCTTTATTATAAGGAGAAACTATTGATTTACATGATTATGAATATTAATTGTGAATTTAACTATAATCTTTGGTGCTTCAGGTGAAGATTGGTGATGAAAGTTCTCTTTATCTTGGGTACAACAAAGAACTGTTGATGGGTATTACAGGGATGAAATATTAATGATGGACTTTTAATTTGGAGGAGATAGTAGACATTATGTTCTACTTGACTCTTCTAAGGGATTATTGTTTCTGCTGCAGTTGTTGATCTAAAACTTATTATCTATTGTATTCTATCAGATTTTTCCTTATTGAGGACTAAAGATAATTTGTTCTACATTATCTTAGTCATAATATTCTTTACAGGGCTATTTGTGCTCACCTTTTGCTTCACAATTCCTTTCAGGTAATAAGAGTGTAGCTGGGTCAGCGGGGATAATAGTGGAGTAGAGTAATGGTCTGTGATTGTGGAAGTTTCTCAATACATTGTAAAATAACATGACAATATATAATTGTATTGAGGACTTAAGATATGTGTGTCATATTTTATACGTCATTTAATAATTGATTTTGGCGAACAACAATAAGGTGAGGAGAACCCGACTGTGAAATTATCAAAAATACACCCCATTAGAATGAGGATGACAAAATTGTACTAAGAGCTTTAAGGGTATGTTTCCACTATCATACATAATGTCTAACCACATAAAAACTCGTATTATCATAAGATATGGTTATGCACATCCACTTGCTGACTATATCTATGAGCATTATCTATATAATCTTGGAGTATGGTTGGAATACAATCCTCAGTTTAAGAAAATGAAGGTAATTATATGGCAAGAGGATGCACACCATTGGAATGAACAAGATAGTAATCTTCTCGTTCTTCTTTGGGGTCTATTGGGTCAACCAAGGTTAATGATCAAGTCCTATGATATCTATTATAACTTAGATGCATGGCTTCCCGTGTATGAAGGATTCCTTGAGCATTTTCCAAAGATTTTAATTCCTAAAATAGTTATCAACTGTAAATTTATGTAAAGTATCATAAATTTGGAATGTGAGCACTATTATTAGTATTGAAACTCACAACATATGTGATGTTGTATTTTGCACGACAATTTAATAGTTGTATAAATGAAGTTTATATTTTGATTCTGTAGTGTGTATCTGGCAACTCAGAATGGGTTGTGTGGACCTATTTTGGGGGCATCACATTTGGTATCAGAGCTTAGGGATATAATCTGATCTGGCGGAGATCTGGGATTAGAACTAGGAGGGGAGAGACAAGTAATATCCTTCGCTAGTGTGTGTATCCTACCTAAGCTGAATTTTCTTACTTAAGTTGACAAATTGTGATATGTCAATTAACTATTATTTTGAAGCTGTATTCTAGAACGATATCTAAAATCCAAGAGATGGGCAATGGAGAAATCATGATACAGAGGAAATGACCGGGAAGATAGAATCTGAAATGAAAGCAAGGTATTCTCACCTCTTCGACATATCAGGTACATAAATTTCGGGGACAAAATTTCATAAAGAGGGGAGATTGTAAGACCCCAAATTTTATGAAATAAAAGTATTCAATTTTTCTTATAATTATTATTCTATTCAGTAAATGGTTAAATTGATAAAAGGTTAAAGTTAAGGGTGATATGTGAAAAAATTGCAAAGTAAGCAAGTGGTCATAAAATATTCGTTTGGTCGGGGCATATTCTTTTTTGTCGGGAAATATCCGTACGACGGCGCAATCATTGGTGGACTACATAATGAAATAACTGTCGGATATAGAAAGTGACAGAAATAACCTTTTTATAAAAATAACGGCAAAACTTTTATCGATAACTGTTGAAATACCCGGTGATAAAAGTATAGTAATACGTGTTGCTGCACAGTAGCACACAATATTTCACAGTATCTCTGATTATTGATGCTTACATAAGAAGTCACTCAATTTTGTTCAATTATTGTCACAGTATCATCTGCAAAATATTTTATATTATTAAATCAATAATTGAGACGACACAATTATTCATATTATTATTTGTATTATTGACAATGTCTAGGAAAATCTGTCTAGGAAAGGGGTTTGGTTATTTAATTGTTCGCCAGTAAGAAATCCATATCGAAAATCCCCCTCTTTCCTAGGAACGATCTGGTTGTCAATAATATGAGTTATAATATTAACTAATGAATAATTGTTGAAAGATTAAAAATGTGTTGTGGTAATTATTTATTCAATTTTTTTTGATATAAAGAGAGGGGTTGTCATGAGGCGTTTGTTGTAAGTTTGGTTTATTATTTCATAGAGAGATGAGCTTATTTTTCAGACCGTTGGTTGAAGTTATGATAGTAAATCAGTATAGACCGCTAGTTGAAGTTATAATAGTAAATCAATATGGACCGTTGGTTGAAGTTTTAACAGTAAATCAATATGGACCGTTTGTTTTAATAGTAAATCAATCTGGACCATTCAAGAATTAGTTACTATTTAGTCCATTCTCCTATAAATAGAAGCTCATTCCTTCATTATTTCTTACGAATTCATTGAAACTCTAGAGAGAGAAACTATAGAGAGAAAGAAGAAGTGTATTCTGCTACTTCACTACTGCTATATCCAATCTTCTACTACAGTAATGGGTAGTATTTCTTTCGTATTCATAAATAATGTTATTTTCTTCATATTCATAAGGATTATCATTTTATTCCTTATTAATCTGCGGGAGTAACCTGTCTACGCAAATTACAGCATGCATGGTGAATAACCTTTCGTATTCATTCTTAATTAATCTGCGGGAGTAACCTGTCAACGCGGATTACCGCATGCATGGTGAAAGATCCTTCGTATTCTTTCTTTATTAATCTGCAGGAGTAACATGTCTACGCGGATTACCGCATGCATGATGACTGACCCTTCGTATTTATTCTTAATTAATCTGCGGGAGTAACCTGTTTACACGGATTACCGCATGCATGGTGAATAACCCTTCGTATTCATTCTTTATTAAATTGTGGAAATGATCTGTCTACGCAGATTACAGCATAACGGGTGAAAATCCAGTTATAGTTTCGTATATTCTTTTATACTCATATGAGATGTCATTTCTTTTGTACTCATCAAGGGATATCGCATTCTTTCATATTTCTCCATTTATGGTACAAATTTATTGTTTTTTTCCATAACCTTATTATTAAATGGTGAAAACCCTTGAAATTAGTGGAATATTCTTAATAGTTTGTGTTTCATCTAGTATCATTCTACTATTGGTCTGAACTTTCTTATTAAATGGCGGGTTACTATTTATGTTGGGGTACTATTCATTTAGAATACTATTCATTCAGGATACTATTCACTCGGGATACTATTTACTAGGGGTACTTTGCATGACGGGGTACTATTTATTTGGGTACTATTCATGGGGTACTATTCATGACAAAAGTGATTTCTTTTCTGTCTAAATTATTTTTAATACATGAATACCTATTTATTCGAGGTACTTTACATGACGGGGTACTGTTCATTTAGTACTATTCATTCGGGTACTATTCACAACAAAATTGGTTTCTTTTCTGACCAAATTATCTTTGATATATGAATCTTATTCTTAAATTTGAATCCACGTATTGATCATCATGTTGACCATTTGGACATTCTTGAACTCTTAATAAATTGAATTATAAATCTCTAATATTTATCCTTGATCTCACATGATTGATTATTTATATCGTTGTCCTCATTCTCATGTTTATATTATGGTAAAAGTCATCTTTGGCCCGTAATGCATAGATGGACGGTTGATTGGTATGATTATGACCATGAATTTTGTATTGGTATAATCATGACCTGTAATGTTTACAGACAAATGATGTGGTGAAAGTCATCTTTAGCCCGTAGTGCATAGATGAACTGTTGATTAGTATGATTATGACCAGAAATTCTGTATTGGTATAATCATGACCTGTTATGTTACAGACAAATGATGTGGTGAAAGTCATCTTTGGCCCATAGTGCATAGATGAACTATTTATTGGTATGATTATGACCAGGAATTGTGTATTGGTATAATCAAGACCTGTAATGTGATGCCCCCAAAATAGGTATACCTCACCCATCTTGAGTCGCCAGATACATGGTACAAAATTCAAATACAATCTTAATTATACAACAGTCGTGCAAAATACGACGACATATATACTATGAGTTTTAATACAAATATTGTAACGTATATAATACGACAATATTCATACTTAAATTAATACATGCCATATAAAGTACAGCAGCAAATATTTCAAGTCTCCAAAGGGACACGAGAAGATTTCTGATCTCTTCATTTTACTGTGGTGCACTTTTGACGCTTTCAGGGTCGAGTTCACATCACCCTATTGTTGTTCACAAAAATTAATTATTAAGTGACGTATAAAATACAACACACACATCTTAGGTCCTTAATACAATTATGTATTGCATTCCATGTCATAGTAAGGACTACTAATGCTATCATTTGAACCGTCACTCCATTCCCCGACTAGTCCCAGTTATATTCTCATTTCCTGAAGAGAACAATAAAAAAAAGGGTGATCTCAACTAGCCCAGTAAGAAATATTATGACTAAGATAATGCAGAATAAATTATACTTAGCCTTCAACAATGTTAAACTGATAAAATACAATAGATATCAAGTTTAACTGCAGCGGAATAAGCAATCCATTAGAAGAGTAAAGTAAAGCGTGATATCTACTATCTTCTATGATTTAAAAATGTTCTCATCAATTTTTATCGCTGAGACTCAGCTTAATAAATAAACCACATCATCGAGTCATCCCTGCACTACGGGACAAGGATATTCATTAAATCATCAATGGTTATGACTATACTGAATAATCCCTGGTCATAATCATACCAAAAATGTCCGTGATGCACTATGTGCCAATTGAGAGGACTTTTACCACGTCATTTATAACATTACGGTCATAATTATACCGAATAATCTCTGGTCTTAATCATACCAAGTCCATCATCCTTAAATAATTAAATTATTATGTCATTGTCATCATTTATCCAAATATTTAAAGACTTTAAATTTATCCAAATATTATCCATCACTTAAATAACTCATAATCTAATATTGTTAATATTATAACAATATTTTAATCACTTCTTAAACTTAAAAACAATTTAATTTAATTATTTACACTTTACCAAATAATGCATTTAATCATTCAAAAATGCCATACTCATAAGATTTCATCACCAATGATCAAATCACTCATCAAAAATCTGCATACACCTAATATAGGATTTTCAAGCCCTAAAATCATATTTACCAATTCTTCAACTTCACATAACATATTTAACTCATATGTTTGAAACTAAACCATTTTCATGAAAAATTACCAAATCAACTTATTATTTTTCTATCCTTTGTCCAAACATATATACATATATTTCATACATAACAAGTATTTTTTTATAATTTTTCAACTCTCTTAAGTATTTTTCAAAAATTAATTTCTAATTAATTCCTTAAGAAATTAGCTACCTCAAGTTTAACTCCAGAAATTCCCAAATCTTGGCAAGATCTTAAACATGTTAACGTGATCTTCCAGTTTAATTTTCATGGTAATCGGAATTATAGAACTCCAGTTATAGCGTTTTTATCAGAAAAACTTAAATATTAAAATGGTCATAACTTGCTCATTTTAAGTCAGAATGAGCTCATTTTTGGACAGGAGGTATTTTATACCATATATTTCCATGTCCCAAAAGGCAGGAATTTTTCTCATAAATTAAGTGGCCGAAAATGCTCTTTTAAATTTATGGGTAGTAGCTTTTAAGTACTTTGCAATTTTTAACTCCTTTGCTAAAATCAGTCCACACGAAAATCTACAACACCTTTTCCAATGATTCCTCTTGGATAAGTTAGAAAACTCATAGATCTAACTCTAGAACTTGACCACACTCAAAAATTCGAAATATAATAGGAGATATGGTCAATTGAATTTCATGTTCCATTTTCACCAAAAATCTGATTTTCAACTCTTTGTGATTTCTAAGAAACTTTCATGTTTTCACATAATAATCAACATAACTCATCATAACACTTACTAATACTACATATACCCATAATTTTCATCAGTCCAATACTTTTATTATGACTTTCATCATAATCAACAATCCAATGCTTATATTATGACTTTCCAGAATTTTTAAGGGTCAAAAAAATTACGAAACTGCAAATAGATTTTCACCCGCCATGCGGTAATCCACGTAGACAGATCATTTCCACAATTTAATAAGGAATGAAATACAAAGGATCATTCACCATGCATGTGGTAATCCACATATCTGAGTTATCCCAATGAATAATAAAGAATGGAATAATGAAGAATTCACCACGATGCGATAGATCGCACAAAACAAGTTATTCTCAGCAGTAATAATAAAGAATGGAACCAGTCGTGTGTAAACGCATTTACGTAATATTCGACGAATAATAAATAATGGAACCAGGTCATGTGAAAATGCACAGACAGGATATTCCGACAGAATAATAAAGAATTGAATAATAGAAGAATTTCACTATGTATGCAGATTACAGATGACAAAGTTATTCCAACATAATAATAAAGAATGGAATAATGGAAGAATTTCACCATGTATGCGGTACAGCCAGCATGCTATACAAAGTTATTCCAATGAATAATAAGGAATGGAATAATGAAGTTCTCTTCATGAATACGAAAAAGAAATAATACCCTTACCTTATAAAGAAGAGTACTCACCAACCGGATAGTATGAGGATAAACTTGAAGAAAAACTTGCATTACGCTCAAAGTTTTCTTAAACTCTAAAGAAATACGCCAAGATTATAGAAGAGAATTCTCTAAATTTACGGTGTGATGTCAATTCTAACTAAGCATCCTATTTATAGGAAAATAGAAAGGATACTATGCAATAAAATATAATATAAATTATATATATATATATTATTTAAAATCTAATAAAATAATTAACTTTATAAAAGTATTACATTTTATATAAAAAGATTTTACTATACAAACACTATGCAGTACTATGTCAAACACTATGCATAATAAAATATATTATATTCTAATTATTGTCTAATAAAACAAATAACTTTATAAAAGTATTACATTTTATATAAAAAGATTTTACTATGTAAAACACTATGTAGGCACTATACAAACACTATGCATAATAAAATATAATATATTCTAATTATTGTCTAATAAAACAAATAACTTTATAAAAGTATTATGTTTTATATAAAAAGTTTTTCTGTTTTATTACATTAATAATACTAACAAAACAAAATTTATATAATATATATATATAAACTTCCGTGACTTTATAAAAAGACACCTCAATATATTTAACAATATTTATCATCAGTATTATAATTCCCAATATTAATCGACCAAGTCGTTCCCATGAAAGAAGGGGCTTTCCAATAAGGATTTCTTCCTATTGGCGTGCAATTAGGTGACCAAACCTCTTCTTGGCAGAACATCTAGACATCGTTAATATTGCAAATAATAATATTAATAACTTCGTTGTCTTAATTATTGATTTAATAATATATAAAATATCGACAATAATTGAATCAAATAAAGTGAGATACTATGCAACAACAATTCTTTGTAGTAATAATTGAACAAAAGCGAGTGACTTCTCACGTAAGCATCAATAATCAATACTGGTATACTCTTTATGCAACTTCACGCCAGACATCGTACTTTTACTCTTGAGTAGTTCAGCGGTTTAACGGTAGAAACTTCCGCCATTATTTTTATAAAAATATTTTTGTCGTTTTCTCAATCCGACAATAATTTTGTTGTGGGGTCAACCAATGATTGTGTCGTCGTACGTATATTCCCCGACAAAAAGAATATTTCCCGGCCAAACGAATATTATACAACAATTTGCATACTTTTCAAAATTTATAAATATTACCCACAACTATAACATTATCTCAAATTCAAACTATAATTTTGAAAAAAATATTTCGAGAAATTTAAATCTTTATTCATAAAATTTGGGGTCTCACATGTAATGTTACAGACAAATGATGTGGTGAAAGTCCTCTTTGGCCCGTAGTGCAAAGATGGACTGTGGATTATTGGTTTTACAGTATGTCTTTGGCCCGTAGTGTAAATATGAACTGTTGATTATTGGTTTTACAGTTGTATATCTTTGGCCCGTAGTACAAAGATGGACTGTTTATTATTGATATAAATGAATATCTTGAAAGTAGTATGCACACAAGCCAATCATATTTGATGATAAAGCATATACTTTGTAATAATCTTATTCATTTATTAATAAAAAGTATCAATTTATTAAAGGCTTTTAATTATCTACATGATGTTGTTTTATAATATGTAATAAACACATAGTTTTAAGCAATGCTTTTAGAATAATGATTATCATTCTAATGAGATCTAAATTCTTAGAAAGCTTAAAACTAAAATAGTTCCCAATCGTTAGATTACTAAATTGGGGATTAGTGAATCCGGATAAATTGGTACATACGTTGCCTGCTCATTGGATGAGGATGATTGATCTCATAATCATTTGTGTGGAGACACTAAAGCAAGTATATAGGTGCTTATTAGAGAATAATTTCACTGAACGTGGCTCGCTAAGGAATACCTAATGGAGTTTTACTTGCATGTCAATAGGAATTCCTGTAGTGATAGTAGTACAAGTGATCCTTGGACTTGAGATCATCATAGTATCTTGTGTATGATGAGTTATACTTTGACTTATTCTTTAAGACCCTTAGGGTATATCAAAGGGTATGCTTGGGTATAATAAGTTGTACATAGAGATAATGTATGATCAATAAAGAATCTACCACTTCTAGTAAAAGAAGAGAAATGTTCTATGTGATTCGATAAATGACAACCCATTAGTCCTTGGTTTCTAATTTGTATTATTTGGAGTTGTGCATTTAAGAGTCGAAATACATATAATTAAATAAAATAAGACTTGACAGTAATTTCATGTCTTATATTTAATTGGGACATTGTATTGTGGAAGGATTGAATTGTACGATAACTACTTACTCAAAGGTTCTTTTATGATTAATGTTGAAATCTATATTATCTGGAAAGTCGTTGATCGCTAGGGAGGCTTATCCCTATTGTAGAATAAATATTATTTATTTAAATAAATTAATAGTTTAATTTATTTATTTAAATTAGATTAGAATTGTTCTAATTGATTTATTCACAACCGGTTTAATATGGAGAACATAAATGGTCACACCTTAAAAGGAAGAATAATTATTTAAGAAGTTAATGGCATAATCATAATAATATGTTAAGTGTATTTAATTTAATCTATGGTGATAGAATAAATTAAATAGCTTAATATTTATTATTTAATATTTTGAAATATTAATTATATAAATTAATAAGAGGAGTCTTATTAATATTATTACAATTATTATTATTTTAATTTCTAAAGAGTTGGAAATTAATTTAATATTAGTACTCTCATTTATTCCTAATAAGATTAGGAGGATAATTAATTAAAAGATTTTAATTAATTATTCCTAATAAGATTGTGAACATAATTAATTAACGGATTTTAATTAATTAAAATAAAACCTAATTCCTTAATTATTAAGGAGGGTTGCCCACATCTATAAATAAGAGGAGTCTTATTATGGGTGAAGTGGTTGTTGACTTTTTCACAGCAGACGTGATTTCAATTGTTGGAGAGTATGTTCTTTTTCAATAGAGATAGAAAACTAGGGTTTAGCCAACCATCATTCTTCTTGAATATTTCTTCTTCCTTGGTGGATCACTTCTAGAGGCCAAACACTTGGGTGGCTAACGTTGGTCAAAGGAAGGAACCAAACCCGGTGGATTCAAGTTGAACGCGAAAAGGATTGGAGGTGAACTTGTACCTGAGGAAGCTCGAATCTTCAAGGGTATGATTCTTGTTCTTTATCTTTTCGTTTAATTAATAATTGTGCATAAAGGATGATCCGGTTATATGGTTTGTAAAATTTTAAAACTCTGATTTTTCATGCTTCTGCTTATTTTGTGCAATTTGATTGCGTTCATGAATATTACAAACCTAACAGTGGCATCAGAGCCAAACCTTTATGCGAATTATTAATTGTTTTAATTTGATATATATATTGATATGTGTTTAGAATAATTTAATTGGGCATAATTTTATTGTATAAAATTTATTTAAAAAAAGGGGGGCGAAGGGGGGGGGGGGATTTCGCGAATTCGTTAGTCCATATTTTTATTACCTCGGTAAAAGTTTTTTTTTTTGCTGTGTCCATGATTTTAAGTGATCATATGTGATCACTAATTTCATTTTTTTAAGGGGCTGCTGATCCACGTGCATGTTAATATGTATATATACGGAGCCATTTTAAAGCGGACCAAATAAGCGGACCAATGAACGGACCAAGGCAAAAAACACACGCAGGTCGGGTTGAACCCGCAAAAACACGCGGGTTTAACCCGACCCGCGTGTTTTTTTACCTTGATCTGTTCATTGGTCCGCTTATTTGGTCCGCTGGAGATCCTCCCCAATATATAATAGGGATTTATGTATATATATAAAAGGGACTCCGTGGGATTCAAAATGGTGGCACATGAATCACTTTCAAGGGAATAAAGTGAAGACTTTTTTTTTATCAAAACATGGACCAGGATTCATGGATTCATATATAATATATATTATTATATTATCATTCCTTTGGGTTATAATATGTTGGGCACTTTACATGTAAACGATAGTTTGCGGTAATATTACATTTACCGTAATGTATATTATATATATAAATATATTATTCTCAATTATTTTATAATTAAAATAAAAAAAAATTATTTTAATTTTAAAATAAAAATTTTATTTTAATATTAAAATATAAAGTTTATTTTAATTTTAAAATTAAATTTCATGCTAACTAAATACAATTTGGAATTGGATTCCATGATAACTAATTGGAGTTTAAATTGAATTTTTATGTTTTCTAAAATAAAGGAGTTTATTTGTGAATAGAAAAGTGAATCCATGTTTCCTTAAATAAAGGAGTTTATTTAGATATGAAATAAGATTTCATATTATTCAAAATAAAGGAGTTTATTTGTGAATATGAAAGAGAATTCGTGTTTTCTTTAATAAAGGAGTTATATTTTATTTTATTTACTTGGAATTGGAAAATTCTAACTCCTCTTATGTTTGTATCGTTGTGTTAGGTTTGTAATATTAACGCGCAATCAAATTGCAAAAGTGCTAAGCGTTTAAAAAAATCGTAGTTTAAAAATTTTACAAACCATATACCCGGATCACCCTTTACGCACAATTATTAATTAAACGAAAAGATAAAGAATAAAATCATACCCTTGAAGATCGAGCTTCCTCGTGTACAAGTTCACCTCCAAATCCTTTTTCGCTCAACTTGAATCCACCGGTTTTGTTCCTTCCTTCGATCAACGTTAGCCACCCAAATGTTTGGCCTCAGAGGTGATCCACCAAGGAATAATAATGATTCAAGAAGAAGGAATATTGGCTAACCCTAGTTTTCTATCTCTATAGTAAAAGGTGTACTCTCCCAACAATTGGAATTATGTCGTATATTGAAAAAGTCAACAACCCCCACCACCCATAATAAGACTCCTCTTATTTATATATGTGGGCAACCCACCTTAACAATTAAGGAATTGGGTTTTATTTAATTAATTAAATTTTTTTAATTAATTAAGCTCCCTAATCTTATTAGGGATAATTAATTAAACTCCTTTAACTAATTTTCCTTCCTAATCCAATTAGGAATAAATGAGAGTACTTATATTAAATTAATTTCTAAACTCTTTTAGAAATTAAAAAATAATAATAATTGTAATAATATTAATAAGACTCTCTTATTAATTTATATTTAATATTTCTAAAATATTAAATAATAATATTAAGCTATTTAATTTATTCTATCACCATAGATTAAATTAAATATACTTAACATATTATTACGATTATGCCATTAACTTCTTAAATAATTATTCTTCCTTTTATGGTGTGACCTTTTAGGTTCTCCATATTAAACCGGTTGTGAATAAATCAATTAGAACAATTCTAATCTTATTTAAATAAATAAATTAAACAATTAATTTATTTAAATAAATAATATTTATTCTACAATAGGATAAGCCTCCCAGCGATCAACGACTTTCCAGATAATATAGATTTCAACATTAATCATTAAAGAACCTTTGAGTAAATAGTTACTGCATAATTCAATCCTTCCACCATACAATGTCCCAATTAAATATAAGACATGGAATTATCACAAGTCTTATTTTATTTAATTATATGTATTTCGACTCTTAAATGCACAACTCAAATAATGCAAATTAGAAACTCCTTTCTAATTTCATTCTCGCTTCGCCAAGGACTACGGGTTGTCATTTATCGAATCACATAGGACATTTTCTTCTTTTATTAGAAGTGGTAGATTCTTTATCGATCATACATTATCTCCATGTACAACTTATTATACCCAAGCATACCCTTTGATATACCCTAAGGGTCTTAAGGAATAAGTCAAAGTATAACTCATCATACACAAGATACTATGATGATCTCAAGTCCAAGGATTACTAGTACTACTATCACTACAGAATTCCTATCGACAGCAAATAAAACTCCATTAGGTATTCCTTAGTGAGCCAACGCTCAAATGAACTTATTCTCTAATAAGCACCTACATACTTGCTTTTTAGTGTTCCACACAAATGATCATGAGATCAATCATCCTCATCCAATGAGCAAGCAACGATGTACCAATCTATCCGGATTCACTAATCCCCAATTTAGTAATCCAATGATTGGGAACTATTTTAGTTTTAAGCTTTCTAAGAATTTAGATCTCATTAGAATGATCATCATCATTATTCTAAAAGCATTGCTTAAAACTATGGGTTTATCATATATTATAAAACAAAGATCATGTAGATAATTAAAAGCCTTTAATAAATTAATACTTTTTATTAATAAATGAATAAGATTGTTACAAAGTATATGCTTTATCATCAAACATGATTGGCTTGTGTGCATACTACTTTCAATCTCCCACTGCACTAAAGCCAATCGCCATCAGTATCTTATACTCTTCTTCTCTAAGTGACGATTATCCCGTTGTTGGATAAGCTTTAGTTAATGGATATGTAATGTTGTTCATGAGAGTCCACTATCTCTATAGTGATTTCCCATCTTCAATGATTCTAATAATCAAATGAAAGTGCCACAACACATGTTTAGATCCAAGATGAGACTTAGAACTATTCCTAGTTCTCAGAATGAACTTTTAATCCAAACAATCAACTTGCAGCCTTCATTTATAGCTATATACTTTGTCTTTATCACTAAACCAAAGAACTCTTTTGTTGTTTGGAACCTTTCCAATTCACTCGCACCACCTGCTCAAGATAACGCTTTACCTTAAAGTGGATTTTTTCGTCATCTTGGTCCGTCTCGAAAAACTTGAGTCTGTTAAGCCCTCTAGTTTTAATTTAGACCCACCATGAATATGATCACATCCTTAGTGCCTTGTTAAGCACTTTAAGATGTTTTTCATCGACTTTCATAGTGATCTTCTCCATAATACGACCGATCAACATCGTGTCTCGACATTTCATTGCATACATGATAGTCACTCATCACGATCTCTTTTCGTGAGTCTTTGGGGACTATTAAGAGAGATACACTCCATAGCTCATCGACATGAGACATCTCTTGAGTTTGCCATGCTAAACGACTTTAGCATCAAATGAATATACGTTCCTGGGTTAAGTCGAGCATCCTCTTAAATCTATCTATATAGATTTATATCCCCAATTAAGATACTCTTCCCAAATCATTCATGGAGGAATGTTTAGACAACTTTATCTTTACCGATTGTAGCATTGGTATGTCATTCCTTATCCGTAGTAGTATATCAACATATAGTACTAGGAATGTCACGATGCTCCTAATCGAACCCTTTTGTACACACTAGATTCATTTTTATTTTGATAAAATCAAACTCTTTTGATTGCCTCATCAAAACGAATGTTCCATATTTGAGAAACTTGCTTCAATCCATTTCTCTCGAGTGTCTACAACACTTACCTCATCGTATGTAATCGGATCATCATCTTTTATGATGTGTACCTCATCATCATCATCTATGATGAATCCATACCTCCTGTGTATCTTCTTCAGACTATTCCGCATTTACTATTTATTTGTGGTATAATAGTTCTATCTACTGTGTTCCTCTTATTCGACTTATAGTATTTTGTGGTTCTTGAACTCTTCAAGATCTATTATCCTCCCACTAGCCCTTTCAATGATAAACACCTTTATCTTAGAAGGAAGTTGTTTCGCAATAAACACCTTTTGCTAAGTAGGATTATAGAACATATACCCTAAACTTACTTTTAGGATGTCCCACAAATCAGATTTGTCAAATCTTGTCCCAAGCTTATCCTTTGAAACCTTTTCACATAAGTTGGACAACCCTTATCTTAACATACTTAAGATTAGAATCCTCCCCGTCCATAACTTTTATGGAGTCTTGGAAATGGATTTTGAGGTTACCTTTTCGTAGATATGCACCATTTCTAGGACATGATCCTAGAAGGATACTCGAATGTCGGTAAAATCATTATGGACCGCACTCATGTTCAACAAGGTACAATTTTTCCTTTCAGATACATCAATCAATTATTATGTATCGAGAGGTGTCCATTATGAGAAAACCATTTGAGATGATCTAGAAACTTATTGCACAAGTATTTATTCCTCGATCTAATCAAAGAATCCTAATACTTTGTCAATTTGTTTCACTTTTGAATTCTTTGAACCTTTCAAATAATTCACACTTGTATTTCAAACAAATACACACATTCAACTCTTTGAATGATCATCTCCTTTTCTTATACTAGTTTGTTCAATTTGCAAAAATATATTTTCATGTAAGTCAAGTATACAAAATTTATTAAGTAATATTCCATTCTATACAAAACATTATTATTATAAATAGAACAACAATTGTTCTTAATTATAATACCAAAAATTTTATTGTCCAACAATAAAATGGAAATAATGTTTCAAACAAGAATTGGAATACAATAACAACTTATCGATTTAATAGATTTGCCCAGTAGCATTGCTAAACTATAAGTTTCTATGGCTAATATGGCAACCTTTGTTACATTTTCCCACATAGGATTACTTATATTTGTTTAACTTTCTACTTCTGCTTGGTCCCTTCATAAATCTATATTTATGATAACCAAAGTCAGTATCCAATACCCAGTAGAACCTCGACTTAAAGAAAAATTTATTTCAATCATGAACAAATTTGTATTTGTAACCAAAACTTCACTAAGCTTCTTTGGTTAGCCTCTCGCAAGATGCTTCTCGCAGCTTTCTTTCCAAAGGTCCGTGCTTATTGCAAAGGAAGCAAACTCCTTTGCTATCCGTGACGCTTTTGTTTTATTATCCTTTGTTTACGCCTTTCTATTTACCTTCTTTGAATCGTTCTTCTTTTTCAAGATCCTTTGGCCCCTACCAAGAAGACTTGATCTTTCTTGGTCGAAAGTGACTCTCAACATTTTTCAATATGTTAAGCAAATCAACGAGGTCGATATCTAGCTTGTTTATATGAAAATTCACAACAATTGTGAAAGGAGTCCGGAGTGAGTGCAAGATCAAATCTTGGCTCAACTCTCCATCCATGACAAAAACCCATTGTCCTAATCGATCAATCAAATTGATTATGTTAAGGACTTTTTGTCTGCATTATCAGTAGTAGTCATTAGTCATTCTAGATCTAAGAGCTCCTTAGATATCTCGATATCTATCGGCCCCATTTTCCTCACCATCAACTACTTGATGTGATGGAATATAGTAGGAGCATCCATAGTTTCATGTCGACATCAAGCTCGTTACTCATGGATGCGAAAGCATGATGCATCGAGCCAATCAGGCATCATCTTGCCACTTTCTAAAAGTAGCAATCTTTTCCTCAGAGGCATTGTCTCGCAACCATTGCAGGATAGCGTATTAATGACATAAGATAGCTTTTCAACCTATGAGAACTATTCTCAAATTCCTTAACCAATCCGCTTAATTTAGGTCCCGTTAATTTAACATCTAATATGCTTCGCAGTTGATAGTAATTTTAGACATTGTAAAAATTTCAGTAAATGAATTTGTAATTAACAATATTTTAACATACATTCTTTTATTAATTACCAAAATAAATTAGGTCTTGTTTTAAATTGGTATCTCCCACTATTTTCTTCAAACTATATTACCTCACTTATATATAGTTCGCAAAATCTAATTAAAGATTTGCTAGTGAGAATAAGGATCCCATTTCAAATGTATATAGCCTTGTGGTGACACAACAAACTATATATAAATAAATAGGTAGACAACTTTTGTCAATTACATCAACTATGCAACTCCTTTTCTTTTTACCTCTTAGATTATTTTGATCAAGTGGTGGCACATCCGAATCAAAATTATCCAAGTTAAGTCCCACCTAGCACTCCATATATTCAAAAAGAAAAATATCATCCTTGTGGTGACACAACAAAACAATATTGTTCAATTTTCTTTATAAGCATCAAATGTGATAAATTAACATCTTAAATACTTAATACTTGCCTTGTGGTGACACAACAAACTCATATTAAATATTTAATACTCTATTAATTTTATCATGCTAGAAGGCTTACACGCTCGATATTCCAAATATCTTTGAACGCTTAGGACTTAATATAAAAATTGAGGGGTTTGTTATTAATTTGTCTCATCTTGTTTGTTTAGCGCATTTTGCATATATATATATATAAATACGCGTCATATATTAATGAACATGCTAAGCATGTTTGCATAATATATAATATATATAGTATAAGCATGCACATATAGAATACTATATTCTACCCGAATTGATTATGGACTTTTATTCTAGTTTGGTTCACTAGAGCCACCAAGTGAACCAAAAGGTCAAACCCCAAGGGGTGCAAGAAATAATATTTAAATATAACTATTACATTTAAACCCGGCTCCATTATAAAACGGGTCTTCAAGCGCCTCCTGTTCCTTGATCTCTAATTCTTCAAAATTAATTCTAACTATTCCTATTACAAAACTATTTAAAATAAATAGAAACCTTGATCGCCAAATAAGGGGAAGTACATAGAGGGAGATAGAATTTACATTAAGAAAAATTAGAAGAAGACGAGGTACGCAAAACCCCATTTAATAAAACCCATACATTCATGCATCCAACTAAAATAAAATCCAATCACATTGGTCAATAGTCCATAATCAATCCCATTTATTATCATACACATCACCATACGCATCAATAAATAACATTCATCTTATGAATAATAAACATTTAATATATATATTGATATCATTTAATGGGCAAATTTAGTTAGTATAAAATCTATTTTGAATCAAAATAAACTCCTTTATTTTAATCCAAATTTAAATTAAAATAAAACTATTTTATTTTAATTTATCCAATTTTGAATAAAATAAACTATTTTATTTTAATCAAAATCTTTAATCAAAATAAACTCCTTTATTTTAATTAATTATGGAATCCAATTCCATGTAAAAAAAAAAATTATTAAAGGAAACACGGATTTTCTTTCCTATTCACAAATAAACTCTTTTATTTTGAATAATATAAAATCTTATTTCATATTTAAATAAACTCCTTTATTTAAGGAAATTAGGATTCTCTTTCCTATTCACAAATAAACTCCTTTATTTTGAATAATATGAAATCTTATTTCATATTTAAATAAACTCCTTTATTTAAGGAAACATGGATTCTCTTTCCTATTCACAAATAAACTCTTTTATTTTGAATAATATGAAATCTTATTTTATATTTAAATAAACTCCTTTATTTAAGGAAACACAGATTTTCTTTCCTATTCACAAATAAACTCCTTTATTTTGAATAATATGAAATCTTATTTCATATCTAAATAAACTCCTTTATTTAAGGAAAGATTAATTTCAACTCCAATTAGTTAGCATGGAATCCAATTCCAACTCTAATTAGTTAGCATGAAATTTAATTTTAAAATTAAAATAAACCTTTTATTTTAATATTAAAATAAATCTTTTATTTTAAAATTAAAATAAACTTTTATTTTAATTATAAAATAATTATATATATATTATATATATATATATATATATATAATATATATATATATATATATATATATATATAATCTAACTATATATTTATATATCATATGGTGATTACTTAATAAATTTTGGAGCAATCATTATATAATATTAATATAAGAATCCCTTGATTTCGTAAATCGCCAACTTATTATAATAATAAAAAAATTAATTTCATGTAGAGAGGCTAAAAACTGGACCTCAGGATTACTCTAGGAGACCCACGCATTAGCCAATCGCGCTTTTTTTTAATCTAATTGGTATTCACTTGTTAACATAATATTTTATTCATATCATTAACAACGTTTTTTTTTTTTTTTTTTAAATTTTATATAATAAAATTATGCCCAATTAAATTGTTCTAAACACATATCAATATACATATCAAATAAAACAATTAATAATTCATATAAAGGTTTGGCTCGATGCCATCGTTAGTTTAATTGTAATATTCAAGAACGCAATCAAATTCGCAAAATTAAGCTAAGCGTAAAAAATCGAGTTTAAAAATTTTTACAAACCATATACCCGGATCACCCTTTATGCACAATTATTAATTAAACGAAAAGATAAAGAATAAAATCATACCCTGAAGATCGAAGCTTCCTCAGTACAAGTTCACCTCCAAATCCTTTTTCGCTCAACTTGAATCCACGGGTTTTGTTCCTTCCTTCGATCAACGTTAGCCACCCAAATGTTTGGCCTCTAGAGGTGATCCACCAAGGAATAATAATGATTCAAGAAGAAGGGATATTGGCTAAACCCTAGTTTTTCTATCTCTATATAAAAGGTGTACTTTCCAACAATTGGAATTATGTCGATATTGAAAAAGTCAACAACCACCCCACCACCCATAATAAGACTCCTCTTATTTATAGATGTGGGCAACCCACCTTAACAATTAAGGAATTGGGTTTTATTTAATTAATTAAATTCTTTTAATTAATTAAACTCCCTAATCTTATTAGGGATAATTAATTAAACTCCTTTAACTAATTTTCCTTCCTAATCCAATTAGGAATAAATGAGAGTATTTATATTAAATTAATTTCTAAACTCTTTTAGAAATTATAATAATAATAATTGTAATAATATTAATAAGACTCCTCTTATTAATTTATATTTAATATTTCTAAAATATTAAATAATAATATTAAGCTATTTAATTTATTCTATCACCATAGATTAAATTAAATATACTTTAACATATTATTACGATTATGCCATTAACTTCTTAAATAATTATTCTTCCTTTTATGGTGTGACCCTTTAGGTTCTCCATATTAAACGGTTATTGAATAAATCAATTAGAACAATTCTAATCTTATTTAAATAAATAAATTAAACAATTAATTTATTTAAATAAATAATATTTATTCTATAATAGGATAAGCCTCCCCAAGCGATCAACGACTTTCCAGATAATATAGATTTCAACATTAATCATTAAAGAACCTTTGAGTAAATAGTTACCGCATAATTCAATCCTTCCACCATACAATGTCCCAATTAAATATAAGATATGGAATTATTTGTCAAGTCTTATTTTATTTAATTATATGTATTTCGACTCTTAAATGCACAACTCCAAATAATGCAAATTAGAAACTCCTTTCTAATTTCATTCTCGCCGCCAAGGATCATCGGGTTGTCATTTATCGAATCACATAGACATTTCTCTTTTTATTAGAAGTGGTAGATTCTTTATCGATCATACATTATCTCCATGTACAACTTATTATACCCAAGCATACCCTTTGATATACCCTAAGGGTCTTAAGGAATAAGTCAAAGTATAACTCATCATACACAAGATACTATGATGATCTCAAGTCCAAGGATTACTAGACTACTATCACTACAGAATTCCTATCGACAGCAAATAAAACTCCATTAGGTATTCCTTAGCGAGCCACGCTCAAGTGAACTTATTCTCTAATAAGCACCTACATACTTGCTTTTAGTGTCTCCAAATAAATGATCATGAGATCAATCATCCTCATCCAATGAGCAAGCAACGATGTACCAATCTATCCCGATTCACTAATCCCCAATTTAGTAATCCAACGATTGGGAACTATTTTAGTTAAGCTTTCTAAGAATTTAGATCTCATTAGAATGATCATCATCATTATTCTAAAAGCATTGCTTAAAACTATGGGTTTATCACATATTATAAAACAAAGATCATGTAGATAATTAAAAGCCTTTAATAAATTAATACTTTTTATTAATAAATGAATAAGATTGTTACAAAGTATATGCTTTATCATCAAACATGATTGGCTTGTGTGCATACTACTTTCATGTTGATCAATGTTTCTATTTATTTTAAATAGTTTTGTAATAAGAATAGTTAGAATTAATTTTGAAGAATTGGAGATCAAGGAGCAAGGAGCGCGTGAAGACCCATTTGTAATGGAGCCCGGGTTTAAATGTAATAGTTATATTTAAATATTAATTCTTGCACTCCTAGGGTTTGACCTTTTGGTTCACTTGGTGGCTCTAGTGAACCAAACTAGAATAAAGTCCATAATCAATCCATGTAGAATATAGTATTCTATATGTTCATGTTTATACTATATATATATATACATATATGTGTGTGTGTGTATGTGTGTGCATGCACGCTAAACAAGATGAGACAAATTAATAACAAACCCCTCAAATATTTTATTTTAAGTTGTAACGTTCAAAAATATTTGGCATATCGAACGTCGCCTTCTAGCATGATAGAAACAATAGAGTGTTAAATATTTAATATAAGTTTATTGTGCACACACAAGGCAAGTATTAAATATTTAAGATGTTGTTTTTATTACATACGATGTTTATAAGGAATTGAACATTACTGCTTTGTTGTGCACACACAAGGGCTATAGTTTTCTCTTCACTTATATGAAAATATCGGGTCTGACTTAACTTAAATCATTTTAGTTCGGAAGTGCACACACTTGACTATTATAATTTAAGAGGCAAAATACAAGGAGTTACATAGTTGATGTAATTGACAAGAGTTGTCTACCTATTTATTTATATATGGTTTGTTGTGCACACACAAGGCTATATACATTTGAAATGGGATCCTTATTCTCACTAGCATATCTTTAATTAGATATTGTCGAACTATATATATTGAGGGTAATATAGTTTGAAGAAAATAATCGGAGATGCCAATTTAAAACAAGATCTAATTTATTTTGGTAATTAATAAAAGAATGTATGCTAAAATGTTGTTAATTAAAAATTCATTTACTGAATTTTACAGTGTCTAAAATTACTATAACTGCAAAGCATATTAGATGTTATTTAACTGGACCGAATTAAACGGATTGGTTAAGGAATTTGAGAATAGTTCTCACGGCTGAAAAGTTATCTTATGTCCTTAGTACGCCTATCCCTGCAATGGCTGCAGATAATGCCTCTGAGGAAGAGATTGCTACTTTTAGAAAGTGGCAAGATGATGCACAGTTGGCTCAATGCATCATGCTCGCATCCACGAGTAACGAGCAAATACGACGGCATGAAACTATGGATGCTCTTACTATATTCCTTGTGACGCCCCAAAATAGGTATACATCACCCATTACGAAGTTGTCAATACATGGTACGTAAACAACTACAACTTTATTATTACAACAAAGAAACGTGAGTTTAAATACAAATATTATCTTCTAGACAATATTTATACTCACATAAATCCTCATCACATTTATTGATACATTATTTTACACAAAATGGTGAGGACTACTAAACAATCCTTTCTAAAACCTTCATTCCATACCCCACTCGCATTTCGCTTATATTCTCGCCTCCGAGAAGAATGGAACAAAAAGGAAAAGGGTGAGCTCAACTAGCTCAAGAAGAATATTATGACTAAGATAATATACAACAAATTATCGTTAGTCTTCAACAGGAAAAATTTAATAGAATACAATAGACAACAAATTTTCAATCAATATTCGCAATGAAATAATAATTCATAGTAAGAGTTACGTAGAGAATGAAATCTACTATAATCTATGAATTTAAAAATTCCATCATCAAAATTTTATCCCCGTAACATCAATCAATATTCATCTCAAATCAAACATTTATCTTTGCACTACTGTGCCAAAGATATTCATCGATCAGTCGTGTTCATCTCAACACTGTTCATCTTTGCACCAAAAGCCAAAGATATTCATCGATTGGTCATGTTCATTTAAACACTGCTCATCTTTGCACTACTGGGCCAAAGATATTCTTCAGAAATCATTCATCTTTTGCACTACAAAGCCAAAGATATTCAATAATATCATCATTTAAGACCGAGGATGATGAAAATATTTTTAAAGAACGAATCCAATTGAAACAAAATGACAAGGATTAAGGATTAAGGATTCGTACTTTGTTTTATCCATGTTCAACAATACCCCAAAAATAATCACAAGTGGTGTAAAATTCAAGAATGATCAAAACATGGATACAATCAAAGCTAGTATCCAAAATAGATGTTTTGGACGAAAAGAAGAAATTTTATTTTTCGATGAATAGTGCCAGACACGTGAATAGTGTCAGATACGTGAATAAGTGAGTATCGTGAATAGTAACTCGACACCAAAAGATAGAAATTCCACAAAAAAAAACATTTTCACGCTTCGCTTAATAGTACTCGTGAATAGTAACTCGTGAATAGTAACTTATGAATAGTAACTCATGAATAGTAACTCATGAATAGTACCCCGACATGAAAAAGTTCCAAATTTGATAAAACTTCAGATCAACATTTCAACATAATGATATTGAAGAAATAATATCATTACGAAAAAAAATAATATCCCTTACCTCAAAGAATCAAGATTTTAAGGAAAGGTCAAGTGATCTTTGAATGAAACTTGTACTAAACAAAGAACTCTCAAAGTATCTAAATACTCACAAAATACGCTCAATAATATAGAGAGAGAGAGAAAACTTTGTTTTCGGTGTGATTTTCAATTCTAACTTAATTTCTCTATTTATAGGAAAATGTTAGCCCAAAAAGCAGACTTGACTGCCACCGATGGCTTTACTCGCTACTATTGCCACCCACCACATTTGAAATAAAATTCAGCACATTTCTTCACCAACCACAAGTGGGGCCCACTCAATTCTAGAATTTTCCACCAAAATCAATTATAAACCTAATTTTCGAATCCGACACCTCTTAAAATTCACAACAAATCATTCGTGCATTTTTAATTCGGTTCAAAATTTGTGGACATATACTCAACTTATGTATGTATAACATACCCAAAATTACCACAATCCAACTATTCGGATTAAAAATTATAACCCCTTAATATATCTCAAAACCCCCGATTTAATTTTTTAATACCTCCAACGGTAAAATATCGATAAAACACCTCAACAATAATTTCTTCATTTATAACCACATAAATAAATCCATCATTTATATCCACATAAAATAAATATTTCTTTATCATATGAATCAATAATTAATTATTCACAAATAATATTACGTAATCACAATTATGACAACCAGCCGCTCCTCAGAAAAGAGGGCTTTCCGATAAGGATTTCTCCCATCCGGGCAAGCAATTAGGTGACCAAACCTCTCCTCGATGTAACTTTCTAGACATTGCCAATAATGCTATCTAATAATATTATTCAAATAATATGAATTATTGATCCGATAATGGAGATAATGTGCAAGTTGACAATTATTGAACAATGAATAATATAAAATATCAACGTAGCAATTATTGAATCAATAAAATAAAATATTGAATAAAGAATTCATCGTGTGAAAATTATTGAGTAGTGCCTTCACGTAAGGATCAATAATTCATTCAATATGTGCAATACCGTGTCATCGTGGCAACCACGCCAGACATCGTATTTTAACCACCAAGGGTATTCCAACGGTCTTAATCTGTAATAACTACGCCAAGTTATTTTTAACCAACTTATATTTGTCGTTTTCTTCATCCAATCGCTTTCGTTATGGGGCCCACACATGGTGGGCTACTTGTCGTCGCATTTAATATTCCCGACAAAGATTTAATATTCCACCACCAAACGAATATTCCCCGACAAAAATGAATATTTTATAACCACTTGCTTATTTTGAAATATTTGCATGTATTTAACCCTTAACTATCCACATTAATCAAATCAACCCTTACTATTTCAAAATAATAAATAAAGGAAATTCCTTTTATTTAAAAAAATTTTCGGTCTTACAACCTCCCTCCTTATGAAATTTCGTCCCTCGAAATTGACGTGACGTACTCGTGTTTTCAAAAGGTGAGGATACCTCGCTTTCATTTCCGTTTCCAATTCCCGTGTCATTTCCTCTATAGCATGATTCCTCCACAAAACTTTAACTTGTGGTATGACCTTTTTGCTGTAGGGACATGCTCCTTCCTATCCAAGATCTTGATAGTTACCTCCTCATACGTTAAGTCTTGGCTATCTCGTCCGGTTTCTAACTCAATAACGTGGTTCGGGTCTTTCACATATTTACTTAAGTACGATATGTGAAACACATTATGAACACGAGACATACTTGGAGGTAATGCAAGTCTATAGGCTACATTTCCTACTCGGTCAAGAATTTGAAATGGACCAATAAATCGTGGATCGAGCTTTCCTCTTTCCCAAATCTTGTAACTCCCTTCCATGGAGCAACTCGCAACAATACATGATCCCCTACATTAAATTCCACGTCCTTTCGATGAAGATCCGCATAACTCTTTTGTCGATCTTGAGCCGTTTGTATACGTTGTCGAATTATTTGGATCTTTTTCAGAGTCATATCGTACTAACTCGGGTCCCAACAATGTTGCTTCACCCACCTCATCCCAACATATTGGAGAACGACATTTTTCGTCCATATAATGCTTGAATGGAGCCACACCTATACTTGCTCGATAACTGTTGTTGTAGGAGAATTCCACCAATGGTAAATACTTATCCCAACCGCCCTTGAAGTTCAGGACACGTAGTCTTAATAAATCTTCAAGAGTTTGAATAGTCCTCTCTCGATTGTCCGTCTGTTTGGGGATGGTATGTCGAACTAAATCGCAAACTGCGCCCATAGCTTTTTGCAAGCTAACCCAAAATCTTGAAGTGAATCTTGGGTCACGATCCGAAACTATGGATACAGGCATGCCATGCAACCTCACAATCTCATTTACGCATATACTAGCAAGACGTTCAAGTGAATAAGTCTCCAGACGGCAAGAAATGAGCAGACTTGGTTAATCTATCAACAATAACCCAAATAGCATTGATGCCTTGAGAAACCGTAGGAAGACCCGTGAACGAAATCCATGGTAATGTGTTCCCACTTCCATTAGGAATCTCAAGTGGTTGCAATGAGACCCTTAGGTACTAGATGCTCCGCCTTTACACACGGCAAGTTAAACACATCGAGATAAACTTTGCAATCTCTCTCTTCATATTATTCCACCAAAATGTATGTAGAAGATCACGATACATTTTAGTACTTCCAGGATGGATTGCAAATGGTGTATTGTGTGCTTCCATCATAATCTTGTACTTCAAATCGTAGTCGTTAGGAACACAAAGTCTAGAGTGGACTCAAAGTATTCCTTCTTCATCAATTCTCGCCGGAATAGCTCCTTCTTGTACTTTCTTCTCTTCATACGACATCTCCGGAGATTGTGGCTTGAGCAACCTTAACTTTTTCTATTAAAGTTGGCTCTATGCGTATACTTGACATCATCGCACTCGTTCTCGTGATATGATCTTCTACTCAACGCGTCACTACCACGCTCGCTTTTACCAGGATGGTATGAATAGTGTGGTCGTAGTCTTCAATAGCTCGAGCCAACGTCATTGCCGCATGTTGAGTTCTTTTGAGTGAAGAAATATTTAAGGCTTTTATGGTCCGAATATATCTCCACTTTCTCCCCATATAGATAGTGCCTCCATATCTTTAATATGCGAAAATGATCTGCCGCTAACTCTAGATCATGAGTAGGATAATTCCTCTCATACTCTTTAAGTTAAGTTGTCGCGAGGCATAGGCTATGACTTTCCCACGTTGCATGAGAACACATCCTAACCCTTTGCTCAAGCATCATCAGAGATAACAAATCCATCCGAACCGGATGGTATTGTTAGAAACAGCGAAATAAGTCTCCTCTTAAGCTCTTGGAAACTTTTCTCGCATTCTTCATTCCAAACGAATTTTGTATCCTTCCGAAAAGAATGAAGTTAATGGAGTAGCGATTCGAGAAAACCCTTCCACGAATCTCCGATAATAACCAGCTAAGCCCAAAAAGCTACGCACTTCACCACCGACTTCTATTTTCTAACTTCAGTATTGCTTCAATCTTCACGGATCAACAGATACTCCATGTTTTGACACCACATGCCCAAGAAATGCTACTTCCTCAAGCCAGAACTCGCATTTCTTCAATTTGGCATATAGTTGGTTTTCGCGAAGTCTTTGGAGTACCAGCTTCAAATGGTGCTCATGATCTTCACGACTTTTGGAATATATAAGGATGTCATCAATAAAGACAACAACGAACTGATCCAAATATTCCTTGAATACTCGGTTCATCATATCCATGAAAGCCGCAGGAGCATTAGTTAGTCCGAAAGACATGACTAAGAATTCATAATGCCCATACCGAGTTTCAAGGCGTCTTTGGAATATCCTCGATTCTAATTTTCACCGATGATATCCGTAATCTAAGATCGATTTTTGAAAAGAATTGTGCCCTTCAGAATCGGTCAAACAAGTCATCAATACGAGGTAGAGGATACCTATTCTTGATGGTGACATGGTTCAATTCCCGATAGTCAATACAAAGTCGCATACTCCCGTCTTTCTTTTTTACAAATAAAACAGGAGCACCCCAAGGAGATGTACTAGGACGAATGAAACCGATGTCCAACAATTCCTGTAGTTGGACCTTTAACTCCTGAAGTTCAATAGGAGCCATTCGATATGGGGTTTTAGAAATGGGCTTTGTACCAGGTTCAAGATCAATAAAGAATTCAACTTCACGTTCTGGGGGTAGACCGGGAAGTTCTTCAGGAAATACGTCAGGAAAGTCAATAACAACAGGAATATTATTCAAATTTGACGTGTCTTTATTCAAATCCATAACATGGGCTAAGAAAGCTTGACATCCGTTTTTCAATAAACGAATAGCTTTATGATTAGATATGATAGTGATTGATTTTAATGGTTTAGTTGCTTGAATTTCAAATAACAGGTTGGTTAGGAATATGAAAACTAACAACCTTACGAAAACAATCAATTTTGGCATGATGAGTAGTTAACCAATCAATCCCTAAAATCACATCAAAAGCAAGTATCTTTAAAGAGATAAGGTCAATGTGTAAGGTGATGGTGCCAACTTGAATCAAACAAGATTTATAAACGGTGGATGTGATGAAAGTTTCTCCTAACGGAGTTTCCACAGAGATAGGTCAAAGTCTAATTCTCCCGAGTCAAGTTTAAACGTTGAGCACATGCAGGAGAGATAAATGAATGGGTAAGCACGCAGATCAAGTAAGGTATAAACTTCGCAAGAATTTATAAATAGCTTACCCGTGATCACCTCGTTTGGGTTCCTCGCATTATGACCAACCACAACAAACGCTCTTCCCTA
Source organism: Panax quinquefolius (assembly GCA_020205615.1). Taxonomy (NCBI): domain Eukaryota; kingdom Viridiplantae; phylum Streptophyta; class Magnoliopsida; order Apiales; family Araliaceae; genus Panax; species Panax quinquefolius. The sequence continues at coordinate 30,867,315 of CM035158.1, forward strand.
ATCGTTGACTTTGATTTTTTCGGGACGATTTTCGAGTCACCGTCCCTCATTGAACTAGGTTTCGCCATCGCATAATCTCGAAAGCGATATGTCCTTCCTTTCCACAACTATATAGCATACCTTGAACTGTCAGGGCGGTTTGACCGATATGTCCCTCTTTTCCGCATTTGTAAAGCATATGACCGGTGGTCGTTTCTCCTCCCTTAGAACCTGGGGTTACTACCGCAGACTGCTGCCTTCACATAGTCGTTGTTAAATCTCCTCTTTTTAAAATCTCCTCCTAACTCGCTTCTTCGCATTTTCACGACCATGATTACCACCAGAGTGGTTACCATTTCGTAAATCTCTTGCTTTCTCTCCGCAGTTATCATTATTCTTGCTGATCGCTATCTCCTGTACGATCCTCGGTTATGGTCCTCAGTTGACTGTACTCGTTATCTCGCCTAATAATTGAGCCTTTACAACATCCGAATAAAGAGAAAGTTTATGAGAAATGAGATATTGATGTGTACGCCGGGTTTCAAACCTCTAAGAAACATCGCGCCATACGTTCCTCATCCTCCACCAAATGAGGTGCAAACTCGATAACTCGCAAACTTTGCCTCGCATCGAGACACCGTCATGTTGTTTTGTTCCAATCGATGAACTCCACTTCCTTCATACGATTTAACACTTTCGTGAAAGTATTTGTCATTAAATAGTCTCTCAAACGCTCTCCCAAGACATGCCGAGTCTTAATTTGGATGGGTACGCTTCACGCACTCCCACCAAGAGGTCCGCCTCGCCACGGAACATAAAGGTGGCGAATGGAACCTTCGTTTCCTCCGTGCATCCCAAGACATCGAATATCTTGGTAATTTGCTTTGACCCATGTTTCCGCCATGATCGGATCCGCTTTCCTTAAATTTCGTGGTCCCAACTTTGAAGCGCTTTGGTCGTGGACAACCCGTGAATTGCTATCATTTCTCCTCAGATTTTGAACACGAGTCTCCTCAAATCGATTTTGCATGAATCGCAAAAACTTCTAAACATCCCTCGCTCATCATCTCGCTCCATGGTGTTGTTTCACGGGAGGAACATTGCCACTGTTGCAGCACGTTCTCCTCGTTGGTAAAGTGACAGCATCTCCACGGCCTCATTTACTCCATCGTTAATATTCTCAACGACATTCTCAAATCTTTTGCCATAAAACAAGGGTTAATTAAGGAAATCAATATATCACATAATATCCCTATATATCGACCAACTAACAAATAAGCTTAGGTAGGACACACTAGCGAAGGATTTACCTCTCTCCCTCCTAGTTCTATTCCCCGATCTCCGCCAGAGATCATATCCCTAAGCTCGATACCAACCGTGACGCCCCCAAAATAGGTATACATCACCCATTCGAAGTTGTCAATACATGGTACGTAAACAACTACAACTTTATTATTACAACAATAAAAACTGCGTGAGTTTAAATACAAATATTATCTTCTGACAATATTTATACTCACATAAATCCTCATCACATTTATTGATACATTATTTTACAAAAATGGTGAGGACTACTAAACAATCCTTTCTAAAACCTTCATTCCATACCCGACTCGCACTCGCTATATTCTCGCCTCCCGAGAAGAATGGAACAAAAGGAAAAGGGTGAGCTCAACTAGCTCAATAAAGAATATTATGACTAAGATAATATACAACAAATTATCGTTAGTCTTCAACAGGAAAAATTTAATAGAATACAATAGACAACAAATTTTCAATCAATATTCAAGAACGGAAATAATAATTCATAGAAGAGTTACGTAGAGAATGAAATCTACTATAATCTATGAATTTAACAAATCCATCATCAAAATTTTATCCTCGTAACATCAATCAATATTCATCTCAAATCAAACATTTATCTTTGCACTACAAAGCCAAAGATATTCATCGATCATCGCCATGTTCATCTCAACACTGCTCATCTTTGCACTACTAAAGCCAAAGATATTCATCATTGGTCATGTTCATTTAAACACTGCTCATCTTTGCACTACATGTGCCAAAGATATTCTTCAGAAATCATTCATCTTTGCACTACAGCCAAAGATATTCAATAATATCATCATTTAAGACCGAGCGATGATGAAAAATATTTTAAAGAACGAATCCAATTGAAACAAAATGACAAGGATTAAGGATTAAGGATTCGTACTTTGTTTTATCCATGTTCAACAATACCCCAAAAATAATCACAAAGTGGTGTAAAATTCAAGAATGATCAAAACATGGATACAATCAAAGCTAGTATCCAAAATAGATGTTTTGGACGAAAAGAAGAAATTTTATTTTTCGATGAATAGTCGTGATACGTGAATAGTGTCAGATATCGTGAATAAGGCCGATACACGTGAATAGTAACTCTCGACACCAAAAGATAGAAATTCCACAAAAAAAACATTTTCACGCTTCATTAATAGTACTCGTGAATAAGTAACTCGTGAATAGTAACTTATGAATAGTAACTCATGAATAGTAACTCATGAATAGTAACCCCGACATGAAAAAGTTCCAAATTTGATAAAAACTTCAGATCAACATTTCAGCATAATGATATTGAAGAAATAATATCATTACGAAAAAAATAATATCCCTTACCTCAAAGAATCAAGATTTGGAAGGAAAGGCTCAAGTGATTCGAATGAAACTTGTACTAAACAAAACAACTCTCAAAGTATCTAAATACTCACAAAATACGCTCAATAATATAGAGAGAAAGAGAGAAAACTTTGTTTACGTGTGATTTTCAATTCTAACTTAGCCCTCTATTTATAGGAAAATGTTAGCCTACCAAGGCGAGACTTGACCTGCACCTGATGGCTTTACCTGCTACTATTGCCACCCACCACATTTGAAATAAAATTCAGCACATTTCTTCACCAACCACAAGTGGGGCCCACTCAATTCTAGAATTTTCCACCAAAATCAATTATAAACCTAATTTTCGAATCCGACACCTCTTAAAATTCACAACAAATCATTCGTGCATTTTTAACGGTTCAAAATTTGTGGACATATACTCAACTTATGTATGTATAACATACCCAAAAATTACCACAATCCAACTATTCGGATTAAAAAATTATAACCCCGCAATATATCTCAAAACCCCGATTTAATTTTTAATACCTCCAACTGTAAAATATCGATAAAACACCTCAACAATAATTTCTTCATTTATAACCACATAAATAAATCCATCATTTATATCCACATAAAATAAATATTTCTTTATCATATGAATCAATAATTAATTATTCACAAATAATATTACGTAATCACAATTATGACAACCGGTGCCGCTCCTCAGAAAGAGGGGCTTTCCGATAAGGATTTCTCCTTCTTGGCGCGCAATTAGGTGACCAAACCTCTCCTCGATGTAACTTTCTAGACATTGCCAATAATGCTATCTAATAATATTATTCAAATAATATGAATTATTGATCCGATAATGGAGATAATGCAGTTGACAATTATTGAACAAAGAATAATATAAAATATCAACGTAGCAATTATTGAATCAATAAAATAAAATATTGAAGCAAGAACTCTCGTGGAAAATTATTGAGTAGTGCCTTCTTACGTAAGGATCAATAATTCAATAATATCTGTGCGCAATACCGTGTGCCATCAGGCAACCACGCCAGACATCGTATTTTAACCACCGGTATTCCAACGGTCTTAACTGAATAACTACGCCAGTTATTTTTAACCAACTTATATTTGTCGTTTTCTTCATCCAATCTTTCAGTTATGGGGCCCACACATGGTCGCTACCGGCAGTGCATTTAATATTCCCTGACAAGATTTAATATTCCCACGACCAAACGAATATTCCCCGACAAAAATGAATATTTTATAACCACTTGCTTATTTTGAAATATTCATGTATTTAACCCTTAACTATCCACATTAATCAAATCAACCCTTACTATTTCAAAATAATAAATAAAGGAAATTCCTTTTTATTTAAAAAAAATTTCGGGGTCTTACATTCCTGCACATCAAGAAGTTGATGGTGAGGAAAATAGGACTGATAGATATCAGATAGCTAAGGAGCTCTTCTGATCTAGAATGACCGATGACACTACAGTACAGATAAAAGTCCTTAACATAATTAATTTGATTGATCAATTAGGACAATGGGTTTTTGTCATGGATGGAGAGTTGAGCCAAGATTTGATCTTGCACTCACTCCCGGACTCATTTCACAATTGTTGTGAATTTTTCATATGAACAAGCTAGATATCAGCTTTGCTGATTTGCTTAATATGTTGAAAAATATTGAGAGTCACTTTCCAACCAAGAAAGACCAAGTCTTACTGGTAGGGGTCAAAGGATCTTCTAAAAGGAAGAACGATTCTAAAAAGGTAAATAGAAAATGCATAAACAAAGGATAATAAGAACAAATCTGATACGGATAGCAAAGGAGTTTGCTTCCACTGTAATAAGCCTGAACACTGGAAAGAAACTGCAAGAAGCATCTTGCAGAGGCTAACCAAAAGAAGCTTAGTAAAGTTTCGGTTACAAATATAATTTTATTCAAGATTTAAAATAAATTTTTTTTAAAGTCAAGGTTCTAATTGGGTATTGGATACCAACTTTGGTAATCATAAATATAAATTTATGAAGGGACCAAGTAGAAGTAGAAAGCTAAACAAAGATAAGTAATCTTATGTGTGGGAAATGAAGCAAAGGTTGCTGCATTAGCCATAGAAACTTATAGTTTAGCATTGCCTACGGGCAAATCTATTAAGTCAATACGTTGTTATTGAAAGTAGTATGCACACAAGCCAATCATGTTTGATGATAAAGCATATACTTTGTAACAATCTTATTCATTTATTAATAAAAAGTATTAATTTATTAAAGGCTTTTAATTATCTACATGATGCTGTTTTATAATATGTGATAAACCCACAATTTTAAGCAATGCTTTTAGAATAATGATGATGATCATTCTAATGAGATCTAAATTCTTAAAAAGCTTAAAACTAAAATAGTTCCCAAACATTGGATTACTAAATTGGGGATTAGTGAATCCGGATAGATTGGTACATACGTTGCTTGCTCATTGGATGAGGATGATTGATCTCATGATCATTTGTGTGGAGACACTAAAGCAAGTATGTAGGTGCTTATTAGAGAATAAGTTCCTTCGAACGTGGCTCGCTAAGGAATACCTAATGGAGTTTTATTTGCTGTCAATAGGAATTCTGTAGTGATAGTAGTACAAGTGATCCTTGGACTTGAGATCATCATAGTATCTTGTGTATGATGAGTTATACTTTGACTTATTCCTTAAGACCCTTAGGGTATATCAAAGGGTATGCTTGGGTATGATAAGTTGTACATGGAGATAATGTATGATCAATAAAGAATCTACCACTTCTAATAAAAGAAGAAATGTCCTATGTGATTCGATAAATGACAACCCAAGAGAGTCCTTGGTTAAGGAGAATGAAATTAGAAAGGAGTTTCTAATTTGCATTATTTGAGTTGTGCATTTAAGGATCGAAATACATATAATTAAATAAAATAAGACTCGACATGTAATTCCATATCTTATATTTAATTGGGACATTGTATGGTGGAAGGATTGAATTATGCAGTAACTATTTACTCAAAGGTTCTTTCTTGATTAATGTTGAAATCTATATTATCTGGAAAGTCGTTGAACGCTAGGGAGGTTTATCCCTATTGTAGAATAAATATTATTTATTTAAATAAATTAATTGTTTAATTTATTTATTTAAATAAGATTAAATTAAGTGATCATATGTGATCACTAATTTCATTTTTTTAAGGGCCTGCTGATCCACGTGCATGTTAATATGTATATATATAATAGGGATTTATGTATATATATAAAAGGGACTCCGTGGGATTCAAAATGGTGGCACGTGAATCACTTTTAAGGGAATAAAGTGAAGACTTTTTTTTTTTATCAAAACGTGGACCAGGATTCATGGATTCATATATAATATATATTATTATATTATCATTTCTTTTGGTTATAATATGTTGGGCACTTTACATATAAACGATAGTTTGCAGTAATATTACATTTACCGTAATATATATTATATATATAAATATATTATTCTCAATTATTTTATAATTAAAATAAAAAAAATATTTTAATTTTAAAATAAAATTTTATTTTAATTTTAAAATAAAAAGTTTATTTTAATATTAAAATATAAAGTTTATTTTAATTTTAAAATTAAATTTCATGCAATTAATTACAGTTGGAATTGAATTCCATGATAACTAATTGGAGTTGAAATTGAATTTTATGTTTTCTAAAATAAAGGAGTTTATTTGTGAATAAAAAGTGAATCCATGTTTCCTTAAATAAATGAGTTTATTTAGATATAAAATAAGATTTTATATTATTCAAAATAAAGGAGTTTATTTGTGAATAGGAAAGAGAATTCGTGTTTTCTTTAATAAAGGAGTTATATTTTAATTTTTTACTTGGAATTGGATTCCATAATTAATTAAAATAAATGAGTTATTTTGATTAAAGATTTTGATTAAAATAAATAGTTTATTTTATTCAAAATTAGATAAATTAAAATAAAAGAGGTTTATTTTGATTTAAATTTGGATTAAAATAAAAGAGTTTATTTTGATTCAAAATTATATTTTATACTAACTAAATTTGCCCATTAAATGATATCAATATATATATTGAATGATTATTATTCATGAGATAAATTTATTTATTGATGCATATGGTGATGTGTATGATAATAAATGGGATTGATTATAGACTATTGACCAATGTGATTGGATTTTATTTTAGTTGAATGCATGAATGTATGAGTTTTATTAAATGGGGTATGCGTACCTCGTCTTCTCTAATTTTTTTTTTAATGTAAATTCTAACTCTCTCCTATGTACTTCCCCTTGACTGTTGATCAAGGTTTCTATTTATTTTAAATTGTTTTGTAATAAGAATTGGAGATCAAGGAGCAAAGAGCAAGGAGCGCGTGAAGACCCATTTGTAATGGAGCTCGGGTTTAAATGTAATAGTTATATTTAAATATTAATTCTAGCACCCCTAGGGTTTGACCTTTTGGTTCACTTGGTGGCTCTAGTGAACCAAACTAGAATAAAGTCCATAATCAATCCATGTAGAATATAGTATTCTATATGTGAATGTTTATACTATATATATATGTGTGTGTGTGTGCATGCACGCTAAACAAGATGAGACAAATTAATAACAAATCCCTCAAATATTTTATATTAAGTTGTAACGTTCAAAAATATTTGGAATATCGAACGTCGCCTTCTAGCATGATAGAAACAATAGAGTATTGAATATTTAATATAAGTTTGTTGTGCACACACAAGGCAAGTATTAAATATTTAAGATGTTGTTTTTATTACATATGATGTTTATAAGGAATTGAACATTCTTCGCTTTGTTGTTGCACACACAAGTACGTAGTTTTCTCTTCACTTATATGAAAATGTAAGTCCGACTTAACTTAAATCATTTTAGTTTGGATGTGCACACACTTGACCATTATGATTTAAGAGGCAAAATACAAGGATTACATAGTTGATGTAATTGACAAGAGTTGTCTACCTATTTATTTATATATGGTTTGTTGTGCACACACAAGGCTATATACATTTGAAATGGGATCCTTATTCTCACTAGCATATCTTTAATTAGATATTGTCGAACTATATATATTGAGGGTAATATAGTTTAAAGAAAATAGTCGGAGATACCAATTTAAAACAAGATCTAATTTATTTTGGTAATTAATAAAAGAATGTATGCTAAAATATTGTTAATTAAAAATTCATTTACAGAATTTTACAATGTCTAAAATTACTATCACTGCAAAGCATATTAGATGCTATTTAACTGGATCGAATCAAACGGATTGGTTAAAGAAATTGAGAATAGTTCTCACAGCTGAAAAGTTATCTTATGTCCTTAGTACGCCTATCCCTGCAATGGTTGCAGATAATGCCTCTGAGGAAGAGATTGCTACTTTTAGAAAGTGGCAAGATGATGCACAGTTGGCTCAATGCATCATGCTCGCATCCATGAGTAACGAGCTTCAGTGTTAGCATAAAACTATGGATGCTCTTACTATATTCCTGCACATCAAGAAGTTGATGGTGAGGAAAATAGGATTGATAGATATCAGATAGCTAAGGAGCTCTTCTGATATTATCTGGAAAGTCGTTGATCGCCAGGGAGGCATATCCCTATTGTAGAATAAATATTATTTATTTAAATAAATTAATAGTTTAATTTTTTTATTTAAATAAGATTAGAATTGTTCTAATTGATTTATTCACAATCGGTTTAATATGGAGAACCTAAATAGTCACACCATAAAAGGAAAATAATTATTTAAGAAGTTAATGGCAATATCATAATAATATGTTAAGTGTATTTAATTTAATCTATGGTGATAGAATAAATTAAATAGCTTAATATTTATTATTTAATATTTTAGAAATATTAAATATATAAATTAATAAGAGAGTCTTATTAATATTATTACAATTATTATTATTTTAATTTCTAAAGAGTTGGAAATTAATTTAATATTTGTACTCTTATTTATTCCTAATAAGATTTGGAGGCTAATTAATTAAAAGATTTTAATTAATTATTCCTAATAAGATTGGGAACATAATTAATTAAAGGATTTTAATTAATTAAAATAAAACCTAATTCCTTAATTATTAAGGAGGGTTACCCACATCTATAAATAAGAGGAGTCTTATTATGGGTGAAGTGGTTGTTGACATTTTCAGACGTGATTCCAATTGTTGGAGAGTAAATTCTTTTTCTATAGAGATAGAAAACTAGGGTTTAGCCAACCACCCTTCTTCTTGAATATTTCTTCTTCCTTGGTGGATCACCTCTAAGAGGCCAAACACTTGGGTGGCTAACGTTGATCAAAGGAAGGAACCAAACCGGTGGATTCAAGTTGAACACAAAAAGGATTGGAGGTGAACTTGTACCTGAGGAAGCTCAAATATTCAAGGGTATGATTCTTGTTCTTTAGCATTTCATTTAATTAATAATTGTGCATAAAGGATGATCCGGATATGGTTTGTAAAATTTTAAAACTCAAATTTTTCATGCTTCTGCTTATTTTGTGCAATTTGATTGCGTTCATGAATATTACAAACCTGACATATCTTTGGCTTGTAGTTCAGCTATAGATTATTGTTTGGCATGATCATTAGTTTTACAGTTGAATGTCTTTGGTCGTAGTGCACTGACAGACAATTGATTGACATGATTATGACCATTGGTTTTATAGTTGAATACCCTTGGCCCGTAGTGTTAGGATAGACAATTGATTGGTATGCTCATTGTTATTACATTTGAATGTCTTTAGCCTCTAGGGCAAGGATATTGAGTGAAAGTTCTATTAAGCCTTTATGACAAGGAGAAACTTTTTATTTACATGACTATGAACAAGAATTGTGAATTTAACTATAATCTTTGGTGGTTCTGGTGAAGACAGGTGGTGAAAGTTATCTTTGTCTTGGGTACAATAAATAACTGTTGATGGGTATTACAGGGATGAAATATTAATGATGGACTTTTAATTTGGAGGAGATAGTAGACATTATGTTCTACTTAACTCTTCTAATGGATTGTTGTTGTAGACACTCGAAACTTTGCATTCATGTTACTAACATTGCATGAGGGCATAATAGTCTTCCAGAGGTAACCCTGGAAGTCAAAACAACTCAATCTCGGAGACAACCCTGGGATATTCAATTTTCCATCTCGGAGATAACCCTGAGATACTCAGTTCCAGTCCCGGAGACAACCCCGGAAGTTTTAGTTTCAACCTCGGAGACAACCCCGAGGAATGCAGTTGTAGTTCCGGAGATAACCCCAAAAATGTTTTTTTCTACCCAGCAATCAACTTTAACCTCGGAGATAACCCCGAGGTACTCAATTCCAAACCCAGAGATAACCCCGGGAGGTTAGGCACACCTCAGAGACAACCCTGAGAACATTCAGCACATGTAGCAGCCCAATCTCACAGATAACCCTGAGCAATGATCGCTAATCATCATTAAACAGGAGATAACCCGGTGAGGGAAAAATAAATCATTTGCCACCTCGATTCCACATTCGCGCCATCTCAACAACATTTCAACATACATTCTACACAAAAGTATCCTACAAGAATCACAGCTCCAATCCCGAGTGACTACTACACAAGACAGCACACTGGATAGAATTTGAAGACCTAAAGACCTGGGCATGGTCCCATCTTCCTGAAAGTAATATGCACACAAGCCAATCATGTTTGATGATAAAGCATATACTTTGTAACAATCTTATTTATTTATTAATAAAAAGTATTAATTTATTAAAGGCTTTTAATTATCTACATGATCTTTGTTTTATAATATGTGATAAACCCGCGGTTTTAAGCAATGCTTTTAGAATAATGATGATGATCATTCTAATGAGATCTAAATTCTTAGAAAGCTTAAAATTAAAATAGTTCCCAATCGTTGGATTACTAAATTGGGGATTAGTGAATCCGGATAGATTGGTAGATACGTTGCTTTGCTCATTGGATGAGGATGATTGATCTCGTGATCATTTGTGTGGAGACACTAAAGCAAGTATGTAGGTGCTTATTAGAGAATAAGTTCCTTTGAAGCGTGGCTCGCTAAGGAATACCTAATGGAGTTTTACTTGTGCATCAATAGGAATTCTGTAATGAATGATAGTAAAGACAAGTGATCCTTGGACTTGAGATCATCATAGTATCTTGTGTATGATGAGTTATACTTTGACTTATTCGTTAAGACCCTTAGGGTATATCAAAGGGTATGCTTGGGTATAATAAGTTGTACATGGAGATAATGTATGATCAATAAAGAATCTACCACTTTATTAAAGAAAAGAAATGTCCTATGTGATTCGATAAATGACAACACACGAGTAGTCCTTGGCGAGGTAGAATGAAATTAGAAAAGGAGTTTCTAATTTGCATTATTTGGAGTTGTGCATTTAAGGATCGAAATACATATAATTAAATAAAATAAGACTTGTGAGAATACCATGTCTTATATTTAATTGGGACATTGTATGGTGGAAGGATTGAATTGTACAGTAACTATTTACTCAAAGGTTCTTTTATGATTAATGTTGAAATCTATATTATCCGGAAAGTCGTTGATCATTAGGAGACTTATCCCTATTGTAGAATAAATATTATTTATTTAAATAAATTAATTGTTTAATTTATTTATTTAAATAAGATTAGAATTGTTCTAATTGATTTATTCACAATCGGTTTAATATGGAGAACCTAAAAATTACACACCATAAAAGGAAGAATAATTATTTAAGAAGTTAATGGCATAATCGTAATAATAATATGTTATGTATATTTAATTTAATCTATGGTGATAGAATAAATTAAATAGCTTAATATTTATTATTTAATATTTTAGAAATATTAAATATAAATTAATAAGAGGAGTCTTATTAATATTATTACAATTATTATTATTTTAATTTCTAAAAGAGTTTAGGAATTAATTTAATATAAGTACTCTCATTTATTTCTAATTGGATTAGGAAGGAAAATTAGTTAAAGGAGTTTAATTAATTATCCCTAATAAGATTAGGGAGCTTAATTAATTAAAAGAATTTAATTAAATAAATAAATCCCAATTCCTTAATTGTTAAGGTGGGTTGCCCACATCTATAAATAAGAGGAGTCTTATTATGGGTGGTGGTGGTTGTTGACTTTTACAACATACGTAATAATTCCAACAGTTGGGAGAGTATGCCTTTTCAATAGAGATAGAAAACTAGGGTTGAGCCAATACCCCTTCTTCTTGAAAATCCTTTTTTCTTCCTTGGTGGATCACCTCTAGAGGCCAAACATTTGGGTGGCTAACGTTGATCAAAGGAAGGAACCATACCCGGTGGATTCAAGTTGAACGCGAAAAAGATTGGAGGTGAACTTGTACCTGAGGAAGCTCGGATCTTCAAGGGTATGTTTCTTATTCATCTTTTTCGTTTAATTAATAATTGTGCATAAAGGGTGATCCGGGTATATGGTTTGAAAAAAAATTTTAAATTCTATTTTTTCCATGTTTCCGCACTTTTTATGCTATTTGATTGCGTTTATGAATATTACAAACCTAACAGTGGTATCAGAGCCAAACCTTTATGCGAATTATTAATTGTTTTAATTTGATATGTATATTGATATGTGTTTAGAACAATTTAATTGGGCATAATTTTATTATATAAAATTTAAACAAAAAAAAAACAGAAATCCGTTTGTTTTTTTTTTCTCTCACCTAATCCGTGGCTAGCATGCGTTTTTTTTTATAAAAGGGATACATGCGTCATTTTTTTAAAAGGGCATTCACGTGATATATGTTGACAGAAAGCATACTGATATAGAATTCACGTATGGCATTTTTTTAAAAAAAAATATTCACGTATGGCATATTCACGTATGGTATAGCACGTGTACTTTTTTAAAAAAAAAAGGTTACAGGTCCTTTATCAAAGGATAAGGAGATTACGGTGATTTCTTTTAAAATGGATTTCGGTACTAATATTATATATATTAATAATTTTATAATTAAAATAAAAGTTTATTTTAATTTTAAAATAAAGGTTTATTTTAATCTTAAAATAAAAAGGTTTATTTTAATTTTAAAATTAGAATTTCATGCTAACTAATTAGAGTTGGAATTGGATTCCATGATAACTAATTGGAGTTGAAATTGATCTTTCCTTAAATAAAGGAGTTTATTTAGATATGAAATAAGATTTCATATTATTCAAAATAAAGGAGTTTATTTGTGAATAGGAAAGAAAATCAAGTGTTTCCTTAAATAAAGGAGTTTATTTAAATATGAAATAAGATTTCATATTATTCAAAATAAAGGAGTTTATTTGTGAATAGGAAAGATAATCCGTGTTTCCTTTAATAATTATTTTTTTACATGGAATTGGATTCCATAATTAATTAAAATAAAGGAGTTTATTTTGATTAAAGATTTTGATTAAAATAAAATAGTTAATTTTATTCAAAATTGGATAAATTAAAATAAAATAGTTTTATTTTGATTTATATTTGGATTGAAATAAAGGAGTTTATTTTGATTCAAAATTAGATTTTATAATAACTAAATTTGCCCATTAAATGATATCAATATATATATTAAATGTTTATTATTCATAAGATGAATGCTATTTATTGATGCGTATGATGATGTGTATGATAATAAATGGGATTGATTATGGACTATTGACCGATGTGATTGGATTTTATTTTAGTTGGATGCATGAATGTATGGGTTTTATTAAATGGGGTCTCACAGCATACTCGTCTTCTCTAATTTTTCGAATGTAAATTCTCTCTCTCCTCCTATGTACTTCCCTCGATCACGATCAAGGTTTCTATTTATTTTAAATAGTTTTGTAATAGGAATAGTTAGAATTAATTTTGAAAAATTGGAGATCAAGGAGCAAGGAGCGCTTGAAGACCCGTTTGTAATGGAGCCCAGGGTTTAAATATAATAGTTATATTTAAATATTATTTCTTGCACCCCCCAAGGTTTGACCTTTTGGTTCACTTGGTGGCTCTAGTGAACCAAACTAGAATAAAAGTCCATAATCAATTCGGGTAGAATATAGTATTCTATATGTGCATGCTTATACTATATATATTATATATTATGCAAACATGCTTCAGCATGTTCATTAATATGAAGCGTATTTTATATATATATGTAAATGCTGCAGGCTAAACAAGATGAGCAAATTAATAACAAACCCCTCAATTTTTATATTAAGTCCTAAGCATTCAAAGATATTTGGAATATCGAAGCGTCAGCCTTCTAGCATGATAAAATTAATAGAGTATTAAATATTTAATATGAGTTTGTTGTGTCACCACAAGGCAAATATTAAGTATTTAAGATGTTAATTTATCACATTTGATGCTTATAAAGAAAATTGAACAATATTGTTTTGTTGTGTCACCACAAGGATGATATTTTTCTTTTTGAATATATGGAGTGCTAGGTCGGACTTAACTTGGATAATTTTGATTCGGATGTGCCACCACTTGATCAAAATAATCTAAGAGGCAAAAGAAAATGAGTTGCATAGTTGATGTAATTGACAAAAGTTGTCTACCTATTTATTTATATATAGTTTGTTGTGTCACCACAAGGCTATATACATTTGAAATGAGATCCTTATTCTCACTAGCAAATCTTTAATTAGATTTTGCCGAACTATATAATTGAGGGTAATATAGTTTGAAGAAAATAGTGGGAGATACCAATTTAAAATAAGACCTAATTTATTTTGGTAATTAATAAAAGAATGTATGTTAAAATGTTGTTAATTACAAATTCATTTACAGAATTTTACAATGTCTAAATTACTATCACTGCGAAGCATATTAGATGCTAAATTAACTAGACCAAATTAAATGGATTGGTTAAGCAATTTGAGAATAGTTCTCATGGCTGAAAAGTTATCTTATGTCCTTAATACGTCTATCCCTGCAATGGTTGCAGACAATGCCTCTGAGGAAGAGATTGCTACTTTTAGAAAGTGGCAAAATGATGCCTGATTGGCTCGATGCATCATGCTCGCATCCATGAGTAACGAGCTTCAAACGTCGATGTGAAACTATGGATGCTCTTACTATATTTACGCACATCAAGTAGTTGATGGTGAGGAAAGTAAGACCGATAGATATCGAGATATCTAAGGAGCTCTTCCGATCTAGAATGACCGATGACACTACAGTACAGATAAAAGTCCTTAACATTATCAATTTGATTGATCAATTAGGACAACGATTTTTGTCATGGATGGAGAGTTGAGCCAAGATTTGATCTTGCACTCACTCTCGGACTCCTTTCACAATTGTTGTGAATTTTTCATATGAACAAGCTAGATATCAGCCTCGCTGATTTGCTTAACATATTGAAAAATGTTGAGAGTCACTTTCCAACCAAGAAAGATCAAGTCTTACTGGTAGGGGCAAAGGATCTTCTGAAAAGAAGAACGATTCAAAGAAGGTAAATAGAAAGGCATAAACAAAGGATAATAAGAACAAAACTGATATGGATAGCAAAGGAGTTTGCTTCCACTGCAATAAGCCTGGACACTGGAAAGAAACTGCGAGAAGCGTCTTGCAGAGCTAACCAAAGAAGCTTAGTGAAGTTTCGGTTATAAATACAAATTTGTTCATGATTTAAAATAAATTTTTTTTTAAGTCAAGGTTCTACTTGGGTATTGGATACCGACTTTGGTTATCATAAATATAGATTTATGAAGGGACCAAGCAGAAGTAGAAAGCTAAACAAATATAAGTAATCCTATGTGAGGGAAATGTAACAAAGGTTGCCATATTAGCCATAGAAACTTATAGTTTAGCAATGCCTACGGGAAAATCTATTAAGTCAATAAGTTGTTATTGTATTCCAGTTCTTGTTAAAAAATATTATTTCCATTTTATTGTTGGACAATGAAATCTTTGGAATTATATTTAAGAACAATTATTGTTCTATTTATAATAATAATAATGTTTTGTATAGAACTGGAATATTACTTAATGGATTTTATATACTTGACTTACGTGAAAATAATTTTGAAAATTGAACAAACTAGTATAAGAAAAGGAGATGATTATTCAAAGAGTTGAATGTGTGTATTTGCTAAAATACAAGTGTGAATTATTTGAAAGGTTCAAAGAATTCAGAAGTGAAACAAATTGACAATGTATTAAGATTCTTTGATTAGATCAAGGAATAAATACTTGTGCAATAAGTTTCTAGATCATCTCAAATGGTTTTCATAATAGACACATCATCGATACGTGATAATTGATTGATGTATCCGAATGAAAAATCGTACCTTGTTGAACATAGTGCGGTCCATAATGATTTTCTTGACATTCCGGTATCCTTACGGGATAATGTCCTAGAAATGGGCTGCATATCTCACTGAAAATGGTAACCTCAAAATCCAAACCGCAAGACTCCATAAAAGTTATGGATGGGGAGGATTCCTAATCTTAAGTATGTTAAGATAAGGGGTTGTCTAACTTATGTGAAAAGGTTTGAAGGATAAGCTTGGGACAAGATTTGACATGTACTGATTTGTGGGACATCCTAAAGTAAGTTTAGGGTATATGTTCTATAATTCTACTTAGCAAAAGGTGTTTGTTACGAAACACGCGCTTTCTAAGATAAAGGTGTTTATCATTAAAAGGGGCTAGTGGGATGATAATAGATCTTGAAGAGTTCAAGAACCACAAAATACTATAAGTTAAATAAGAGGAACACGTAGATAGACCTATTATACCACAAGATAATAAAAACAGGAATAGTCATAGAAGATACACGGGAGGTATGGATTCATCATTGATGATGATGATGAGGTACACATGTAGAAGATGATGATCCGATTACATACGATGAGGTAAGTGTTGTGACACACTTTCGGAGAAATGGATTGAAGCAAGTTTCTCAAATATGGAACATTCGTTTTGATGAGGCAATCAAAAGAGTTTGATTTTATCAAAAATAAGAATGAACCTAGTGTGTACAAAAAAAATTCAGGTGGGAGCATCGTGACATTCCTAGTACTATATGTTGATATACTACGGATAAGGAATGACATACCAATGCTACAATCAGTAAAGATAAAGTTGTCTAAACATTCCTCCATGAATGATTTGGAAGAGTATCTTAATTGGGGATATAAATCTATATAGATAGATTTAGGAGGATGCTCGACTTAACCCAAGGAACGTATATTCATTTGATGCTAAAGTCGTTTAGCATGGCAAACTCCAAGAGATGTCTCATATCGATGAGATATGGAGTGTATCTCTCTTAATAGTCCCCACAGACTCCTGAAAAGAGAGGCCGCATGAGTGACAATCATGTATGCAATGAAATGTACGAGACCTGATGTTGATCAGTCATATTATGGAGAAGTTCACTATGAGTCTGTGGAAAACATCTTAATGTACTTAACCGAAACTAAAGATGTGATTAAAATTTATGCTGGGTCTTAATTAAAAATAGACGGCTTAACAGACTCAAGTTTTTCGATGAGACCAAGACGACAGAAAAATCCACTTTAAGGTAAAGGTTACCTTGAGCAAAGTAGTGCGATGAATTGGAAAGGTTCCAAACAAAGAAAGAGTTGTTGGTTTAGTGATAAAGACAAAGTATATAGCTATAAATGAAGTCGCAAGTTGATTGTTTGGATTAAAAGTTCATTACTGTAACTAGGAATAGTTCCTAAGTCTCATCTTGGATCTAAACATGTGTTGTGGCACTTTCATTTGATTATTAGAATCATTGAAAGATGGGAAATCACTATAGAGATAGTGGACTCTCATGAACAACATTACATATCCATTAACTAAAGCTTATCCAACAGCAGGATAATCGTCACTTAGAGAAGAAAAGTATAAGATACAATGGCGATTAGCTTTAGTGCAAGTGGGAGATTGAAAGTAATATGCACACAAGCCAATCATGTTTGATGATAAAGTATATACTTTGTAACAATTTTATTCATTTATTAATAAAAAGTATTAATTTATTAAAGGCTTTTAATTATCTACATGATGCTGTTTTATAATATGTGATAAACCCATAGTTTTAAGCAATGCTTTTAGAATAATGATGATGATCATTCTAATGAGATCTAAATTCTTAGAAAGCTTAAAACTAAAATAGTTCCCAATCGTTGGATTACTAAATTGGGGATTAGTGAATCCGGATAGATTGGTACATACGTTGCTTGCTCATTGGATGAGGATGATTGATCTCATGATCATTTGTGTGGAGACACTAAAGCAAGTATGTAGGTGCTTATTAGAGAATAAGTTCACTGAACGTGGCTCGCTAAGGAATACCTAATGGAGTTTTACTTGTTTGTCAATAGGAATTCCTGTAGTGATAGTAGTACAAGTGATCCTTGGACTTGAGATCATCATAGTATCTTGTGTATGATGAGTTATACTTTGACTTATTCGTTAAGACCCTTAGGGTATATCAAAGGGTATGCTTGGGTATAATAAGTTGTACATGGAGATAATGTATGATCAATAAAGAATCTACCACTTCTATTAAAAGAAGAGAAATATCCTATGTGATTCGATAAATGACAACCCAGTAGTCCTCGGGTTAAGGCGAGAATGAAATTAGAAAGGAGTTTCTAATTTGCATTATTTGAGTTGTGCATTTAAGGATCGAAATAAATTTAATTAAATAAAATAAGACTTGACAAATAATACCATGTCTTATATTTAATTGGGACATTGTATGGTGGAAGGATTGAATTATGCAGTAACTATTTACTCAAAGGTTCTTTTATGATTAATGATGAAATCTATATTATCCGGAAAGTCGTTGATCGCTAGGAGGCTTATCTCTATTGTAGAATAAATATTATTTATTTAAATAAATTAATTGTTTAATTTATTTATTTAAATAAGATTAGAATTGTTCTAATTGATTTATTCACAATAGGTTTAATATGGAGAACCTAAAGGGTCACACCATAAAAGGAAGAATAATTATTTAAGAAGTTAATGGCATAATCGTAATAATATGTTATGTATATTTAATTTAATCTATGGTGATAGAATAAATTAAATAGCTTAATATTTATTATTTAATATTTTAGAAATATTAAATATAAATTAATAAGAGGAGTCTTATTAATATTATTAAAATTATTATTATTTTAATTTCTAAAAGAGTTTAGGAATTAATTTAATATAAGTATTCTCATTTATTCCTAATTGGATTAGGAAGGAAAATTAGTTAAAGGAGTTTAATTAATTATCCCTAATAAGATTAGGGAGCTTAATTAATTAAAAGAATTTAATTAATTAAATAAATCCCAATTCCTTAATTGTTAAGGTGGGTTGCCTACATCTATAAATAAGAGGAGTCTTATTATGGGTGGTGGTGGTTGTTGACTTTTACAACATACGTAATAATTCCAACAGTTGGGAGAGTATGCCATTTCTATAGAGATAGAAAACTAGGGTTGAGCCAATACCCCTTCTTCTTGAAAATCCTTTTTTCTTCCTTGGTGGATCACCTCTAGAGGCCAAACATTTGGGTGGCTAACGTTGATCAAAGGAAGGAACCATACCCGGTGGATTCAAGTTGAACGCGAAAAGGATTGGAGGTGAACTTGTACCTGAGGAAGCTCGGATCTTCAAGGGTATGTTTATTATTCATCTTTTTCATTTAATTAATAATTGTGCATAAAGGGTGATCCGGGTATATGGTTTGTAAAAAAAATTTAAACTCTGTTTTTTCCACGTTTCCGCACTTTTTATGCAATTTGATTGCGTTCATGAATATTACAAACCTAACACTTCCCGACATCGTACAACCTCTAATCCCATGTCATTTGTGTAGCTCTTGATAACAACACTCCAAAAAGGTCTTATACACCTCAATTGGATGTGCGAATTAAAAGTTATGAAGGTTCGAGCGGACAACACGTTATATGTGTGCACGTACTTCGAGACAGTGGGGCCCACAGAGCCCGGGGAACCCCGGGCTACCACAGGTACACCTGCGGCTCCTCTTCTATAAATAGAGGGCTTGGGGTGGCCATTTTGCATAAACGGAATCGAGGAAGCCCTGTCCATTTTGCACTGTACATACTATAAATTGAGTGCTTTCTCATTTTAAACACTTGTGAGCTCTTGCTTTGTCATATTTTACCAGTGGAAACCGAGTATTCATTCATTTAAAGCTATTTGAAGTCTTCTTGGTAGCTCACTGTAAGACTTCTTACATTTTCTTAAAGTCTTTCTCCACTTTTGTGCACACACTGTTATTCACGTTGAAAATCAAGTTGCGTGGGTATGCCTGGACTTCGGCCCGTGTATTTTTATTTCTTATATATATATATATATATATATATATATATATATATATATATATATATATATATATATATATATATGTACTAACATTATCGAGTTATGCCTCGATTGAGCCTGGATTCACATCCGGAGCGTTTATTTCTTATATATATATATATATATATATATATATTAACATTTATGCCAGGCCTGGAGTTTACTTCATGGCCTTTTACTGCTTTATTTATATTTAGTCCCGCTTGGATTTTACTTCGTGGTGGCTGATCGTCTCTATATATATATTTACTGCTTCTATATATTTATATTTCCAATCCCCCATGAAGTTTACTTCGTGGTGGTCGATCGCCCCTATATATATATATTTATAACTTTTATATATTTACTTTTCCAATCCCCCATGGACTTTACTCCGTAGGGGTTGATCGTTCATATATATACATATATATATAATATCTTACAGCTTTCATATATATTGCAACATCATGTGAGCATAGGAATCATGTGATCACAGATTCAGTCTCCTAAATCTAGATTCGGTTCCTGTGATAGACATTTTCAGCTGTAATCAGCTTGTAAATTATTTACGGTGTTTGAATTTCCTTAAATGGCTCTCATGTCTACAAGGATTTCGGCACTGCTTTGTACATTATTTTCTCGAAGATGCTTCGCATCTCAAAAAATAAAAGCAACCCAGCCAAACACATAATAAAATAAAACTATCAAGTGCCTCAATTACTATTGAGCATAAGAGCTTGAAAAATCCCTTTTTACAAAACATCAATGCTATATTTTGTTAAAACTGATCTTTTATACAAAATTCAAACCCTTTGTATATAGGTGCAAACGAGGCATAGCACTACTTCCAGATAATTGCACATTGACCCACACACACATTCATATAAAAGTTTAAATTGAAAAGTGGTGGTCACCGTGGTAACACAGATGTCGGGGGGTACCTAACACTTTCCCTCCGCATAATCAAGCCCCCGAACCCTAACGAATCTCAGTTTTAGAGACCAGTTTAGCAGTTACATCACTTGGTCAATGTACACACCTTTTCTCGGTTGAGTTGGTGCAACCATTTAAAAATACCAAATGGCGACTCTTACAGTCCAATCGTTGACATATACATGTCAGACCTTTTCAAAACTTGTTTTTTCAAACAAATCTCATCTAACCTGAGAACACCAAAAGACAAGAACAGAAAGGGGAAAAATAAAAATCCCGACGTCGATAGGTGGCGACTCTGCTGAGGACTTCCAGTAAGAGGGCTTAAGCCGCTACTACAAACTTTTCAAAAATGTTATATGTTTGTGTGTGGATGTTGCATTTACATTTAAATAAATGTGTACGAATGCATTTACTTACTGCACTTAGTGCTTCGCACATATCATCATTTTCATACGATGAGACACGTTGTATGTGAATGTATGTTGTGTGGTCCCTCCACCAAGAGGTTATCCTGTCGGTGTTTGATTACTGGACTCGTAGGGAGACTAATTCCAACGAGGCTCAGGAAAGGTACCACCCAGATTCGCTCCAGTTAAAAGACCATATTAAATTCCCATCAAGTAAATTGCGATGATCTGAGAACCTTCATGCAAAAAAGTCGCGAGAGTAACCTAAGATAGGTCTTCCTCTGATAAACCAAACACGGAGGGAAGTCTCTTCATACTTTCCATTTTAAATTACATGTAATTTCAATTGCTTGTAATATTCATTTCCATGTCAATCTCCATGTAATGGAAAATATGAAGGAATATGTGTACATGCTATCTTGTCTTACAAAAAGCTAACATCCGTTTTGCAGGATAATATTCCTAAAATAGATATTTCACATAACATGTAACATTTATACATTCCCTAAGACTAAACTACATAAGTCTTTTTGTAGGGAAACAATTGGTCATGTTACCCATTTAAAGTCCAAAAAGGCAGTAAGCCTACAGCCAAGCATGGAGGAATATTAAGCAACCAAATTAAAAAGTTGGTTGTTCTACTAAAAGAACTACACCAGTCTACTCAGGGTCCACGAATGTCCATACATACATAATCCTCTACACATGGAGGAACCCAAGGTCCGGACAAAGAAGCTCCTGTACCTGAGTCTCAGTTGGATAAAACCAACAAAACCCCTAAAATTACCCATCTCAAAGAAGATTCAAACACCAGTGATATCAGAAAGAAAGTCCTACAAATGGAAGAGACCATTCGGTCTATCAAATGGATTGGAACACACGAGAGTGTTTTATATGTAGACCTTTGTATTTTTCCTAGGGATCATTATCCAGAAAAGTTCAAGACTCCTGACTTTAAAAAGTATGATAGATTGGGAGATCCTTACACACACTTGAAGGTATTCATTGGAGAACTCGAATCTTATGCTGAAGATGAAAAGCTCATAATGCAGCTGTTTCAGAAAAGTCTAACTGGAGAAGCCAGGTCATGGTATACCAGATCAGACAACTCTAAGATTCATAGCTGGGAGGAGCTAGCCCATGCCTTCCTCAGTCAATACAGTTTCCAGTCTCAGATGGCTCCAGACCATTACAAAATTACCAAAGTCAAGAAACAAGCCAATGAGTCTTTTAGAGAGTATGCTCAAAGGTGCAGGCATCTTGCTGCTTATGTTATTCCCTCTATGACTGAGTCAGAAATGGTGATGACCTTCATATACATACAAGAAGCTCCTTTCTATGAGAGAGTTTTAGCTGGCATAGGCAAGCCATTTTCTGAAATGATTAAACACAGAGAAATGGCTGAGATAGGATTGAAGTCAGAAAAGATTAAAGACCTTTCCACTCTGAAAGCTGTAGCTGAGAACATCCAGTCTGGAAGTTATGGAAACAACCCCAGGAGGGTCCATAAGAAGAAAGAGAAGGATGTTTCCTTGATACTACAAGGATAAAAAGGCAGTCAGAACATGCCTATTAAGAGGAGAAACTACTTCCATTTTCAAACACAATCTTCAAACCCTGCATTGCCAAAGAGTGGAGAAGTCAGACGTACTCGAGTGTTCACACCCTTAGGGGACTCACTTGAGAATATTCTAAATCTTTTGACAACTCAGAAGAAAATTACCCATCTTCTTCCACTAGCTAACCCAAATGGGAAGGGTTTCAATGCTAACAGGAAGTGTGTTTATCATGCTGGAGCTCCAGGACATGATACTCAGGATTGTTGGGCTTTGAAGCATAAGATCCAGGATTTGATTGATAATGGTGAGATCGTGGTAACTAATCCCGACCAACCCCACATGCAAGACAACCCTCTTCCTCAACACAAAGAAGAGGAGGTCAATATGATTAATTAGAGTACTGGACAAAGTTCTAGTTATGTGGGGGGATCCTCCCAAACCAGCAAGGATACTAATGATAAATGGAATTTGGCATAGTTCCAATTTACAATGGAACAGAAAATGAAGACTCTTTGTGAGCAAGTCGACTAATTGGCAGAACTGGTGATCCATCAGCACCAAGCCACACGTCAATTATTCAGCCAGGAGCATGCTAGCCTCCTTCCTTTTGTTACAAGTACTCCACTCTTGACTTCTGAAGGTGAAATACTGGAGGATAAAATTGCAAAAAGAGCAAATGCCAAAGCCAGTCGGGATTTTGCCAACAAAAGGGAATTTACGTACCTTGGCCAACCAATGGAGGAAATATTTCAGATATTGATCAATGAAGGAAGGATCACGGCTCTGCAACCTCCAATCAATCCGCACTTACGACGGTTCAATTCTAATAGAGTATGCCAGTACCACTCCCACTCTCGCGGTCATAACACAGAAGAATGTTGGGCACTCCGCCATCTCATTTAGAACCTAGTTGACAGCGGTGTCCTGCAACTAGAAAATGATAACACTGTACTACTTGAGAGTGGGAACACATTTCCTACAAAGTGGAAGGAAGTCGTAGCAGTTATATCCGATGAGGATGATTTGGCTGCTATACCACTCGCAATACAAGTAATTCAACTCAAAGGTATTGATAATCCTTTGAAAGTGGCTGAACTAAAGCCAATCATCTTGTCATTCAGACCACAATATCCTGTTGTCAGCCTACAAAAAGTGTCATGGATGTATGGAGAGGCTGAAGGATCCACATCCCACATAAGTACTGCAATGTTGAAGGAGAATCCACTGTATCTTCCCTAACGTGTGATGAAGCCTACCATAAAGTCAAAGGGGAAAATTCCCAGGGAGAAAATTGAAGAATTCCTCCATGCTATGGGACATAATGAAGCCAAGGTGGTTTTAAGCTTGAGAGAAGCTCCACAACAAATTTCCATACTGGACTTGGTTTTCTCTTCCAAAGATCACAGAAAGGTTTTGTTAAAGGTTTTAGAAGAAGCCCACTTGCCGAAATCAGTGGATGTTGAAAAGTTCCAGCATCTGGTTGATCACATTTTTAACAACAATGTGATATCTTTCACTGATGATGACATACCTCCCGAAGGGATAGGTCATTGCAAACCATTGCACATAGCGGTCATATCTTCCGGGTATGTGGTAACAGGAGTATTGATAGATGGAGGATCATCTTTGAACATCTTCCCTTATGCCACCTTGGAGAAGATGAACATCAATATCAATAGGATCCGAAGAAGCCATACGGTTATCAAATCTTTTGATGGATCTCGACGAAATGTTGTCAGAGAAATTGAACTTCCTGTGGAGATTGGTCCACATACATTCAGCATAACCTTTCATGTGCTCAAAATAGCTACAGGATACAACCTGCTCTTAGGGAGACCGTGGATTCATATGGCCGGAGCCATCCCTTCCACCCTTCACCAGCAACTCAAATACATCATTAACAATATCCTAGTCACTATTAATGTTGAGCTAAAATGTCCTGAAAAGAATGATAACCCACTCATCAACTTTAATTCAAAAGTTGAGCCTGTCAGCTTCCAGGCCCTGGAAGTGAGCAACACTTACTACCATCCCATTGGGGCGCCACCTCTCATACCCAGAATTTTTGCCGAGGTAAGAGATGATATCATTGGGTTATCAACCTGTACAAGGGTTGGGCAAAGATCATCAAGGCATTAAGTGCCCAATTCAAGTTCCCAATCAAACAGGGACAGTTAGACTAGGCTATTCTACCAGTTCTAGTAACAGGAATCCTCACAAACACAAACAGGTTCCTTCATCTTCTTCCACATGGCGATTGCCTAAACCTGCGGAGGCTGAAGTAGTGCAGCTTGCATTAAAAGTTCCTGCTCATGTGATGACTATGTTGTTTCTTAAGCCGATATCGGTTAAAGGAAAAGAGGTCTTGATTCCAGATCCCAAAGTGGAAGAAAAGGAACGAAGATTTAAACAAGACATTGCCAGGCAGTTGTCGAACATACGCATCATTGTCCATTCTAAGGGTATGAATAGAGACATCCCAAACGATGATTGTCCAGACATCATGGTCATCATTCGGGAGAAAAAGGACGATAACAGCCTCTTTATCACTGCTGTCCATCAAGACTTCACCATTGACAATTGGAGCAGCACTCCTTGTATTTGTCGACAAGGGTAAAAAAGGCAGAAACTCCCTCTGCCCTGTAGATAGCCATTACTGCTTACTTTTCTGTACAGTATTAGTAGTTGTTTTGTCATTACATGCTAACACTTTTTATGATTAAATAATTTCATATATTAAGTAAAAGCATATTTTGTTTCACGACTCTAAAGTTAGATATGCATATCCTTGCTGATGAGGTGCCTTTTCTCCACAAGGACTGTAACTTTGATGAAACATTGGCCTCAAACTTAATGGAAGTACAATAGGACTATGAGATACCTCAGGTGTGACGCCCCCAAAATAGGTATACATCACCCATCTTGGGTCGCCAAATACATGGTACTAAATACAAATACAAACTTAATTATACAACATGAGCTGAGAGTTTTTACATGAATATTGTCTCATAGACAATATCCAAACTCAAATTCAATCCTCATTACATTTATTATCACACTAAATAGTGAGGACTACTAAAACAACCATCTCAGACCATCACTCCATTCCCCAACTAGTCCCGGCTACTTTCTCATTTCCTGAAGAGAACAATGAAAGCAAAAGGGTGATCTCGACTAGCCCAGTAAGAAATATTATGACTAAGATAATGCAGAATAAATTATCGTTAGCCTTCAACATTGTTAAACTGATAAAATACAATAGACATCAAATTTAACTGCAGCGGAACAAGCAATTCATTAGAAGAGTCAAGTAGAGCATGATATCTACTATCTTCTATGATTTAAAAAGTTTATCATCAATTTTATCGCTGGGACTCAGCTTAATAAATAAATCACATCATCGAATCATCCCTACACTACGGGCCAAGGATATTCATTAGTATCATATCCATAAATTATTCCTGTATTACAGGACAAGAATATTTGTGTAATCATCAATGGTCATGATCATACCGAATTATCCCTGGTCATAATCATACCAATCAATAGTCCATCTATGCACTACAGGCCAAAGATGACTTTCATCACAATATAAGCATGAGGATGATGACAATGATATAAGAATTTAGTTAAATGAAAGCAAAGGATAAATTTTAAAGATTTATAATTTAATTTATCCAAAATTCAATAATGTCCAAATTGTCAACATGATACTGCTTTGTGGAGTAAAATTCAAGAATAATATTCATGTATCAAATTAATTAGGATAGAAAAGAAATAATTTTTTTGGGTGAATAGTACCCGGGTAAATAGTACCCCGTGAATAGTACTTTGTGAATAGTACCTCGACATGAAAAGTACCCCGAATCTCCGAGTAAATAATACTAGAGTGAATAGTACTCGAGTGAATAGTAACTCATGAATAGTACCCCGATAAGAAAAGTACCCTGAATCTTCGATTGAATAATACTAGAGTGAATAGTATCCGGGTGAATAGTAACCCGTGAATAGTACCTCGGGAAAATATTGATATTTAATAAGAAAGTTCGTATCAATATTCCAATGAAACTATACTGGATGAAGCGCAAAACTCAAGGATATTCCACTAATTTTAGGGATTATAGAAGCAATACTTACCATAGTAAGTTTAGATTAAAGAATATGAAACAAAATAATATACGAAACTGCAAATGGATTTTCACCTGTCATGTGGTACGTAATACGCGTAGACAGGTTATTCCAACATATTAAAGGATGAATATGAAAAATATTATTCATTATGAATACGAAAGAAGTAATACCCCTTACCTTAGTAGAAGAATGGATACTGCAATAGTGAAGTAGCAGAATACTCTTCTTCTTGCTCTCTATAGTTTCTCTCTCTAGTGTCTCTTGTGAATCTCAGTGAATTGATGAGAATGAAAGAAGAATTAAGCTTATATTTATAGGAGAATGGACTGAATAGTAACTGATTAATGAATGGTCCAGATTAATTTACTATTAGAACGAACTGTCCATATTGATTACTATTAAAACCACAACCGACGGTCCAGACTGATTTACTTTTAAAACCACCACCGATGGTCCAGATTGATTTACTATTAAAACCACTATCAATGGTCCAGATTGATTTACTATTACAACCACAATCAATGGTCCAGATTGATTAACTATTAAAACCACAATCAATGGTCCAGATTGGTTATCTATTAAAACCACCATCAACGGTCCATAAAATTAGTAAATCTTCCCATGGAATATTAAGTCAAACTTACAACAAACGCCTCATAATAAATCCCTATATTTATATCAAAAATTGAATAAATATTTATCACAAATCATTTATCTTTAATAAACACATTTTTAATCTATTAACACTTATTCATCATTAATATTATAACTCACAATATTTAACAATCAGATCATTCCCAGGAACGAGGGGGCTTTTCGATAAGGATTTCTCCTTATTGGCGCGCAATTAGGTGACCAAACTCCTTTCCTCGATAGAACTTTCTAGACATCGTCAATATTGCAAATAATAACATGAATAACTTTGTCATCTCAATTATTAATTTAATAATATAACATATTATGCATATGTTACTATGACTATAATTGAATCAAATAACGTGAGATACTATACAACAATTATAGTAGTAATAATTGAGTAAACTGAGTGGCTTCTTACGTAAGCATCAATACCGTGTGCTACTATGCAACCACACGTATTACTGTATTTTTACCACCGATTATTTCAATAATTAATGGTAAAACTTTCGTTGTTATTTTTATAAAAGTTATTTCTGTCGTATTTTAACTCCGACAGTTATTCCGTTATGGGGTCCACCAATGATGGTTTCATCGTACGGATATTCATTGAAAAAAAGAATATTCCCCGACCAAACGAATATTCCCCGACACAATGAATATCTTATATCAACTTGCTTACTTTGCAAAATTTTTAAATATCACCCTTAACTTTAACCTTTTATCAATTAAACCATTTATTAAATAGAATAATAATTATAAAAAAATTGGATACTTTCATTTCATATAATTCGGGGTCTTACAACCTCCCCTCCTTATGAAATTTCATCCTCAAAATTGGTGTACGTACCTGGTTTGTCGAAGAGGTGAGGATACCTTGATTTTATTTCAGATTCTAACTCCCAGGTCATTTCCTCAATATCGTGGTTTCTCCATAAAACTTTGACTTGAGGTATAACCTTTGAGCGTAGAATATGTTCCTTCTTATCCAAGATTTTAACAGGTAACACTTCATATGTTAAATCTTCCGCTATCTCGTCTGGCTCTAATTCAATAATGTGGTTCGGGCTTCCACATACTTACATAACATAGATATGTGAAAAACGTTATGAACACGAGACATACTTGGCGGTAACGCAAGTCTATAAGCCACAGTTTCTACTCGATCGACGATTTCAAACGGCCCAATGAATCGAGGATTGAGCTTTCCTCTATTTCCAAATCTTGTAACTCCTTTCCATAGAGCAACACGTAACAACACATGATCTCCGACATTGAACTCCACGTCTTTTCGATGACGATCAACATAACTCTTTTGTCGATCTTGTGAGGTTTTTATTCGTTGTCGGATCATTTGAATCTTTTTTGTAGTCATACGTACCAACTCAGCTCCCAACAACATTGTTTCACCCACCTCATCCCAGCATACTGGAGAACGACACTTGCATCCATACAATGCCACATATGGAGCCATGCTAATACTTGCTTGATAACTATTGTTGTAAAAGAATTCCACTAATGGCAAGAATTTGTCCCAACTTCCCTTGAAGTCAAGGACACAGAGTCCTAATAAATCTTCAAGAGTTTGAATAGTCCTCTCCAACTGCCCGTCCATTTGAGGATGATATGCCGAACTAAATCATAAATCTGTGTCCATAGCTTTTTGCAAACTAACCTAAAATTGTGAAGTAAATCTTGGGTCTCAATCAGAAACTATGGATACTGACATGCCATGCAGTCTTACAATCTCATTTATGTACATACGACCAAGATGTTCAAATGAATAAGTTTCCCATATAGGTAAGAAATGAGCAAACTTGGTCAATCTATCAACAATGACCCAAATCGCATCTATGCCTTGAGAAACCTTGGGAAGACCAGTAACGAAATCCATGGTAATGTGCTCCCTCTTCCATTCTAGAATTTCAAGTGGTTGTAATGGACTTTTTGGCACTTGATGCTCCGGCTTGACTCGTTGACAAGTTAGACACCTTCAGATAAACTCCGCTACCTCTCCTTTCATAGTAATCCACCAAAATGTATATCGAAGATCATGATATATTTTGGTACTCCTAGGATGGACTGCAAACAGTGTGTTGTATGCCTCCATCATGATTTTATACTTCAAATTAGGTTCGTTAGGAACACAAAGTCTGGAGTTAACTTGAAATATTCCTTTTTCATCGATTCTTACTTCCGAAATAGCACCTTCTTGCACTTTCTTCTTCATACACATTAGCTTCAGGTCTGTAAGTTGAGCATCTTTAACTTTATCGATTAAAGTTGGTTCTACTCGTATATCTGACATCATCACGTGGGTCCCTGGAGTCTTTAACTCTATCTCCATCCTTTGTAAGTCATGAAAAATGGGCCTTTGTGTTGACAATATCACACTCATACCGCATATGATCTTCTACTCAAAGCGTTAGCTACCACATTCGCTTTTCCAGGATGATATTGAATGGTATGATCATAATCTTTCAACAGCTCGAGCCAACGTCGTTGTCGTATATTGAGTTCCTTTTGGGTGAAGAAATATTTGAGGCTTTTATGATCCGTATAGATCTCCACTTTCTCCCTACACAGGTAATGCCTCCAGATTTTAAGCGCGAAAACAACAGCTGCCAACTCTAGATCATGAATAGGATAATTCCTCTCATATTCTTTGAGTTGTCGCGAGGCATAGGCTATTAATTTCCCATGTGGCATGAGAACACATCCTAACCCTCTGCTTGAAGAATCGCTGTAGATGACAAATCCCTCCGAACCAGATGGTATTGTCAGAACATGTGCTAAAATGAGTCTCCTCTTGAGTTCTTGAAAACTTTTCTCACAATCCTCGCTCCAACCGAGTTTTGTATCTTTTCGAGTCGGCTAAGTTAATGGAGTAGAGATTTGAGAAAATCCTTCCACGAATCTCCGATAATAACCAGCTAAGCCCAAAAAGCTACGTACTTTGGTCACTGACTTTAGTTGCTCCCATTTTTGAATTGCTTCAATCTTTATCGGGTCAACAGATATTCCATGATTTGATATTACGTGCCCAAGGAATGCTACTTCCTCAAGTCAGAACTCGTATTTCTTCAACTTGGCATATAACTTGTTCTCACGAAGCTTTTGGAGTATCAGCCTCAAGTGTTGCTCATGATCTTCACGACTTTTGGAGTAAATAAGGATGTCATCAATAAAGATGACCACAAAGTGATCCAAATATTCCTTAAATACTCGGTTCATCATATCCATGAAGGCAGCAGGAGCATTAGTCAATCTAAAAGACATGACTAGGAATTCATAATGCCCGTACCGAGTTCTGAAAGTAAACTTTGGGATGTCATCGGTTTAATCTTTAACTGATGATATCCGGAACGAAGATCGATCTTTGAAAAGAATTTGGTGCCTTGCAACTGGTCAAACAGGTCATCAACGCATGGCAACGGGTACCTATTTTTGATTGTGACATTATTCAACTCCCGATAATCAATACAAAGTCGCATACTTCCATATTTATTCTTTATGAAGAGAACAGGAGCACCCCAAGGAGACGTACTAGGACGAATAAAACCAATATCTAACAATTCCTGCAGTTGGGTCTTTAACTCTTGAAGTTCAATATGAGTCATTCGATATGGGGATTTTGAAATGGGTTTTGTACCGGATTCAAGGTCGATACAAAATTCAATTTCACACTCTGGGGGTAGGCCAGGAAGTTATTCAGGGAATATGTCAGAAAATTTATTAACAATAGAAATATCATTCAAGACTGATGTATTTTTGTTTAAATCCGTGACATGAACTAAGAAAGTTTAACATCCGTTTTTCAATAAATGAATAGCTTTATGGCTTGAGATGACAGTGGTCAACTTTAATTGTTTGGTTTCTTGAATTTGTATAATAGTTTGGTTAGGAATATGAAAGCTAACAACCTTATGAAAATAATTAATTTTTGCATGATGAGTAGTTAACCAATCAATTCCTAAAATCACATCGAATGCAAGTATTTTCAAAGAGATAAGATTGACATGTAACGTGCGGTTGCCTCTTTGAATCAAACAAGACTTATAAATAGTGGATGTAATAAAAGTTTCTCCCAACGGAGTTTTAATAGATAAGTCAAAGTCTAATTTCTCCGGAGTCAAATTTAAACGTTGAGCGCAAGTAGGAGAAATAAAAGAATGGGTAGAACTGGTATCAAATAAGGTATAGACTTCGTTAGAGTTTATGATTAGCTTACATGTGATGACTTTGTTCGGGTTCCTGGTTCCTCATTTTTTGGGAGGTCACGACAAACGCTCTCCCTTGAACTACCAGTTTTGTCTTATCTAGGATGACCTTTGGTGCCTCCATCCCAGCTGGACTTGACTTTGCTGCATGACAAAATTGGGCTAGGTGACCTTCTATTCCACAATTATAACACGCTTTGGACTGATGCGTACAATTTGGACTGATGAGTCCCTCCCCTCCATATTTGTAACATACGATTGGCGGTCGATCTCCTTCCTTAACAACAGTTGCTGGTGCTGACGTCTTTCCATCATTATTGAACCTCATCTTCTTGAAATTTCCACTTCTATTATCTTGGCCATGATTACCACCGAAGTGGTTTCTAGTTTGTTGATTTCCTTCACGTTTGTTGTCACCGCTTTGATGACTACTACCACTGGTATTATCGCTTTGCCGGCTGCTCTCTCTTGGTTGGGTTGACTCATTATCGCGCTCCAATAACTGAGCCCTATTTACAACATCTGAATACAAACACAGTTTGTGAGAAATGAGGTATTGGCGTATTTCGGGTTTCAAATCTCGCAGAAACATTCACGTTATTCTCTTCTCATTAGCAACCAAATGGGATGCAAACCGGGACAACTCGGCAAACTTAGCCTCGTACTACGACACGGTCATATTATTTTGCTCTAGCTTGATTAAGTCCACCTCCTTCAGGTGACGAATACTTTTGGGAAAGTACTTGTCGTTGAATAGTTCTTGGAACTTCTCCCAACACATTTTGAGTGCGGTAGGCTGAGTACGTTTTACTGATTCCCACCAGTAATCTGCCTCTCCTCTAAACATGAAGGTGGTAAAGGAAACCTTGGTGATTCCCACCAGTAATCTGCCTCTCCTCTAAACATGAAGGTGGTAAAGGAAACCTTGGTGATTCCCACCAGTAATCTGCCTCTCCTCCTCGGAGTATCCCAAGACATCAAATATCTTGGTGATCTACTTTATCCACATCTCCGCCTTAAGTGATTCTGGTTTTCCCCAAAACTCCGGTTGTCCCAGCTCCTTGAACTGCTTAGCGGTGACCATCCGTGAGTTGTCAATGTTTCCACCTGCATTCTGAACAGGAGCCGGTCTCGCCTGATGTTGCATGAGTTGCATAAAGCCTCTGAACATCCCATTGTACATCATTTGGTTGGTGTTGTTGTTTACCTGAGGATTATTGCCTTCCTGATGCACATTATCTTGGTTAATGATCGTTGGTGACTCCACGGTCTCATGTGCTTCATTGCTGATCTCAACATTTTCTGATGCCATTTTCAAATATTGCCACAAAACAAGGGTTAATTGGCATACCACATAATATCCCTATACTCTGACCGACCAATTAAATACCAAATAAACTTAGGTAGGTCATACTAGAGAATAAATTACCCGTCTCTCCCCTCCTAGTTCAAGTCTCACATCTCAGCCAGAGATCATATCCCTAAGCTTTGATACCAACTGTGACGCCCCCAAAATAGGTATACATCACCCATCTTGGGTCGCCAAATACATGGTACTAAATACAAATACAAATTTAATTATACAATATGAGCTGAAAATTTTTACACGAATATTATCTCATAAACAATATCCAAACTCAAATTCAATCCTCATTATATTTATTATCACACTAAATAGTGAGGACTACTAAAACAACCATCTTGGACCATCACTCCGTTCCCCGACTAATCCCGGCTACGTTCTCATTTCCTGAAGAGAACAATGAAAGCAAAAGGGTGAGCTCGACTAGCCCAGTAAGAAATATTATGACTAAGATAATGCAGAATAAATTATCGTTAGCCCTCAATATTGTTAAACTAATAAAATACAATACGCATCAAGTTTAACTGCAGCGGAACAAGCAATCCATTAGAAGAGTCAAGTAGAGCATGATATCTACTATCTTCTATGATTTAAAAAGTTTGTCATCAATTTTATCGTTGGGACTTAGCTTAATTAATAAATCACATCATTGGATCATCCATGCACTACGAGCCAAGAATATTCATTAGTATTACGTCCACAAATTATTCCTGCACTAAGGGCCAAGAATATTCGTGTAATCATCAATGGTCATGATTATACCGAATTATCCCTAGTCATAATCATACCAATCAATAGTCCATCTATGCACTACGGGCCAAAGATGACTTTCATCACAATATAAGCATGAGGATGATGATAATGATATAAGAATTCAATTAAATGAAAGCAAAGGATAAATTTTAAAGATTTATAATTTAATTTATCCAGAATTCAATAATGTACAAATTGTCAACATGATACTACTTTGTGGAGTAAAATTCAAGAATAATATTCATGTATCAAAAAAATTTGGATAGAAAAGAAATAAATTTTTTGGGTGAATAGTACCTCGACATGAAAAGTACCCCAAATCCCCGAGTGAATAATACTAGAGTGAATAGTACTTGGGTGAATAGTAACCTGTGAATAGTACCCCGACATGTAAAGTACCCTAAATCTCAGATTGAATAATACTAGAGTGAACAGTATCTGGGTGAATAGTAACCCGTAAATAGTACCTTAGGAAAATATTGATATTTAATAAGAAAGTTTAGATCAATATTCCAATGAAACGATACTGGATGAAGCGCAAAACTCAAGAATAGTAATTGATTAAGCGCAAAACTCAAGGATAGAAGAATTAAGCTTCTATTAATAGGAGAATGGACTGAATAGTAATTGATTCATGAACAGTCCAGATTGATTTACTATTAGAACAGACTGTCCATATTGATTACTATTAAAAGCACAACCAATGGTCCAGATTGATTTACTTTTAAAACCACCACCGACAGTCCAGATTGATTTACTATTATAACCACCATCAATTGTCCAAATTGATTAACTATTAAAACCATCATCAATGGTCCAGATTTGTTATCTATTAAAATCACCATCGACGGTCCATAAAATTAATAAATCTTCCCACGGAATACTAAGTCAAACTTACAACAAACGCCTCATAACAAATCCCTATATTTATATCAAAAATTGAATAAGTATTTACCACAAATCATTTATCTTTAATAAACACATTTTTAATCTATTAACAATTATTCATCATTAATATTATAACTTACAATATTTAACAACAAGTTCATTCTCAGGAAAAAGGGGG
Organism: Panax quinquefolius; assembly: GCA_020205615.1. Classification (NCBI taxonomy): domain Eukaryota; kingdom Viridiplantae; phylum Streptophyta; class Magnoliopsida; order Apiales; family Araliaceae; genus Panax; species Panax quinquefolius. The sequence goes on from CM035158.1 coordinate 30,902,395, forward strand.
CTTTCCGATAAGGATTTCTCCCTATTGGCGCGCAATTAGGTGACCAAACCCCTTTCCTCGTTAGAACTTTCTAGACATCGTCAATATTGCAAATAATAACATGAATAACTTTGTCATCTCAATTATTAATTTAATAATATAAAATATTATGCAGATGTTGCTATGATAATAATTGAATCAAATAACGTGAGATACTATGCAACAATTACTGTAGCAATAATTGAGTAAACTAAGTGGCTTCTTACGTAAGCATCAATACTGTGTGCTACTATGCAACCATGCGTATTATTGTATTTTTACCACCGGTTATTTCAACAGTTAACGGTAAAACTTTCGCCGTTATTTTTATAAAAGTTATTTCTGTTATTTTATAACTCCGACAGTTATTCCGTTATGGGGTCCACCAATGATGGTGTCATCATACAGATATTCCCTGACAAAAAGAATATTCCCCGACCAAACGAATATTCCCGGACACAACGAATATTTTATATCAACTTACTTACTTTGCAAAATTTTTAAATATCACCCTTAACTTTAACCTTTTATCAATTAAACCATTTATTAAATAGAATAATAATTATAAGAAAATTGGATACTTTCATTTCATATAATTCGGGGTCTTATATCAGGAGATCAAATAATGGGTGGAAGACAAACCCAAGCCAAATCTTGATCAAACCACCTCATTCGATCTCGAAACCTTAGAAAACCCCAAACTAATCCGGATTTGTACGGACCTCACTCCAAACCAAAGGAATGACATGGTTACTCTATTGACCTAATTCCAGGATATGTTTGCATGGTCTCATGATGACATGGTCAATTTATTCATTGACATTGTCATTCATCACCTCCCCATTAAAGAGGGATTCAAGCCAGTCAGGCAAAAGCTTAGGCGATTAAAACCTGAGTGGAGTTTAAAAGTTAAAGAAGAAATTGTGAAACAATTTCAAGCCAGCATCATCATGGTGTCAACATACCCTGGATGGCTATCCAGCATAGTCCCCGTGCCTAAACCTGGAGGAAAGGTGCGAGTTTGCGTAGATTATCGGGATCTGAATAAAGCTTGCCTACAAAATAGCTTTCCCGTGCCATTTATCCACTTACTCATTGACAATATTGCTCAATACGACATGTACTCCTTCACTGATTGTTTTGTGGGGTACCATCAAATTATGGTTGCTGAAGAGGATCGTGAGAAAACTGTATTCATCATTCCTTAGGGAACTTTTTTTGCTATAAACGGTTGTCATTCGGCCTCATCAATGCCAGAGCTACCTATCAGTGAGCTATGATGGCTCTTTTCCATGACTTAATGTACAAAGAGATAGAGATCTGCGTGGATGACATCATTGTCAAGTACCGAAGGGAAGAAGACCACCTAGACCATCTCAGAAAGCTATTCAACAGGTTACGTAAGTATAACTTGAAGTTGAATCCAGCTAAGTGCGCCTTTGGCGTTAAATCAGAAAAGTTGTTAGGATTCCTAGTCAGCCACAAAGGGATTGAGCTGGATCCCACCAAAATTTAGGCCATCACGGAAATGCCCATTCCTCAGATAGAGAAGGAAATACGGGGATTTTTGGGAAGGATCAATTTCATCAGCCGATTCATCTCCCAACTCACAGCAACCTGTGAGCTTATCTTCAAGCTGTTAAGGAAGAACTCCTCTATAAAATGGGCCGTGGCAATTGCACGTGTTGTTTCAGTGAGACTGAGAGGCAATGATGAGCGATGGCGTTTTAGCCCAACAAACACAAATTTCACCCATTAAATGGTGAAATTAGCACATCCAACTGATATAAAACTAACACATACATGTTTCCTCATATATTCATTAACTCAGAACAATTAAACATCAAATTAAACTATTTTAATTCCTTAAATTTCATGTTTTCTCATGAAAACTCCATTTTTGATAGTCTATCCCAAAAATCATCATTGCGAATTCATTATTTGGCCAAATCACCTCATTCAAATTACGTTATGCTCGTATTTCAATGAACTACCATATACAAGCATCAATTTATAGATTACTACACACATTGGACAAGAAATTTGGTACTTTCTAAGGCTATATCACATGAACATAAACACTGCTATATATAGTCTTCTACTACAACTCAATTCCCACGAATTTGATAACTAATAACATGTACACATAATAATCAACAGAGTTTTGAAATTCTACAAGAACATGTATTCATCATAATTCTCGTGATTTCACATAGTATCAAAAAGATATACGCATATACAACCAAAACTAAAGAATAATAATAGGAATAGTTTATACCTTGATTAGTGAATGCTAGACAAAGATGATAATCTCTCAAAACCACTGTGATTTTCTAAAATCTCTATGTTCTCTTCTTCCAAGCTCTCTCTCTCATACACCTGTCCATCTTTGCACGTAAGCCAAAGATATACAACTATAAAACCAATAATCAACAGTCCATCTTTGCACGTAAGCCAAAGATATACAACTGTAAAACCAATAATCAACAGTCCATCTATGCCCATCTTTGCACGTAAGCCAAAGATATACAACTGTAAAACCAATAATCAACAGTCCATCTTTGCACGTAAGCCAAAGATATACAACTATAAAACCAATAATCAACAGTCCATCTATGCACGTAAGCCAAAGATGACTTTCATCACAATATAAGCATGAGGATGATGACAATGATATAAGCATTAATCAAACGAAATCAAGGATAAATATTAAAGACTTTAAATTTATCCAGAGTTTAAAAATATCCAAATTGTCAACATGATACTGCTTTGTGGAGTAAAATTTAAGAACAATATTCATGTACCAAAAATAATTTGGACAGAAAAGAAATATATTTTTTGGATAAATAGTACCCCGTGAATAGTAACTCGTGAATAGTAACTCATGAATAGTAACTCGTAAATAGTACTCCGTATTCGTACATAGTACCGTATACATAAATAATTTCATATACACAAATAGTGTCATATACATGAATAGTGTTGTATACGTGAATAGTAACCCCGACACAAAAAGTTAAAGTTTCACAATAAAATTCATATCAATATTTATAACACCTTAATCCAAATGTTATAAATCACTTAATAATCTCATAATCTAATATTATTAATATTATCACAATATTTTAATCATTTCTTAAACTTATAAACAATTTATTTTAATTGTTTACACTTTACCAAATAATGCATTTAATCATTCAAAAATTCCATACTCATAAGATTTCATCACCAATGATCAAATCCCTCATCAAAAATTTGCATATACCTTATATAGGATTTTCAAACTATAAAATCCTATTTACCAATTTTTTAACTTCACATAACATATTTAATTCATATGTTCGTAACTAAACTATTTTCATGAAAAATAACAAATCAGTCCTAAAAAGTTTTCTTTTCTGGGATTTAATAGAATATAGTCCCATATTGAACATATATTTTTCTCAAAATTTTTAAAATTCATTTACTATTTTTCATATGGCCAAAACTGCCGAATATTTAGATATTTATCATAACCTGTACTTTTGTCTAAAAATTCCGAAATTTACAGGGTATACTGCTGTTATATAGATGTACTTCTAATAAAAAAATTGCCAATTTTGGAGTTAACCGCAAGGAGTTATAAGGGTTTACTTTTAAAATAGTATGTTCTCATAAAATTCATAAATCCTAATCTATACATCCAAAAATTGTCATTTTTGGACACAATCTAGAAAACTCATCAAATTATCATTTCAAATTTTTCCAAAATTTTTTAGGGTCAGAAAAATTACGGGCGCCTTGCGTAAAACTTGATTACTTACTGATGGTTGAACGAAAATAATATTCCTTACGAATATTGAACGAAAATAATATTCCTTACAAATATTAAACGAATATAATAAATATTGAAGGATAATAATATTCATATGAATACAAAAAATAATATCTCTTCAGAATATAAAAAAATAATACCCCTTACCTTAGAAGAAGACTGTATACTGGAGTAGTGAAGTAGCAGACTACTCTTCTTCTTTCTCTCTATAGCTTCTCTCTATATAGCTTCTATCTCTATAATTGCTCTTGTGAGACTTAGTGAATTGGTGAGAAATGAAGGAAGAATGAGCTTCTATTTATAGGAAAATATAGTTTCAATAATTGCACATTTTGGGGCTCGAAATATTACAATATAATACCTTCCTCTTTTTCTTCATTTTTAATTTAGTCCTACAAGTATTATCAAACTTGCACCACCTCCCCTAATAGTAAATCATGTGAATCAATAGTTATAATCATATGAAAATATGAATTACAGTATAGTACCTCCATCTATACCTTCATTTTTAACTTAGTCATGCAAGTATTATCAATCTTGCACCAACTCCCCTAATAGTACAAGAATGTGATTCAATAATACACACATGTGAACAAATAGTTATATAAGCATGTGAATTAGTAGCAATTAATTGCTCATTTATCCGATTAATTACCCGATTTATCAATATAACCCCCAGACATCAATTATCATTGGAAAAAATATCGATTTTCACTAACACAAATAATTCCAACACAATGGAACTATCAATTTCAACTTTAATCAACACTATCTTATTCATCATTAAAATTATAATTCACATTATTTAACAACCAGGTCATTCCCAGGAAAGAGAGGGCTTTCTGATAAGGATTTCTCCTTATTGGCGCGCAATTAGGTGACCAAACCTCTCCTTAACAGAACTTCTAGACATTGTCAATATTGCAAATAATAATATGAATAACGTTACCGTCTCAATTATTTATTTAATAATATAACATATTATGCAGATGATACTGTGACAATAATTGAATCAATAATATGAGAGATATGATGCAGCAATTACTGTAGCAATAATTGAGTATAACTGAGTGACTTCTTACGTAAGCATCAATAATTAATACCGTGTGCTACTTATGCAACCACGCCAGACATTGTAATTTTACTACCGGGTAGTTCACAGTTTTAACGATAACACTTTTCGCCGTTATTTTTATAAAAGATAATTCTATCGCTTTTTAACTATGACAATACTTCCGTTGTGGGGTCCACTAATGATTGTCCGTCAATGCGGATATTCCCTGACAAAAAGAATATTCCCCGACCAATCGAATATTTATATAACCACTTGCTTACTTTGCAAAATTTGTAAATATTACCCACAACTATAACATTATATCAAATCCACACCATAATATTAAAAAAAATATTTTGAGAAATTTAAATCTTTATTCATAAAATTTGGGGTCTCACAGTAAGGGATCTCACTATAGTACTATCTATAATGGCAACATCTTGGGAAGATATAGCTCCATCCCTCTCAATAATCAAGGCATTTCTAGATGATCTAGCCTCATCCCGCTCAGCAATAGCGGTGTCTCTATGAGCCAAAGCATCATCTCTCTCCAACAGAGCGACATATCTCCCAGTAAGAGCTGTCAACATCAAGGCCCTAGCCTAATCTCTATTAAATGTCATCAGATACAGACTCTGCTCTAAATACTCTGTCGAATGCGGGGTCACAGTAGCAGTCATACTGGGAGAATCAACAAGAGCTGATGTCAAACCAGCAAATAGCTCCTCCTCGATGGGAGAATCAGTGTCCTCCATGGGCTCTCCACCATCTGAATCAATCCTCGGCTCTGTCGATACAACCGCAGCCGACGTCATCTCTGTATCCATCCATGCAGAATACTCTGTCGAACAGCCCGGATGGATAACAGAAAACTCAGCTCTCTCACGTTAATCCCAACAGGCATACACCTTGGATCTATCCTCTGCAGATAAGTGGTGAGAAGCCAAAAGCTGACCTAATGCCCCCTCAAAAGGATGCACATCCTGAACCTGGTCAAACTTTGACATCACAGTCAATGGGTGATACATGGTCATGCCCCTTAAACTAGCCAAAGGAAGATAATCCATGCCAGATGCATGAGTAATGAATCTGTAGGGAGAACTGAGCCATGTACACGGTAAGATGTCAAACGGATCTCCGATCCCTGCCAAGAACACCGACCAAGATATAGCATCTGTACACTCCGCTAGCTAAAAGGAGTAAGACATAGCTATCTCATGGGAAAATTAGTACCCATGTCGTCGGAAGGTGCCAATGGGTCTCCAGTGTGACATGAACCACACATACAACATGATCGAGCTGCCTATAAATACCCCTACAGGATGGGTGCAGTAATACGTGGTTGATCTTAATGTCTCTGCTACAATCATCGGCACAATGGTATGACCCTCCCTGAGAACTCTCACTACCATGACAACGCCGATGTCCAGCTCATCTATATACCATGGCATGTACACATATGACAATACACACATCACAAGTACATCTACTCTGGCTACACGCCACTAATCTTCTGGCGTGGTGAAATCCCCGGAGTGTCGTGTATAACTATCTGATAAGCAAAATTTGTTTATCAGAAAATGTTGGGACACCACATGACCGGATGTAATCTCATCCTGCACTACTCTATGCCTCAACTCAGTGAGGGTAATGAACAGTCGGCTCATATCGCTGATAGCCATCCAAGCGCAACGCCTGTCCACTAGCAAAGTCGTCAACCGCTTATACTCCTCTAAAGTGGGAGTCAACTCCTGGGTCCCAAACTGGAAAACCTGCCTCTCCGATACCCAATGCTCCAGCATACCCTCTACAAAACCCATAGGAACCTGGAACATCAGGAGGGTCATGGAATGATGCAATAATTGATCTACGATCACCCGATCTGGAGGTGACAAGTTATCATACCACGACCTTAGATGAGAAGCTACCAATACTGGTGGGGTGTGATCAATACGGCTAACTGTCGAGGAAGACATCTATGTGGGCCGTATCATAAGACCATCCAAGGGTCAATGCTGAATATCTCTGGACATACATACATATGCATAACATGATACATGTATGATAAATAATAGATGGCAATATGATGTAGGGAATAATAGTACATACATTCCTAAGTACATCGTCATCTAATAAAACATCTCTGTATAACTGAAAATATAGGGAAATGGGGCACAACCGCTCAACAACTAACAGAGGCCTATCAAAAGATATAGCGAGAATGGGGCACAGCCACCCAGTATCTACTAGAGGCCTATCAAAAAATATAGCGAGAATACACATCAGAAGAAGACAATGGTGTCGATATCCACATCATCAATCTTGTCCACCTGATGTAACTCCTCCTAAGTCACTAGATCTCTATCAAGAGGAATGTCAGGCCTATATAATGGATGATCTGCACAGGTAATGCCATATGGGTCATCTGAGGGGCCAGCATCTGAACTGGAAGGATCAAAAGTATTTGCCTCAAGGATCTACTCGCCCAAGTCTTGGGATGAAAAATGTGCCCGATCAACCGCCGTCAAATCGGCTGTCAATCTGTGTTAAATAAGTCGAATCTTGGACACAGGCTATCCAATCTGTCATCATTACGGATCCAGGAACCATATCCCCCATAAATTGAGTAGCGCGGGTCTGGGCTCCGATGGTACAAGGGGACCACCAGCGGTATAATGCCTCCTGAGACAAAGTGTAGCCATCAACGCCTATCAACGGGATATCACTGACAGGCGACTGCGACACAGGCCAATAATGCCTGGCATGAGGTAAGATCGGTACATGAATCTCTCATTTAGTGCTCCTAATAGCACGCTCTCCCAAGTAGAGCTCCCATCCTCTATCAGTGAAAAGAGGAATCCTACGGGTGGACATCACGTACTCGAAACCAGTCGGGTAACCATCCTCAAATCCAACAGTCAAGTGTTCCCCAGAGTAGGGAATCCAAGTGATAGCATCAGATGTCAACAACTCCATCTATAGGTGACAATGGGTGAAACCCTTAGCTACAGAAACCTCCGCCAGTATGGAGTGATGCCATCGTCGTCCTTGTGGATAGGTCTCCAAACCTAACACACTGATAAGACGCATACATGGAAGCCTCTCATAGGCCCAAAATTGACAACACAAAGGCAAACATTTGCTGTCAATCAATACTCTTAACCTGTACATGGGAAATCAAAAGAGAAATAGTCACCAGCAAAAATGGGTAAAATCCTAACCAAGCCTCTGTCAAGCCCTGCGAGCGCATATGCATTCCCCTGAGGAAATAGGCAAAGGTATAGAAACCCCAGTCATACTCTCCAATACGGTCCACCTCTCGTGTGGCGCATACTAAAGCGAATAACACCGTGGAAAAGTTATCCGCTATGAAGCAACCCTTGAGAATAACCAGGAACAATCGCCGAAGAATACGATGTAACGATCAAGAAATTTGTAATTTATTTTAAATATTTATTGAATTAAATAAATATTTTAAATAATTTATTTATTGAGAAAAAAATAAATAATTGATGAATTATGGTGAATTAATTTGGTAACTAAATTAATTAATGTTAATTAAATTGAATAATGATAATTTTATTTGAAGGATTTAATTTAAGAAAATAATTAAATTAAATAAATTGCTTAATATTTAAGAAAATAATTAAATTAAATGAATTATTTAATTTAAAGGAAATAAATAAATTAAATAAAGTGATGTTTCTAATTTATTAATTAAATTAGATATATAATTATTTATTAATTATAAGTATAATGATAATAAGAATTTTATTATTATTATAAGTTATTTAAATTAACTAAATTAATGGTGTGACATGAAAACTATATAATAAGAATAATATAAAAATAATTTAATTTGGGGGGGAAAGGTGGTAGCCAAACAAGGCCTTGTGGCCTTTGGTCTAACTTAACTGATGAAGGTGCATTATTTTTTAACTAAAAGAGAGTGTGGGAGAGTTAAGCCATATCAGTTTATTTTTTTTCTTTTGCGTCTTATTTTTTCTCCTAAGGCCGAAGAGCAGAGTTGAGAGAGAGAGAGAGAGAGAGAGAGAGAGAGAGAGAGAGAGAGAGAGAGAGCTTGGAAGAAGAGAGAAAAACACTGAGAGAATTGCTAAGAGATTGAGGATTTTACTGTGGAAGAAATTGAAGCCACTACATATCAATTGCTTCAATAAATAAGGATTAAGGTATATTGTAGTTCTAATTTTTATGTTTTGAGTTCTCTGTGAAAAATTTCTGTAAACTATTAAGTCACGTTGGATGATTATATATATGTGTAAATATAGTTTGGTAGAATCTGTTAGTCACCATATTTGAGTGTTAATGGAATAACCAAACACGTAAAATTGGATTGTAGGAGGGAATTGAAATAGCAGTGATATGTTCAGATGATATGACATTAAAAAGCACAAAATTTGATGCTCTATATGTGTTATAATCTGTAATTTGTCATTGGATTATGTTAATAGGTTAAGAAACGAAAGCGAGGTAGTTTGAATCGTGTCAATTGGTTAAGAAACGAATTCATGGTGATCGAATTCGCTAAAGGTGTCAAAAAATTGAGTTTTTATATGAAAACATAAAATTTAAGGAATTAAATTAGGTTAATTTGATGTTTAATTGTTCTAATTTGATGAATATGTGAGGAAACATGTTTGTGTTAGTTTTATATCAATTGGATGTGCTAATTTCACTGTCTTGAGGGTGAAATTCGTGTTAGTTTGGCTAAAAAGCGTAACAACATTCTTTGCGTTTACAGTTCTACGTCTCAGGCACCAACGCAATTTACTTTGGTGCTAAGGCCAAAATGGCACAACTATGCTTGGGTCCCGAAGCTTAAGTATGGCGCAGCTACGCCATACCCTTGTCTGAGTCAGTGAAGTCTGCTTATTTTCAAGTTTTGATTTATGGACTTATGTTAGCTAAGCAAGCATGTTAATGATGTTAAGTCATAATATAAATTATAATAACAGATTTTGATGTGATGTAATATAAAATGTAAAGATTTTAAGTGGTTGTTTAATTAAGCTATGTAATGAACCAAATGGAATGCTTTTAAGAGTTAAATATAAGTGATAAGGTTTATGTGGTTTATAGCGGGATTTCAGATTCGTTAAAGGTGTTAACCAACATGTTTAGATGTTAGGTTAAGGTTATGACCTAAATGAAGGTTTAAACCCCTAAAGCTAATATTCATTCAACTAATTGTTGTTGTGATTTTAATGATATATGTAGGGTAATTGGAGATTATTTTACACTTGTGTAGCTTACAAACAAGACAAGTTTTTTAACTACACAAACAATATATGCTTTGAACAATAATATCAAGGTTTAGAAAAATAAAACTTGCTCGAGGTAACGATTTAGGTTACAAAAGCTTATTCAATCGTACATAAGGATAGAGTCAATAGTTTTGCTCAATAAAAATTTAGCTTAACTCTTTATATTGAGCAAGCTTTTTAACTTCATTCTTTTATTAATGAATGCAAGTTCCTAAATTTTTATTGAGCAAAACTATTGACTCTATCCTTATGTACGATTGAATAAGCTTTTGTAACCTAAATCGTTACCTCGAGCAAGTTTTATTTTTCTAAACCTTGATATTATTGTTCAAAGCATATATTGTTCTAATACATCGCTTTAAATGAGATTGTTCTAACTCTTTTGGTTATAGCACTTTGCATGTTTATCATGTCTATTCAATTATATATTGTTGATATCCGATCTTTGACTTTAATAGCCTTGTTCAGTTATAAATTCTTGTATTAAACCTTTCAGTAGTAAGCAAACCTTTATTGATGTAAATTAATGGTGTTCTAAAATTCTAGAAACACTGATAAGCTAGTTCCAAACTAAACTTTCTTTAGTGCGGAAATTCTAAATTCAAACTGAGACGAACAACCCTAACATAGGGGATTTTGTACGTGTAACGTTTAGATGTTTGTGCACAATACATGGTACAAAGTGCTGATCCCCCTAAGTACGTTAAGAATGGTTCGTATAGTCTAAATGACTGTTAAGGTTGGGTAATAATACCTAAGTATCGGGGACATAGTTCGTGATTTTTAGACCCTTAGATATTAAAGTTTGAACTTGTTTTCTATTTTTGATTCGTAGAGCAAGTTCATTATTGTTCAGCATTCGTTGTTCACTCTCATGTTGTTATCATTACTACTTTCTATATCGGTGAGCAATTGTTTGCTCACTCTTGCAATTAACACTGCAGCTAAGGTTGAAAGAGTCTATGAGCCATCTACTAGCGAAGGGAAGGGCAAGATGTCCAAGTGTTAAAGACTTATGAAAATTAATTTAAATGTTTTATGTTATGAAACTTGTTTTATTTTTATTTTACAAACTGATGTAATAAATTTAAGGTTAGATTACCTGGGATTACTTTTGAGTTGATGATGTAACCCTTTAATGGGAAAGATTATTGTTTAAGTTATTTAAATTATGTTTTTATCCTTTGATTATGGGTGTTTAGATGTAATGTTTTGGATAGTGAACACCAAATCCTATGGGAATGGAGTACCTGGATTTGGGGGTGTCACATAAGATCCCTGACTCTCACATCATCGGGTATGGGCTCACTCAAAAGCCCACTCATAGCATCTACGCTTAAAGGACATGTACGAACTGTCCTGCCCTTAAGCGCCTCAGTCGGGACTCCTAGTAAGGATCTAATGACAGTCGAGGTAATATTCGTTGTACATGGCACTGGCGCCCCTCCAAACTCCATACCAGTGATAAACCACCAATCCATTGGCGTCTTCATCACCTCACAATCCAACAAATGGAGAAACTGAGTCTAGTGAAACCAACGCTCAGACAATTCCCTAAGATAACCCCTAGGACAATGATGGGGGAGGATAGAAAAGAATGCCTCAAAGCCACAACCATGCACAATCTCTCGATAATCTGGATGCAAAGCCTGATATAGATAGTGTATGTTGAACCAGTTCCCTCATGGCTACGTAAAGCCGAGAACCTATATCACAATAGTAGATCAATATCAGAACCTTTGCTCCTCATCAATAGGAAAGAAGGAAGATTAAACCCAGCTTTTACCTAGTTTGCATGCAAGTAAATCGAGGGGTGGCGACTCAAATCACCCAGAAGTTTTTGAATCATCACCTAAATGCCTGAAAGATCCCTACATGGAGCATGAGCAGCAGGAGCGGGAGCCGTAACCAGTACATCCTCCTCCTCGTCCTCAACATCCGGTACATTAACCTGGATAGGACGGATCACCGCTTAATCTAAACGACAAGGTTTTCTAACTAAACGGGGTCAAGGCAAGTCAGAAGCCCTCCTCTGCACACCTGAAGTGGTCCTGCGGGAACTACTCGGCTGATCCGGATCCATATATATCTAGACAAAAGTCTCCAGGATCCGGGTACTTCCATTTCCACAGGATTTGGTGTTCACTGAACAAATATCATCTATCTATCTACCCATAAATAAATGCAAACCATGCAATAGATAGAAATAATAAATAAATCTCCCCTTATGGGGTTACATCAACTCCATAAAAAAAATACAATCCCAGGTCACTCTAACCTTAAACATATGTGCGGAATCATAAACAATAACAAGTCTTAATAACATCAAGTCTGAATATAAATACATAATAACAACAAGTCTTCTTCATTTGTTAACCTTGCCCTTGCCTTTACTAGTGGAAGGCTCGTCTGATCTTTCGTTCTTAACTGCGATGTTATTATTACGCAAGAGTGAGCACGATTGTCCACAAGTATAACAATATAACAAATGAATAATAACATGCGAATAAATCAAATACTTCTGAAATAGGAAACTCAGCTTTTGAATCAAGAATGAATAGCAAGAGACAAAAGAACTTCTAAGGGTCATAATACCTTGAACTATGTCCTAGGTTGTCAAGTGTTTATACTTGAAACCTTTAATAGTCATAAGACTATGGACTCTTCTTCTCGTACTTAGGGGGATCAGCCCTTAGTACCACCATCATGCATAATATCTTAACGCTAACGCATAAGTAATCCCTTATACAGGGTTGTTCATCTCAGTTTGACATTAGAGTCCGCACCAAAGGAAGTTTGGTTTGGATAATTCATCAAGGGTTGTGAAATTTAGAACGCTCATCAACTATGGACTAGTCGAATCATGAAGGGTTCGCTAGCCTAACAAAGTTCAACAGTATCTGATAATTTAAAATTGAATAGCAATCTCAAAAGGTATACAATAGGATAATTATTGTATAATAGAATCATACTTTGAAAGATTAATACACTTTAATATTATAAAATAGACTTGATCAATAATAACGAGAATTTGCTCGAAGTAAAGAGACAACTTATAAGCTCATATAAAGATAACGAGTAGGGTTAGGAAACTTGTCTCGTGCGTAGATTACATGTTAATTATACTCGTTCCTTGATTTAATCCTACATATCATTTACGTTCACAATACTAGTCAATTATAATGTAACTAATCATCATACACTCATTCTTTTTGTCTTATTCGAGTTCATGACTATACTTAGTCAAATTACTACACTCATTGCCACAATTAACACATCATGAACAATAAGCTAACTATGCATTTAATCATTCAATTCATACATAAATTTGTTATTGACATGTTAAAAATTTATTTTAACACCTTATTATATGTCTGACATGTTTTCATGTTCATTAGGTTAAGTTACCAATACATTGCTAGATTTAAACATTTTAAAAACTCATTTCTGGACTATTCTGCTAAGTGGAAAGTGGCACGCTACCGCTATGATTATCTTCAGGTCTTGCACTGCATGGCCTTTAAATGTATACCAATGACTTTGGGTATCTGGCATTCATGGTGAGTCTTTGACTGGAGTTGTTGGCATGGCTGAAACTCCAGATTTACGATTTTCGATTCGCGAAGAACACGTAAACAAAGCGACTTTAAAATCACATGTTCATTGAATTCACCAGATTAAACATACCCGCATGTTAGAATTCGTATATAATCATTACCCAACATTTATAGAGTGATTTTAACCAATTAAAACACATAATTACAGAATTAAAACATGCAAATTTCACTGTTCTTGGTGTTCTTGAAGGTTTTGAACAAAACATAAAATTTTAACACTACGGATTCGTTATAACGCCAAATCCATCCATTCAAATTTTTTTTCTTCATTATAGCATGCATAATTATATACAAGTGTAAATTTTACAAAACAATTTATGTTTGACATATTAAAATCATGTATAAGGGCCATATGGCCATATTCTATACTCTGTAACTTTTGAAGCCATAACATAGGTTAATATTATGAAACTGATGATATGGATACCTATATAATATATAATAAAACATGTTATGTTAATCATATTATTACCTATATCCATATAACAACATAATTTCCCATTTACAGAGATTTAACATAAACTTGAAAGCCAATTATTTTACAAAAACTTAAACAACGTAAATAAATTGGGTTGAAGAAATTACCCAAAGCGTAGATTAGTAGAATTGAAACCCTTCTCAATTAATTCTTCAATCACACAACTCACAATCTCCCTCAACAATTTCTCAAACTCTCTCTGATTTTTACTTTTCCAGACTTAGAAAAATAAAAAGAAAAGGAAGACGCATAATAAATAAAGGAAAGGAACTAACGCATTGTGGTCAGTTACCCAGTCATGGGTTAACTGCCCTTAACTCCCACTAAGGCCATGTTTGGCTATCTTTACAAAGCTTATACCCATTTAATTTAATTAAACTTTTATACTATAGTTTAAATCATGTCACACCCAATTGTTCAATAATTCAAATATCTTATTTAATTTATTTTAAATAAAATATAATAATTTTTCATTAATGCACATAGTCACATAATTAAATTTCTCATTTATTAACTATGTCAAATTATTAAATCTCTAATTAATTATTTAATTAATTAAAATAACATTAGGCTTATTAAATATTTCTTTTTAATTCAATAAGCTCACATAAATACATACTTCGAATAATAAAAATTCTCCACATTAATTTAATAAATATAACACATATAATTAAATTAATCTACCACAACTTCATCAATTAATTATTTAATCTAATAATTAATTCGTCAAAAAATATTTATTCAATCCAATAAATATTAAAAATTAAATTACAAAATCTCGGTTTTCTATACTCAAAGCTTCCTAAAACTCTAAAGAAATACTCTCAATATTATAGAAGAATAATTCTCTAATTCTGGTGTGATTTTCATTTCTAAACTAAGCATCCTATTTATAGAAGAATGACGGGGCACTATTTAAGAAAACTCACGAGTGAACAGTTGAAGAAAATCACGGACGAATTCACGGGCGCGCATCTGGTGAAACTTTAAAAAAAAATTATTTTACTATGTTGCACTACACAGCACTATGCAAACACTATGTTGTACTATGCAACACTATGCAGTACTATTCAAACACTATGCAATAAAATATAATATATTCTATTTTATATAAAAAACAAAACTTATAATATATATATATATATCACACACACACGTATATATATATATATATATATATATATAAACTTATATATATATAAGTAACAAAATTGAGATAACTTTCTATCGACGGTTTTAAAAAATGTGTAAGTAGAGGTCCATGTAATAAGCCAAACTTACAACAAATACTTCATAAAAAAAACCCTCTATTTATCTCAAATCACTTGGCTTCTCAAAACACATTTTTAATAACATTTATTCATCATTAATATTATAACTCACAATATTAACAACCAGATCATTCCCAAGAAAGAGGGAGCTTTTCGATAAGGACTTCTCTTTATTAGCACGCAATTATGTGACCAAACCCCTTTCCTCGACAAAACATTCTAGACATTGTCAATAATGCAAATAATAATATAAATAATTTTTTCGTCTCAGTTATTGATTTAATAATATAAAATTTTGTGCAGATGATACTGTGACAATAATTGAATCAATAATGTAAGATACTATGCAACAATTAATGTGGCAATAATTGAATAAAACTAAGTGACTTCTCACGTAAGCATAAATAATCAAAAATATTGTACTATATTGTGTGCTACTATGCAACCACGTGTATTACTGTACTTTTATCACCGGGTATTTTAATAGTTAATAGTAAAAGCCTTGTCGTTATTTTTATAAAAAGTTATTTCTGTCATTTTTTAACTCCGATGAATTACATTTGTGGGGTCCACTAATGATTGTCTTGCCGTCATTTAATATTCCCTGATAACACGAATATTCCCCGACCAAACAAATATTTTATGACAACTTGTTTACTTTGCAAAATTTATAAATATTACCCACAACTATAACATTATATCAAATCAACACCATATTACTCAAAATGATATTTAGAGAAAATTAAATCTTTATTCATAAAAGTTGGGGTCTTACAACCTCCCCTTCTTATGAAATTTTTTCCTCGAAATTGGTGTACGTATCTGGTATGTCGAAGAGGTGAGGATGCCTTGTTTTCATTTCAGTTTCTAACTCCCAGGTCATTTCCTCCGTATCATGGTTTCTCCACAAAACTTTGACTTGAGGTATAACCTTGGAGCGTAGAATATGTTCCTTTTTATCCAAAATTTTAATAGGTACCTCTTCATACATTATATCTTCCGCTATCTCGTCTAGTTCTAATTCAATAATGTAGTTTGGGTCTTCCACATATTTACGTAACATAGATATTGGAAAAATGTTATGAACACGAGACATACTTGGTAGTAAGGCGAGTCTATAGGCCATAGTTCCTACTCGATCGAGGATTTAAAATGCGCCAATGAATCGAGGATTGAGCTTTCCTCTCTTTCCAAATCTTGTAATTCCTTTCCATGGAGCAACACGTAACAATACATGATCTCTAACATTGAATTCTACTTACCTTCGATGAAGATCAGCATAACTCTTTTGTTGATCTTGTGAGGTTTTTATACATTGTCGAATAATTTGAATCTTTTCTGTTGTCATGCGTACCAATTTCGGTCCCAACAACGTTGATTCACCCACCTCGTCCCAGCATATTGGAGAACAACACTTGTGTCCATACAACGCCTCGAATGGAGCCATGCCTATACTTGCTTAATAACTATTGTTGTAGGAGAATTCCACCAACAGCAAGATCTTGTCCCAACTTCCTTTGAAGTCTAGGACATAGAGTCTTAATAGATCTTTAAGAGTTTGAATAGTCCTCTCCGACTACCCGTCTGTTTGAGGATGATGTATAGAACTAAATCGTAAATTTGTGCCCATAGCTTTCTACAAACTGACCCAAAATCGTGAAGTAAATCTTGGGTCCCGATCAAAAACAATGGATACTGGCATACCATGAAGTCTTACAATCTCATTTATGTATATACAAGCAAGATGTTCAAGTGAATAAGTTTCTCGTATAGGTAAGAAATTAGTAGACTTGGTTAATCTATCAACAATGACCCAAATTACATCTATGCATTGATAAACTTTGGGAAGACCAGTAACGAAATCTATGGTAATGTGCTCCCACTTCCATTCTAGAATTTTAAATGGTTGCAATGGATCTTTTGGCACTTGATACTCCGCCTTGACTCGTTGACAAGATAAACACCTTGAGATAAATCCGCTATCTCTCTCTTCATATTGCTCTACCAAAATGTATGTCAAAGGTCACGATACATGTTGGTACTCCTAGGATGGATTGCAAACGGTGTGTTGTGTGCCTCCATCGTGATTTTATACTTTAAATCAGAGTCGTTAAGAACACAAAGTCTGAAGTTGACTCGAAGTATTCCTTCTTCATCGATTCTTAATTCTGGAATAGCACCTTCTTGCACTTTCTTCCTCATACGCATCAGCTCTAGGTATGCATCTTGAGCAGCTTTAACTTTATCGATTAAAGTTAGTTCTACTCGTATATTTGATATCATCACGTGGGTCCCCGGAGTCTTTAACTCTATCTCCATCCTTTGTAAGTCATACCAAATGGGCCTTTGCATTGACAATATCGCACTCGTACTCGCATATGATCTTCTACTCAACTCGTCAGCTACTACGTTCGCTTTTCCAGGATGGTATTAAAAGGTATGATCGTAATCTTTTAATAGCTCAATCCAACGTCGTTGTCGCATGTTGAGTTCCTTTTGGGTGAAGAAATACTTGAGGCTTTTATGATCTGTATAGAACTCCACCTTCTCCCCATACAGGTAATGCCTCCAGATTTTAAGCGCAAAAACGACTGCTACCAACTCTAGATCATGAGTAGAAAAATTCCTCTCATATTTTTTGAGTTGTCATGAGGCATAGGCTATGACTTTCCCATATTGCATGAGAACACATCCTAAACCTTTGCCTGAAGCATCGCTGTAGATGAAAAATCCCTCCGAACCAAATGGTATTGTCAGAACAGGTGCTGAAATGAGTTTCCTCTTGAATTCTTGGAAACTCTTCTCACATTCCTCGCTCCAACCGAATTTTGTATCTTTTCGAGTCAGCTGAGTTACTGGAGTAGCGATTCGAGAAAATCCTAACACAAATCTCCGATAATAACCAGCTAAGCCCAGAAAGCTACGTACTTCGGTTGCTGACTTAGGTTGTTCCCAAATTTATATTAATTCAATCTTCGTTGGGTCAATAGATATTCCATGATTTGATATCACGTGCCCAAGGATTGCTACTTCCTCAAGCCAGAACTCGCATTTCTTCAACTTGGCATATAGCTTATTTTCACGAAGCTTTTGGAGTATTAGCCTTAAGTGTTGCTAATGATCTTCACGGCTTTTGGAGTATATGAGGATGTCATCAATAAAGACAACCACAAAATGATCCAAATATTCCTTGAATACTCACTTCATCATATCCATGAAGGCAGCAAGAGCATTAGTCAACCCAAAAGACGTGAATAGGAATTCGTAATGCCCGTACCGAGTTCTGAAAGTAGTCTTTGGAATGTCATCAGTTTTAATCTTTAACTGATTATATCCGGAATAAAGATCGATCTTTGAAAAGAATTTGACACCTTGTAACTAGTCAAACAGGTCATCAATGTGAGGCAATGGGTACCTATTTTTTATGGTGACATGATTCAACTCCCGATAGTCAATGCAAAGTCACATACTCCCATCTTTCTTCTTAACGAATAGAACAGGAGCACCCCACAGAGACGTACTAGGACGAATGAAACTGATGTCTAACAGTTCCTACAGTTGAATTTTTAACTCCTGAAGTTCAATAGGAGCCATTCGATATGGGGTTTTGTATCGGTTTCAAGGTCAAAAAAAAATTCGATCTCACGCTCTGGGGGTAGGCCAGGAAGTTCTTCAAGGAATACATCAGGAAATTTATTAATAATAGAAATATCATTCAAATCTAACGTATTTTTGTTTAAATCCATGACATGGGATAAGAAAGCTTGACATCCGTTTTTCAATAAATGAATGGCTTTATGGCTTGATATGACAGTGATTGACTTTAGTGGTTTGGTTTCTTGAATTCTCATAATAGGTTGGTTAGGAATATGAAAGCTAACAACCTTATAAAAACAAACAATTTTAACATGATGAGTAGTTAACCAATCAATTTTTTAAAATCACATCAAATGCAAGTATTTTCAAAGAGATAAGATTGACAGGTAATGTGAGGGTACCGATTTCAACAGATAAGTCAAAGTCTAATTTCTCTGGAGTAAAATTTAAACGTTGAGCGCAAGTAGGTGAAATAAAAGAATGGGTAGAATCGGTATCAAATACGGTATAGTATTCGCAAGAATTTATGATTAGCTTACCCGTGATAACTTCGTTCGAGTTCCTCGCTTTTTGGGAGGTCACGACAAATGCTCTCCCTTGAACTACCGGCTTTGACTTGTCTGGGACGACCTTTGGTGTCTCCATCCCAGCTGGACTTGACTTCACTACACGACAAAATTGGGCTAGGTGACCTTCTCTTCTGTAATTGAAACACGCTTTGGGTTCTTTGCGTGCTGATTTTGACCGATGTGTCCCTCCCTCGCAAGATTTAGTAGCATACTGACCGGTGGTCGTTCTCCTTCTTTAACAACGAGTGCTGGTGCTGTTGTCTTTCCATCATTATTGAACCTTCTCTTTTTGAAATTTCCACTTCTACTATCTTGGCCAGGATTACCACTGAAGTGGTTACCATTTCTAGCATGATGATTGTGACGCCCCCAAAATAAGCCCACACGACCCATTCTGAGTCGCCGATATCACACTATAGAAATCAAATACAAACTTCATTTATACAACTGTTAACTGTCGAACAGAATACGACCACAGTTGAACTGTGAGTTTTAATACAAATATATGCAACTCTCATGGTGCCTCGAACACAACACCTTACAATGGTACCTTACATAAAGGTACAGTCAATAACTATTTTAGAAATTAAAATCTTTGGAAAATGTTCAAGGAAACCTTCGTACATGGGAGTCCATGCGTCTAAGTTATGATAGATATCATATGACTCGAGAATTATCCTTGGTTGACCCAATAGACCCCAAAGAAAAATGAGAAGATTATTATCATGTTCTTTCCAATGGTGAGTCTTCTCTTGACATATAATTATCTCCATTGTCTCCAATTGAAAACTATATTTCAACCAAACTCCAAGATTATATAAGTAGTGCTCATAGATATAATCAACAAGTGCATGTGCACAACCCTGCCTTATGATAACACGAGATCTTCTGTCATTAGACATCTTGTATGATAGTGGCAAAACGCCCTTCCAAAGTTGGGTTCACCTCACCCTATTTGGTTCACCAAAATCAACGGTTAAAATGATGTATAAAATACGACACACTTATCTATAATTCTCAATAAAATTATTTCCATACTGTTTTATGGGAAACCTCAACAGCTATAGACCATCATTTTATTCCCCTCTTACCCTCGCTCTACCCTGCTACACTCTTATTACCTGAAAGGAATTGTGAAGCAAAAAGGTGAGCACAACTAGCCCAGTAAAGAATATCATGACTAAAGATAATTAAATTATCAATAGCTTTCGTCAGTAATAAATCAGAGATTTAGAACATATGGTAGATGATAAAACTTTTCAACCATAGTAGTAGCGGGATGATCAATCCATTAGAAGAGTTAAATAGACCATAAAGTCTATTATCTTCTCCATGTTAAAAGTCCACCAACCATGTTTTATCCCTGTAACATCAATCAACAGTTCCTGTCCACAATTATTCATAATCATAATTGTGATTCTAAATTCCTCTTCGCACCCAGGACGAAGATAATTTTCATCACCATCTTTTACCGAAACATCAAAGATCATGGTTATACCAAATCATAGTTCCTGTTCATAATCATACTAATAAATTCATCTTTGCACTACGGGCCAAAGATATTCATTAATAGTTCATCTTTGCACTACAAGCCAAAGACATGCAACTGCATTTTTAGAAGAGTCAAGTAGAGCATGATATCTACTATCTTCTATGAATTAAAAGTTTATTATCAATATTTTATCGCTGAGACTCAGCTTAATAAATAATCCACATCATCGAATCATCCTTGCACTACGACTAAGGATATTCATTAGTATTACGAGCACGAATTATCCATGCACTACGGGCCAAGGATATTCGTGTTTTCGCCAATGGTCATGATTATACCAAATAATCCCTGGTTATAATCATACGAACAATTGTCCATCAATGAACTACGAGCCAATGAGGACATTCGCCACATCATTTATAACATTACGGGTCATGATTATACTGAATGATCCCTGGTTATAATCAAACCAATCAACAGTTCATCTTTGCACCCTGGGCCGAAGATGACTTTGATCACAATATAAGCATGAGGATGATGACAATGATATAAGCATTAATCAAACGAAATCATGGATAATTAAGACTTTAAATTTATCCAGAGTTTAATAATGTCCAAATTGTCAACATGATACTACTTTGTGGAGTAAAATTCAAGAATAATATCCATGTATCAAAAATAATTTGGACGAAAAAGAAATAAATTTTTCGGTGAATAGTACCCCGTGAATAGTACTTCAAGAATAGTACCTCGTGAATAGTACCCAACATAAAAAGTGCATCGAATACCCGAGTGAATAATACTAGAGTGAATAGTAACTAGGTGAATAGTAACTTGTGAATAGTACTCCGGCACGAAAAGTGCCCCGAATACCCGAGTGAATAATATGTGAGTAAATAGTAATTGGGTGAATAGTAACTCATGAATAGTATCCCGTCATGAAAAGTGTTCTGAATACCCGAGTGAATAATATTATAGTGAATAATAAATGGGTGAATAGTAACCCGTGAATAGTAACCCGGGTGAAAATATTGATATTTAATAAGAAAGTTCAAATCAATATTCTAATAAAATGATACTGGATGAAGCACAAAACTCAAGGATATTCCACTAATTTCAAGGATTATAGAAGCAATACTTACCATAGTAAGTTTAAATTTAGAATATGAAAAGAAATAACATACGAAACTGCAAATGGATTTTCACCGTCATAATGCAGACGTAATCCGTAAAGCAAAGTTATTCGACATATTAAAGGATGAATCTGAAAAATAGTATTCCTTATGAATACGAAAGAAATAATACCCCTTACCATACGAAAATAACATCCCTTACGAATACAACAAATAATATCCCTTACCAAATGAAAATAACATCCCTTATGAATACAACAAATAATATCCCTTACCAAACAAAAATAACATCCCTTACCTTAGTAGAAGACTAGATACTGCAATAGTGAAGTAGCAGAATACTCTTTTTCTTTCTCTCTATAGTTTCTCTCTATAGCTTCTCTTGTGAGTCTTAGGGAATTGATGAGAATGAAAGAAGAATTAAGCTTCTATTTATAGGAGAAATGACTAAATAGTAACTAATTCACGAACGGTCCAGATTGATTTACTATTAGAACGGACGGTCCATATTGATTACTATTAAAACCACAACTGACGGTCCAGATTGATTTACTTTTAAAACCACCATCGACGGTCCAGATTAATTTTCTTTTAAAACCACCATCGACGGTCCAGATTGATTTACTATTAAAACTACCATAAACGGTCCAGATTGATTTACTATTAAAACCACCATCGTCGGTCCAGATTAATTTACTATTGATACCACCACCAATGATCCAGATTGATTTACTATTAAAATCACCACCAATGGTCCAAATTGATTTACTTAATACACTTTAGTACCCCTAAAGTTTTCCAAGTTTGCATTATTCCTCTCTAACTTTTGTAATTCACTTATCTTTAATAAACACATTTTTAATATTTCAACAATTATTCATCATTAATACTATAACTTACAATATTGACAACCAGATCATTCTCTGGTAAGAGGGGGCTTTCCGATAAAAATTTCTCCTTATTAGCGCGCAATTAGGTGACCAAACCTCTTTCCTCGACAGAACTTTCTAGACATTATCAATAATGTAAATAATCATATGAATAAATGTGTTTTCTCAGTTATTGATTTAATAATATAAAATATTATGCAGATTATACTGTGACAATAATTGAATCAAATAACATGAGATACTGTGCAACAATTACTATAGCAATAATTGAGCAAGCTGAGTGGATTCTTACGTAAGCATCAATAATCAATACTATGTGTTACTCTGCAACCACGCGTATTACTGTATTTTTACCACCGGGTATTTCAACAGTTCAACGGTAAGACTTTTGCTGTTATTTTTATAAAAAGTTATTTCTGTCATTTTCTAACTCCGACTGTTATCCCGTTATGGGGTCCACCAATGATGGTGTCGTCGAACGAATATTCCCTGACAAAAGAATATTCCTTGACTAAACGAATATTCCCTGACACAACGAATATTTTATATCAACTTGCTTACTTGCAAAACTTTTAAATATCACCCTTAACTTTAACCTTTTATCAATTTAACCATTTACTAAATAAAATGATAATTATAAGAAAATTGAATACTTTCATTTTATAAAATTCGGGGTCTCACAATGATTTCCTCCACGTTTGTTGTCACCGCTTCGATGACTGCTACCACTGGTATTATCGTTTTGCCGGCTGCTATCTCTTGGTTGGGTTGACTCATTTTCGCGCTCCAATAACTGAGCCCTATTAACAATATCTGAATACAAGCAAAGTTTGTGAGAAATGAGGTATTGATATATTTTGGGTTTCAAACCTCGTAGAAACATTCGTGTCATACGCTCCTCATTATCTACCAAATGAGATACAAACCGGGATAACTCTGCAAACTTAGCCTCTTATTGCGACACCGTCATATTGTTTTGCTCCAGCTTGATAAATTCTACCTCCTTCATGTGATGAATACTTTCAGGAAAGTACTTGTCGTTGAAAAATTCTTGGAACTTCTCTCAAGACATTTTTAGTGCGGCAGGTTGAGTACATTTTACAGATTCTCACCAATAATCTGCCTCTCCTCACAACATGAAGGTGGAAAAGGGAACCTTTTGCTCCTTGAAGTATCCCAAGACATTAAATATCTTGGTGATCTGCTTAATCCACGTCTCTGCCTTAAGTGGTTCTGGGTTTTCCAAAAAACTCCGGTGGTCCCAGCTCCTTGAATTGCTTAGCGGTGACCATCCGAGAGTTGGCAGTGTTTCCACCTGCATTTTGAATAAGATTTTCTCTCACTTGGTGTTGCATGAATTGCAGAAAGCTCCTAAACACCCCACCGTTCATCATTTGGTCGGTGTTGTTGTTTACATGAGGATTATTGCCTTCCTGATGCACATTATCTTGGTTATTGATCAGTGGCGACTCAACGGTCTCATGTGCTTCATTGATTATCTCAACATTTTTATATGTCATTTTCAAACACTGCCACAAAACAATGGTTAATTAACATGCCACATATTATCCCTATATTCTGCCCGACCAATTAAATAACAAACAAGCTTAGGTAGGTCATACTAGCAAAGGATTTACCCGTGTCTCCCCTCCTAGTTCTAGTCTCAAATTTCAACCAGGGATCATATACCTAAGCTTTGATGCCAACTGTGATGCCCCCAAAATAGGTATACACAACCCATTCTGAGTCACCAAAAATATGGTACATAATTCAAATACAAACTTAATTATACAACTGTAGTGTAAAATACAACAAAACATAAGCTGAGAGTTTAACCATGAATATTGTCTCGTAGACAATATCCAAACTCAAATAGAGTCCTCATTATAATTATTATCATAATATTTCATAGAATAGTGAGGACTACTATAGAAACCATCTGGAATGTCACTCCATTCCCTGACTAGTCTCAACTATATTCTCATTTCCTAAAGAGAGCAATGAAAGAAAAGGGTGAGATCAACAAGCCTAGTAAAGAATATTATGACTAAGATATTGTAGAATAAATTATCGTTAGCCTTCAACAGTTTTAAACTAATAGAATACAATAAACAACAAGTTTAACTGTAGCGGAACAAACAATCCATTAGAAGAGTCAAGTAGAGCATGATATCTACTATCTTCTATGATTTAAAAGTTTATCAACAATATTTTAACGTTGTAACACAGCTCAATAAATAATCCACAACATTGAATTATCCATGCATTATGGGCCAAGGATATTCATTAGTATCACATCCATGAATTATCCATGCACTACGGGCCAAGGATATTCGTTAGTATCACCAGTGGTCATTATCATGCCAACAATTATCTATCAATGCACTACGGGCCAAAGATGACTTTCATCACAATATAAGAATGAGGATGATGACAATGATATAAGAATTCAATTATATGAAATCAAGGATAAATATTAAAGATTTATAATTTAATTTGTCCAGAGTTTAAAAATGTTTAAATTATCAACAAGATAACTGCTTTGTGGAGTAAAATTCAAGAATAATATTCATGTATCAAAAATAATTTGGACAGAAAAGAAATTAGTTTTTGTCGTGAATAATACCCTGGGTGAATAGTACCCGAGTGAATAGTATCTCATGAATAGTACTTCGTGAATAGTACCCCGACATGAAAAGATTAGTAAGTAGATATCGATCCCACGAGAGAAAGTTGTTAAATTTAAACTATTATGCATCAATTAACTCACCGTATTTATATGCTTAGACTAATGACTAAAAGTGTTGAATTAGACTAATTGTGAATGCAAACTAAAAATAAGAATACAAATGGAATAGATATAATATAGAAGTAATGGGACCCTAACTTCATTTAATATTTCATCTAATCGCCACTATCATGCAAGAAGTGTTCACATATCACAAGAAAATAGCCAAGAGCACAAATAGAGTTATAACCATTTTTCAATGCACTATATAACCTACTTACACAACATCTACAAATGTTAGACTCCATGTAATCACCAATACAACCAAAATCACTATATGTCTATATGAAATTGAAATTATATTGATTTTAAGCTCAAGCCCCTTATTCTAGCTCATACGGTGAAATAATATATGTCTATCTGGTTCACAAAATATGCAAGCCATATACAACAGCCCCATATTCGCATGCTATCATGACTACAATCCATACCTATATGTTCACTGTCAATTTCATACAAATAATGAGATGAATGGTGATCAAGTATTTATGCATGTAAAACAACCATGATAGATATTCCATATGATTTGCAGAACAACCCTAGCATTTAAATGTGAAACCAACTACATATTAAAATCCGTTAGAATCCCATAATGGAGTTTAGTTCATGACTGAACCAAAAGCCATTATGGGATCAACGCTAAACATGATCAATAAGCAACAATTGAAATAAGAAAGATAGAACAATCAAACCCAATCGCTGAATAAAAACCAATGATAAACGCTTAAATCCTCATAGAAATCCAGTAGTTAATAATGAAAATCCACAATGACAGAGAATCCCAAGAAGAATTGGAGAAGTAGACGTTTTGGCTTCGTTCTACGTTGGAATCTCTCCCAAGGTGTAAACCCTAGTTACTATGATAAAAATACGATAAAAATTATCAAGTGTATGTCTGCACCAGTCAGAATCGTTTTTAAAACCAATTACACATCATTTAATTAAAATTAAAATAAAACAAAATCACAAAGATCAAGATCATTGCGCATGCCAAGGCTTCTAAGCATATGTCTCGCGCGGGCGCGAGACTTACAAAATGTCTCCGCCGCCTCGTCCAATGAGCATCTCACGGCGCTGCTGTCTCTCGTGAATTGTCTCCGCTCATACGTGTAACTCTGCATGAAGTCATCATGGTTTGGTCGGTACTCGTGGGCGCCGCGCGTTCCTAACTCATCGTGTCACGCGGCTCACAGTACCGCACTTTGTTTTCGGTTACATCATGTCTGCCGCATTGCTACTACTTGTTCATTCACGCTTGATCTCTTTGCTCCATCAGCACCTCTATGCCATGCATTCCCCATTTATGCCTTGCCTTCATGCCTCCATTAGCCTCAGATCCTCTAATACCACCAAAATTAAGCCAATTCTCGCACTTATTCACCAAAAGGAGTTTTAAGTAAATGCAATGCAAAATAACATGAAATGCAACTAAAACACAATAAAATGTACTTGAGTTGGGCACAATTAAGATGAATTGGTATTCAATAAGTAGGTAAAAATACCACTTATCAAATACCCCAAACTTGAACTATTGTTTTGCCCTCAAGCAATGCATACTAATGAACAATGAAAATGCAACTACAAAACTATGCAACTACTCTATGATGCAAACTAGCCTCACATAATCCCAGCCATAACAAAATTTTAGCCCAAATTACCTCAGTGAATCATCGAGATCCAAGAATATAATTTCAAACCAAACTATAGACATAACCTCATACACTCAAATAATTTCATATATGCTATAGAGATGTTGTGTGTGTGTGTGGTGTTCACCAAAACTTGATCTAAGCAAAGAATACATATGCTACACTGCTCCAAACAGAAAAATTATAGCCTAAATCAAGACTCATGTATACTCATGCAACACAGACTGTTTCAACATATTGACACAAACTGAGGTTTAACAATGGGTTTATTGCTTTATTGCTACTCACGAGGGCGATTTACGCACTTTTTCGTGGTGTTTATTGCTATTTTTCTTTTCTTTCTCTCTTTTTCTTTTTTTTTCACACGTGACTGTGCAATGTCTCAATCCATTATGCACACTGCTACCCCTTAGCGAAGCTTTCAACCAACGACTCCTGCACTCATGAAAGACCTTAGGGCGCTAGGTGTAGAGACAATCCCCCCATGCATTTTTACTCAAGTAGCTGTAGGGCCCCCAATTAAGACTAGCCAACGTTATTATTATTTGATTTGATTTTTTTATACATAGCATACCCATGTTTTCCCAAAATTTGCATGTCAATGTTTCATATGCCTAAGAGCACTTTCCACATGTTTTTCTTTTTAAACTACATGTTCTATCAAGTAGTGCAACACATACTTCTTAAACCTACAAGTGATTGTGAACACGTTTGTGCAAACCGAAAGCATTTAAACAGCAACATGAATCTCATCGTATAAAACATTATATCTCAGTTCATGTTATCCCAAATATTCTAAAATCCTTCACAATTCACTATCATCATTAGCTAGGCAAAAATTTCTATTAAGCAAGAATTTGTGTGAGACATGCAACTAAAACATACTAACACAATCAATAATGAATAAAAATAAAAATAAAAATTTTCGCAAAAATTTATCTAACACATAAACATGCAAAATTAACTAAACATGCAACAATTAAATAAAACTAAACTACTATGCTATAACCCCCAATACCCCCAAACTTAAAATATTCAATGTCCCCATTGAATGAAGGTAAAGGGTATAGAAAACTCCCCTAATGATCGGCTTGACCACCCTCCTCGGGTGGTGAATCTGGTGGTGGATATGGCACTGCGGTTCCAAACTGAGGCCACTCTAGCATTGTTCCTTCATCGTGAAGGCTTTGGCTTAAGGCTCTTGTGAGTCCCATAGCAAACGCGTTCCAAGATTGTCATACATGGCGTCGACTTTGCGCTCCAACCTTTGGAGCTATCGATCGCTAGGAACGGTATGTGCTCGGGTGGATGGGCCTGCCTCATCTATCTGAGGGGGCTGCTGGGATGGCTCGGGAAATGTGGGCCGGAGAATAAATCCTAATCCGCGTGGATGCGGTTCACCCCCCGTCCAATCCTTGAACTTGGCAATTATGGCAGGAGTGATGTCATGGCTCGGATTTTGCAATTGCTCGTCATTCCACGTTACTCCTTGTTGGGTACAAAGCATGGCTGCCATAGAGGCATGCAGAATACTCCCATTCATGCTCCCCCGCCAATAACGCAGCATGTTCTGATGAATTAGGTGGCCGACGTCAATATACTTGCCTTTGATAATGCCCCATAAAATGATAGCTCTCTCGGTAGGTACTTCATGCTTGTGAGCGGACGGAATTAACTTGGTGCATATGAACAGATTCCATGCTTGGGCATAACGATTCAAGGTGGACGCTGGAAAAGATTTTGGCTCGGTCGTCCCTGGTTTATAATTCCATTTGGTTCTCGGGATGCACAAATCCGAAATCACTATGTCCAAGTTCGTCATCAAATGTGCACCTGTAACCCAATTTGCAGACCCAGTAGGTGGTGTATCAGTTATCCCAAACACTGCCCTGATGGTTGGGTGGCAAAAATCCACTTGTATTTGACAAACTAACGTTATCCCTACTTGTATCTCCTCCTTCGCATTCACGTAAAACCCCTGAACAACCCCTATGGGAATAGGCGTAGGAGTTGTGGCAAGGTTAACCTAGCCTCTTTCGCGTAGCATATTCCGTAGTTTGCCATTTTTCTTATCAGGTTTAAACCCTCGTTCTTTCACAAACGATTTAGTCTCTAGGTGATAATATTCCTGCTGGGCTTCCCAACTGAGAAATTTTTTGCGTTCCATAATATCCTCGTCGCGAGCACTAGATGATGAGTCTGATGATGAAGAGATGGAGATTGAACGTATTCTTTTTGGACCTATAATAGATGATATATAGAGAGTGTAGATGCTCTGCTACAGATGAGAGTACCCTCAAACTTGCTTGTGCACAACCCACGCAAAATAAACCCTAGATTGAGGCCAATGAAGAAAGTTGTGGTATGAGCTTTGATGATAGCTGAGGAGTCTTATGATTATGGGATAATAGAAGAATACGCTTATATTATGGCACGTGAGAGACCAAGTAGACCACCACTCGGATTCGTAAACTTAAAAATTTTTCAACCCCCTCGTGTCATGGCATCATCGGTCTGCTGGATTTTCTTATGGGATAAGGCTACATGCGCGAAAGTGACTTTCTGGAATTATGAAGCTATCGACTTCGGAAGTACCGCTCATGTGGTACATGCTGATGTAACTTTCATGAATCGCATAATCGTGTATGCCTAATTTATATATCAATGATGAGTGCAATTGAAAACACCTACATGAAAATGAATGCACCACACATTATTTATCAGGCATGGAATAGAATTGATTTAACTACTACTCTACTAAAGGAATGAAAAGAAAATAGGGGTAAAAATAATGGGTTGCCTCCCATCAAGCGCTAAGTTATAGTCAATTAGATTGACTGTCTCTGAATCTCATGTCGACAAGAGAATTGAGGTGACATTCTGTCTGTCCACCTCGCCACTAAAGTAATGCTTCAATCGCTGGCTATTTACCTCAAAAGGCTTGTCTAGAAACTGATCATATACTTCAATTGCACCATGCGAAAAGACAGTCTTCACTGTAAATGGACCTGACCATCTTGATTTTAGCTTTTTCGGGAAAAAGTTTAAGTCTGGAATTATAGAGCAAAACCCTTTGTCCCGGTTCAAATGTCCTTTCTATGAT
Source organism: Panax quinquefolius (assembly GCA_020205615.1). Lineage (NCBI taxonomy): Eukaryota > Viridiplantae > Streptophyta > Magnoliopsida > Apiales > Araliaceae > Panax > Panax quinquefolius. Next base: position 30,933,153 of record CM035158.1, read on the forward strand.
CTTTCGATCATGCCATTTCTTCACTTTCTCCTTGTACAACTTTGAATTCTCATATGCCTGTAATCTAAATTCATCTAACTCATTGAGCTGGAGTAGATGTTTCTCCCCTGCAGATGTCAAATCAAAATTGAGCTTCTGTATTGCCCAATATGCCTTATGCTCTAGCTCCATAGGAGGTGATGAAGCTTTGCATATATACTGAGTTGAAAAGGCTACATGCCTAACGGAGTTTTGTATGCTGTTCGATAAGCCCATACTGCATCATCTAACTTTAACGACCAATCTTTCCGTGTGGGATTCACAACTTTTTCCAGGATTCTCTTTACTTCTCGATTCGACACTTCAGCTTGCCCATTGTTTGGGGGTAATAAGTTGTAGCGATGTGATGGTTCACCCCATACTTAGCCAGCAAGGCTGTAAACTGCCTGTTGCAGAAATGACTGCCTTCATCACTAATGATAGCCCTTGGGGTCCCAAACCTCATGAAAATGCTTTTGTGTAGAAATCTGAGTACGACCTTGGCATCATTAGTCGGAAGAGCTGCAGATTCAACCCATTTTGAGACATAGTCCACTGCGAGCAAGATGTAGAGATTTCCACAAGAAGAAATAAAGGGTCCCATGAAATCAATCCCCCATACATCAAAAATTTCTACTTCAAGGATTGTATTCAAAGGCATTTAATTTCTTTTGCAGATGTTACCCACTCACCGACATCTATCACATCATTGGACAAAATCAGTATGCATCCTTGAAAAGTGTTCACAAGAGAATCCCGCCAGTAGTACTCTAGATGTTGTTCTTTCACCACCATAGTGACCTCCATACACCGTAGAATGATGACACTCTTGCAAAATCCCTCTGGCCTCGCTTATATGGAATACACCTTCTTATCACTTGACGGAGAATATTTAAACAAGTAAGGCTCATCCCATATATACCATTTAACATCATGCGTAAATTTTTTCTTTTGATAGCCCACCAAGTCAGAAGGTACCATCTTACTTACCAAGTAGTTCGCGTAGTCAGCGAACCATAGCACTTCCCCTTTCACCACAAACAACTGCTCATCCAAAAGGATTCGTTGATCATAACGTTGTCATTTACTTCCCTTTCCGGATTCTCGAGTCGAGATAAGTGGTCCGCCACTTGGTTTTCGATCCCCCTTCATCCTTGATTTCCAAGTCAAATTCTCGCAATAATAAAATCCATCTAATCAAACGAGGTTTTGCATCCTTCTTTGCCACTAAATGTCGAATTGTCGCGTGATCCGTATACACTATCACCTTTGTGCAAATCAGATATGCTCGAAACTTATCAAAGGCGTATACCACTGCCAATAACTCTTTCTTGGTGGTGGTATAGTTCAATTGTGCATCCGTGAGGGTCTTTCTGGCATAATAGATCACATGAAATATCTTGTCCTTTCGCTGCCCCAAAACAGCCCCTACGGCATAATCACTGGCGTCACACATCAACTCAAATGGCAGAGCCCAATCTGGTGCAGTAATCACTGGTGCTGAAGTTAGCTTTCTCTTTAAGTGCTCAAATGCTGACATGCAGGCGTCATCAAAACTAAACTATGCATCCTTCTCCAATAGATTGCACAGTGGTTTAGTTATTTTGGAGAAGTCCTTGATGAATCTACGATAGAAACCTGCATGCCCAAAAAACTGCGAACACCTTTTACTGAGGTAGGTGGTGGCAAGTTCTCAATAGTATCCATCTTTGCCCTATCCACCTCAAGTCCCTTTTTCGAAACCTTGTGTCCTAATATGATTCCTTCGTGGACCATAAAATGGCATTTTTCCCAGTTCAGCACCAAATTCGTCTCAACGCACCTCTTCAAAACCAAAACTAGATTCTCCAGGCATAAATCAAACAAGTCCCCGAAGACTGAGAAGTCATCCATAAATACCTCCACATTTTGCTCCACCATGTCTGAAAATATAGCCATCATGCATCTCTGAAAAGTGGCTGGAGCATTGCACAACCCGAAAGACATCCTTCTGAAGGAAAAAGTGTCGTACGGGCATGTGAAAGTAGTCTTTTCCTGGTCTTCTGGAGCTATCATAATTTGATTGTAGCCCGAATATCCGTCTAGAAGGCAATAGTACTCATGACCTGCTAATCTATCCAACATCTGATCAATGAATGGGAGTGGGAAGTGATCTTTCCTCGTAGCTTTGTTTAGCTTGCGGTAATCCATGCAAACTCTCCACCCCGTTACTGTTCGTGTTGGAATTAACTCATTATTCTCATTGGTCATGACTATCATGCCACCCTTTTTCGAAACACACTGTACTGGGCTCACCCATGAACTGTCTGAGATCGGATAAATTATTTCTGCATCTAACCATTTCAGTACCTCTTTCTTAACCACTTCTTTCATTATCGGATTAAGCCTCCTTTGTTGCTCAACTCTTGACTTGCTACCATCTTCCATCAGGATCTTGTGCATGCAATAAGAAGGGCTGATCCCTTTGATATCTACTATAGTCCATCCAATAGCTGATTTAAACTGTCGAAGCACTCATAGCAATTTTTCCTCCTGACAAGATGTTAGTGCAGAAGCGATAATCACAAGTAATTTTGAATCTGAACTTAAAAATGCATACCTGAGATGTTCGGGAAGTGGTTTTAACTCCAACTCTGGAGGTGACTCAAGAGATGGCTTTAACTTTACTGAGGCTTCCCCAGCTGTTGTCAATGGCTCTACAGGTGGTCTAAATCTCCTGAATTGTGAGGTTGTATCCAGATATTGCACAAATTCATCGAATTCCTCATCCTCCACATCTGAACTCTCATTAGTGATATTCTTCAAAGGTTCATAATTTGCAAGACTCTGCACCTCATCCTTTACGATCCGATCCACCAAATCAACCAGAAAACATTCTTCTTCATCTGTTGGGAACTTCATGGCTTTGAAGATGTTGAAAGTGACCTCCTGATCCTGAACGTGCATAGTGAGCTCCCCTTTCTGCACATCTATCAAAGTCTTGCCTATGGCTAAGAATGGTCTCCCTAGTATGATTGGTATGCTTTTGTCCTCCTCATAGTCTAGAATGATGAAGTCAGCCAAAAAAAATGAACTTGTCCACCTTTACCAACACATCTTCAACAATTCCCCGTGGATACGTGATGGATCCGTCACTAGTCAGAATGATATGTTTGGTTTACCTTGGAGCCGTAATCCCAACCGATTGAACACCGACAAGGGCATCAAGTTTATACTTGCCCCCGGATCACATAAACACTTACTAAAGTTCATCTTCCCAATTGTGCATGTAATTGTGAAGTCGCCTAGATCCTTCAGCTTTTGAGGTAATTTTCATTGAGCACTACATCGCATTCCTCTATCAAAGCCACCGCCTCAAACTCATCTAGTCTTTTCTTCCTCGACAATATACCCTTCATAAACTTTGCATAGCTTGGCATTTGTTCCAATGCCTCGGCGAATGGTATGTTAATCTGCAGACTTTTTGAATACCTCCGTAAACTTCTCGAATCAATTTGTCTTCCTTCGCTTAACTAACTCTCTCATGGATACGGAACTTGAGGGTGAATTGGTTGTACCGACTCTTACCCCTTCTTTTCGAATTTGCCTTGTCTTTCTCTTCCCGCCGAGCCTCGTAATTTTCTAGATTTTCTTCCTTGTCATCAACTGTTTCGCTTTTCGCCAAGGCTGCTTCTTTTAGTATTATTAGCGTGGCGCGCCGACTTCCGTAACTCATCAAATCTTTCCCGATCTCAATGTGATCGCTTGACACGCTCCTTCCCGTCTCTTCTAGGATTTGTCTCGTGTTACTTGGCAATGAACCTTGGGGCCTATTGTTAAGCATATGGCCGCCATCCGCCCCATTTGAGTCTCAAGATTCTTGATGATAGCCGCCGCAGCTTTTGTTCATGACTTCAGTGTTTGCCATGTATTTCAACATCATCTCCTCTATCTCTGATTTCCTTTCTGGCTGTGGAGCAGTTGGAGTGTAGTGTTGTTGTTGCTGAGAGAATCCTGGTGGAAACAGTGGTTTTAGTGTAAACTGTGGCTGAGATGATTGTGATTGAAATTGATGATTCGGCTGAAACTAACTTTGTTGAATTCCTTGGTTATTCGACCAACTAAAGTTCGGATGATTTCGGTTGTTGGGGTGGTATGTGTTCTGGAATTGACCTTAGTCTTTTCTGTAGTTACTCACATATTGTACCGACTCTGAGCTGATAGCACATTGATCCGTGGAGTGTGACCCCGCACAAATCTCACAAATGAAGGCAACTGTTTTCACTTTGTTATCTGCCAAAGTATCAATTTTCTTAGCCATAGCTGCCATTCGTGCCGACAACTGAGTAATCGCATCTACCTCCAATACACCTGCAACCTTGGGCTGTGGCATCCGAGCTGTAGGATTCTGATAGTCATTTGCAACCATAGTCTCGATAAGCGTATAGGCCTCGTCATAGCTCTTTGCCCATAATGCCCCTCCTGCGGCTGCATCCACAATTGGTCTCGACTGCCATCCCAAACCATTATAAAATGAGTTGATCACCATCCAATCTAGCATACCGTGATGCGGACATTTTTGAAGCATCTCTTTGTATCGCTCCCATGCTTCATATAAGGACTCACCCTGTTGTTGCTCAAACTGATAGATACCCGTCCTCATCTTTGCATTCTTCGCCATTGGAAAGAACTTGGCTAAGAATTTCTGTGCTAAGTCCTCCCATGCGGTTATTGACCCTGACGACAAAGAATGTAGCTAACTCCTAACCTTATCTCTCAATGAAAATGGAAATAACTGTAGTCTAATGGCATCCTCCGTAACACCATTGTACCTAAATGTATCACAGATTTCAATAAAGCTCAATAGGTGCTCATTCGGATCATCTCAGTAGCAAAGACCCCCAAATCAGACGAAGTTCGCACCATCTGAATAGTGCCTGGTTTGATCTCAAAGGTATTAGCTGCTATCGCCGGTCTGACTATGCTCGATTGTAGTCCATTTATGTTTGGTATGGAATACTCCCTTAGAACCCGATGCTCTTCTCTTTGCTCAAGTCTCGGTTCTTCCGCCATTCTGGATGTTGTACTGTCTAACTGTGCTTGCAAATTTCTTCGCACACTAGCCTTCTGCCCTCTTTCGTTTATGTTATCTGTCTTTGGTGTTAGTTTCGAAAGTTGATGATCGCGTGTGCATAAAAATCTACAAGTACCTGAAACCAAAAACAAAACAAAAATAGAGATGAAAACGATCAGAATTGTCTAAGTCATACAATATAGCTTTAAACTAATGATAATTATTTAAATTCAACGCCTTTTCCCGGCAACGGCGCCAAAAACTTGTTGCCTCTTTTATAATCCTAATAAAAGAGCTCTAACTCATGCAAGCATACATGTGTCAACAAGTAATACAAAGTAAGTAGAGTATCGATCCCACAGAGAAAGTTGTTAAATTTAAACTATTATGCATCAATTAACTCACTGTATTTATATGCTTAGACTAATGACTAAAAGTGTTGAATTAGACTAATTGTGAATACAAACTAAAAATAAGAATACAAATGGAATAGATATAATCTGGAAGTAATGGGACCCTAACTTCATTTAATATTTCATCTAATCGCCACTATCATGCAAGAAGTGTTCACATATCACAGGAAAATAGCCAAGAGCACAAATAGAGTTATAACCATTTTTCAATGCACTATAACCTACTTACACAGCATCTACAGATGTTAGACTCCATGTAATCACCAATACAACCAAAATCACTATATGTCTATGTGAAATTGCAATTATATTGATTTTAAGCTCAAGCCCTTATTCTAGCTCATACGGTGAAACAATATATGTCTATCTGGTTCACAAAATACGCAAGCCATATACAACAGCCCCATATTCGCATGCTATCATGACTACAATCCATACATGTATGTTCATTGTCAATTCCATACAAATACTGAGATGAATGGTGATCAAGCATTCATGCATGTAAAACAATCATGACAAATATTCCATATGATATGCAAAACAACCCTAGCATTTAAAATGTGCAACCAACTACATATTAAAATCGTTAGAATCCCATAATGGAGTTTAGTTCATGACTGAACCAAAAGCCATTATGGGATCTACGCTAAACATGATCAATAAACAACAATTGAAATAAGAAAGATAGAACGATCAAACCCAATCGCTGAATAAAAACTAATGATAAACGCTTAAATCCTCATAGAAATTCAGTAGCTAATAATAAAAATCCACAATGATAGAGAATCCCAAGAAGAATTAGAGAAGTGGACGTTTTGGCTTCGTTCTACGTTGGAATCTCTCCCAAGGTGTAAACCCTAGTTACTATGATGAAAATACGCTAAAAATTATCATGTATCTCGACACCCGGCCGTAATCATTTTTAAAACCAATTACACATCATTTAATTAAAATTAAAATAAAACAAAATCACAAAGATCAAGATCGCATCGCGCATGGCACGCTTCTAGATATATATGTCTCATGCAGGCGCGAGACTTACTGTAACGTCCTACCTCGTCCCAAATGGCATCTCACGCGCGCGCTCTCTCTCTGACTTGTCCTGCTTCACGCCGCCAAGAATTTGCAATAAGTTATCATGGTGCAGTCGTACTACTGTGGCTGGCTGCGTTTCCTAACTCATCATCATGTGCGTGTGGCCGCGCACATGCCACACGATCTGCACTTTATTTCTGGTTTTGTCATGCTGCTGCTTCTACTATTTGTTCATTCATGCTTGATCTCCTTGCTCCATTACACCTCTATGCCATGCATTCCCCCATTTATGCCTTGCCTTCATGCCTCTATTAGCCTTGTATCCTCTAATACCACCAAAATTAAGTCAATTCCTGCACTTATTCACCAAAAGGAGATTTAAGTAAATGCAATACAAAATAACATGAAATGCAACTAAAACACAATAAAATGTACTTGAGTTGGGCACAATTCGCATGAATTGGTATTCAATAAGTAGGTAAAAATACCACTTATCAAAGGACTTCTCCTTATTGGCGCGTAATTAGGTGACTAAACCCCTTTCCTCGACAGAACTTTCTAGACATTGTCAATAATGTAAATAATAATATGAATAACTTTGTCGTCTCAATTATTGATTTAATAATATAAAATATTATGCAAAGGATATTGTGACAATAATTGAATTAATAATGTGAGATACTATGCAGCAATTACTGTGGCAATAATTGAATAAAAGCGAGTGACTTCTCACGTAAGCATCAATAATCAAAGATCTTGTACAATTACGTGCTCTACTTATGCAACCGCCAGATATCGTATTTTTATCACCGAGTATTTCAATAGTTAATGGTAAAAGACTTGCCGTTATTTTTATAAAAAGTTATTTTTGTCATTTTCTAACTCCGACAGTAATTCTGTTGTGGGGTCCACCAATGATTATGCCGTCGTACGAATATTCCATGATAAAACGAATATTTCTCGACCAAACGAATATTTTATGACAACTTGCTTAGTTTGCAAAATTTGTAAATATTACCCACAACTATAACATTATATAAAATTCACACCATATTACTCAAAATGATATTTAGAGAAAATTAAATCTTTATTCATAAAAGTTGGGGTCTTACGTTAATAGTAAATCAATATGGACCGTCAGTTGAGGTTTTAAGAGTAAATCAATAAGGACCGTCTATTTTAATAGTAAATCCATCTGGATCGTCCATGAATCAGTTCCTATTTAGTCCAATCTCCTATAAATAGAAGCTCATTTCTTCATTCTTTCTTACGAAGTCACTAAAACTATAGAGAGAGAAACTATAGAGAGAAAGAAGAAGAGTATTTTGCTACTTCACTATTGCAGTATCCAATCTCCTACTAAGGTAAGGTGTAAGACCCCAACTTTTATGAATAAAGATTAAATTTTTCTCTAAATGTTATTTCGATTAATAAGGTGTGGATTTGATATAATGTTATAGTTGTGGGTAATATTTACAAATTTTGCAAAGTAAGCAAGTTGTCATAAAATATTCGTTTGGTCGGGAAATATTCTTTTTGTCGGATAATATCCGTGCAATGGCACAATCATTGGTGTACCCTACAACAGAATTACTGTCGGATATAGAAAGTGAGAGAAATAAAATTTTATAAAATAACGACAAAACTTTTACCGTTAACTGTTAAAATACCCGGTGATAAAAGTACATTAATACGCGTGGTTACACAGTAGCACACGGTATTATATAGTATCTTTGATTATTGATGCTTACATGAGAAGTCACTTATTTTTATTCAATAATTGCCACAGTAGTTGTTGCATAGTATCTCATATTATTGATTCAATTATTATCACAGTATCATCTGCACAATATTTTATATTATTAAATCAATAATTGAGGCAATAAAGTTATTCATATTATTATTTGCATTATTGACAATGTCTAGAAAGTTCTGTTGAGTAAAGTGGTTTGGTCATCTAATTGCGCGTCAATAAGGAGAAGTTCTTATCGGAAAGCCCCCTCTTTTCTGGGAATGATCTAGTTGTTAATATTATGAGTTACAATATTAATGATGAATAATTGTTGAGAGATTAAAAATGCGTTTAGTGAAGTCAAGTGATTTGATATAAATAAAGGGGTTTATCATGAAGTATTTGTTGTAAATTTGGATTATTACATGGACCCCCACTTACTCATTTTCAAAATTGTCGGTAGAAACTTATCTCAGTTTTTGTTTTATAGTAATAAAACAGAAATTTTTTTTATATAAAACAGAATATTTTTTATAAATAGAATATATTATATTTTATTATATTGCATAGTACTACATAGTGTTTCAGATATACAAAGATAGTGTCTCGTGATCTTGTGTAGTATAGTATCGATAGTCTTTGTATAGTAAAAATCATATGAAATTAGAAAATTTTCAACCAAACGTCCGTGATTTTCTTTCTCCTGTGCACCCGTGATTATTTTTCTAAATAGTATCATGTTATTCTCCTATAAATAGGATGCTTAGTTTAGAAATGAAAATCACACCAGAATCAGAGAATTCTTCTTCTATAATAATGAGTGTATTTCTTTTAAGTTTAAGGAAGCTTTGAGTGTAGAAAATAGTACAAGTTTTCTTCAAGAATATCCCTACTATACCAGTCAGAAGTACTCTCCTTTTAAGGTGAGGGATATTATTTTGTTCGATATTAAGAAGAAATAATATTTTCTTCCATACTGTAGTAGTATGTAAGTAATATTATTTCGTTTTATATTCCTAATTCTACACTTATTTTGATAAGTATTGCTTCTATACTCCTTGAAATTAGTAGAATATCCTTGAAATTTGTGCTTCATCTAGTATTATTTCACTAAAATATTTTTTCTGAACATTCTTGTTAAATTTTAAGCTCTTCATGCTAGAGTACTATTCATGGGTACTATTCATACATACAGCACTATTCATATGGTACTATTTATACATAAGATACTATTCATGAGGTACTATTCACGAAGTACTATTCATGGGGTACTATTCACTCGGCTACTATTCACCCGGGGTACTATTCACGATAAAAATTGATTTCTTTTATGTCCAAATTATTTTTGATACATGAATATTATTCTTGAATTTTACTCCACAAAGCAGTTATCATGTTGACAATTTGGACATTCTTGAACTCAGGATAAATTGAATTATAAATCTTTAATATTTATCCTTAATCTCACTTAATTGAATTCTTATATCATTGTCATCATCCTCATGCTTAAATTGTGATGAAAGTCATCTTTGGCCCGTAGTGCATAGATGGTTTATTGATTGGTATGATTATGACCAGAAATTATATATCGGTATAATCATGACCTATAATGTTATAGACAAATGATGTAGTAAAAGTCATCATTGGCCCGTAGTGCATTGATGGACAGTTGTTGGCATGATCATGACCACTGGTGATAATAACGAATATCCTTGGCCTGTAGTGCATGGATAATTCGTGGATGTGATACTAACGAATATCATTGGTTGTAGTGAATGGATAATTCGGTGATGTGAATTATTTATTGAGCTGTGTTACAAAGATAAAATATTGATGATAAACTTTTAAATCATAAATGATAGTAGACACTATACTCTACTTGACTCTTCTAATGGATTGTTTGTTTCGTTGTAGTTAAACTTGTTATCTATTGTATTCTATCAGTTTTTATAATGTTGAAGACTAAGGATAATTTATTTTGCATTATCTTAGTCACAATATTCTTTACTAGGCTAATTGAGCTCACCCTTTTCTTTTACTGTTCTCTTCAGGAAATGAGAATATAGTTGAGACTAGTCAGGGAATGGAGTGATGGTCCAAGATATATGGTGGCTATAGTAGTCCTCAGTATTCTATAAAATAGTGTGATAATAATTGTAATGAGAACTCTATTTGAGTTTGGATATTGTCTACGAGACAATATTCGTGTTAAGACTCTCAGCTACGTTTTGTCATATTGTATAAATAAAGTTTGTATTTAAATTTTGTACAATGTATTTGGCGATTCAGAATGGATTGTGTATACCTATTTTAGGGGTCGTCACATAAGAGAGATTATTTTTTGTATTCATTCTTTATTAATCTGCGGGAGTAACCTGTCTACGCGGATTATCGCATGCATGGTGAAAAACCCTTCGTATTCATTCTTTATTAATCTGGGGGAGTAACCTGTCTACGCGGATTACCGCATACATGGTGAATAACCCTTCGTATTCATTCTTTAATCTGTGAGAATAACCTGCCTATGCGGATTACCTCATGCATGGTGAATAACCCTTCGTACTCATTCTTTATTTGTGGAAAAGATCTGTCTACGCAGATTACCGCAAGACGGGTGAAAATCCATTTGTAGTTTCGTATATTATTTCTTTTCATATTCCTAAATCTAAACTTACTATGGTAAGTATTACTTCTATAGTCCCTGAAATTAGTAGAATATCCTTGAGTTTTGCGCTTCATCTAGTATCGTTTCATTGGAATATTGGTCTGAACTTTCTTATTAAATTTCAATATTTTTATTCAGGGTACTATTCACAGGATACTATTCACTCAGGTACTATTCACTCGGGGTACTATTTATTCGGGATACTATTTATTTGGTACTATTCATTCGGGTACTATTCACTAGGTACTATTCACGACAAAAGTGATTTCTTTTCTATCCAAATTAGTTTTGATACATGAATATCATTCTTGAATTTTACTCCACAATTAGTTATCATGTTGACAATTTGGACATTCTTAAACTCTAGATAAATTGAATTATAAATCTCTAATATTTATCCTTGATCTCACTTGATTAATTCCTTATATCATTGTCATCATCCTCATGCTTATGGTGTGGTAAAAGTCATCTTTGGCCCGTAGTGCATAGATGGACTGTTGATTGGTATGATTATGACCATGAATTTTGTATTGGTATAATCATGACCTGTAATGTTACAGACAAATGATGTGGTTAAAGTCCTCTTTGGCCCGTAGTGCATAGATGGACAGTTGTTTGGCATGATCATGACCACTGGTGATACTAACGAATATCCTTGGCCCATAGTGCATGGATAATTCGTTGATGTGAAATGTTTATTAATTGGTGCTACAGGGATAAAATATTGATGATGAACTATTAAATCATAGAAGATAGTAGACATCATGTTCTACTTGACTTGTCTAATGAATTGTTATTTTTGCTACAGTTGTTGATCTAAAACTTGTTGTCTATTATATTCTATCAGATTTTTCCCTGTTGAGGACTAAGGATAATTTGTTATACATTATTTTAGTCATAATACTCTTTACTGGGCTAATTGAGCTCACCCTTTTCCTTTTGGTTCCATTGTTCTTCTCAGGAGGCGAGAATGTAGCTGGGATTAGTCGGGGAGTGGAGTAATGGTCTAAGATGGTTATTTTAGTAATCCTCACTATTTTTGTAAAATAATGTGTCAAAAATTGTAATGAGGATTTTATTTGAGTTTGGATATTGTCTATGAGACAATATTTGTTTAAAACTCATAGTTTATGTGTTATCGTATTTTGCACGACAGTTTAATTGTTGTATTAATGAAGGTTGTATTTGGATTCTGTACCATGTATTTTGCGACCTAAAATGGGTTGTGTGGACCTATTTTGGGGGTGTTACACGAAATCATAGAGTTCACAGGTCAAAATCATAGTCTGATGAGCCAGCCAAGTGTCTACCGAGCCAAGTGAAGAATCGCAGGCTTCGCTTAAAATCGTGGAATCTACAAATCATCACCAATGAAAATCGTAGTCAGTCAAGTGCTCGCAATACTAAAGTTGAATCGTAGAACACTCTACGATTCTCAACAGATAAGCAATCCTGAAGTGTGTGCATAGATCTCATCCTCTGATAAGAGCAATCAAGGTTCAGAATGTAGTCTACTTGAAGAATATCATAAAGCTTTCTTTGAATAACCTGCAAGAAAATAGAAGATCAACGCACCAACTTTATCAGAAAGGCTGATTGAGAAGTGACAAGTCATTTAGAAGGTGGCTTCTAAAAGTGCTCATCAGAATATAACGATCATAGTGTTGGCTATAATGATCATAGTGTCTGCAAATTAGCAGCAGAGTCTAATGAAGCACCTATAGAGACAAGGGTAAATATACAGAGGACAGACGAAGAGGATTATCTATGCTCAGCCTCACCATGAAGATATGATCAAGAGATCACAGGGTAAAAAGTTAAGGAAGATGAGCATGACTAATCAAAAGAGACATACAGACCAAACGACTAAAGCAATCAACCAATTTATTAGTTCTTGAAGTAAGGCAAGATAAACATGATTGTAGACCAAACTGTAAGAGCTAAGTACAAGATGGTATAACGTTGAGCACTCTCGAAATCATAAGAGATGTCAAGGGCAAGTCACCCTACGATTTTGATAGACAAGCTACGACCAAGTACATGGAAGTCAGCACCAGAATCGTAGAGCTCATAAAGATCAACATCAGAATCGTGGAGGGCATTTGTCTGATGAGTGAGAATGTCTAAACAAAGAAGATTAGCATTCGAGTGTTGTGAATTAAGGATCCTGATATACTCTCCAAACATTCTTGATGTAAATCAAGGAAACAAAAGAAAAGGGTGACTACCTACTAGTCTGGTGAAAGTGACGTCTCAGAAGTGTTAGGTGGAAAAGCAGACTGATGTGTCAGGCAAGTCAAAAAAGGAGTTGTCACATTAACCCAGTATGTCTACATCAAAGTTTTCAGAATATCTAAAGTATTAATTGCTCCAAAGAAAAGCTTTTCAACAGAAGATTCCCAACGGCTATGTTCCAACGGGAAGATGATAGATGAATCTATAAAGAGCTGAAGCTTCAAAGAAGAAAGAGTTGTTGACTTGAGATGAAGTGAGTCATATGGAGCTTAACAGAGAAAAATGTCTCAGTAAAAATGAGACTATCATACAGAAGAGTGAAGCATACTTAATGAGAGTCTTACATTGACAAAGCTTCACTCAATACAAAGTAGTTTAACAACAAAGTGGCAGCTGTACTGAGAGCTGAAAGGCCAATAAGACAATAACTAGAGTGGCAGATCAGAAAGTAAAATACTTGAGCCACTCTATGATTCATGCACCATGAACACACTGAGCTGAAGAGAAGAAGATACAGAGCCGAATCTGTGCATAAGACAACTAGTGTTAAAAGAATGCTAAAGACCAGAAGAAGTCGAGCTGATATGCAAGACTTAGCAGTACATCAATGGTGATAGTGTGAAATGTTGAATATCAGATGAAGACAAGTATCAACAACAAAGATCAACAGCACCAAGGGATAAGTCAGACTGCTGAGAACAGAAAGATGTTAAACTAAACGCACATCTTAGCAGTCCATCAATTATGATCTACTATTAAGCTGAATACCACATGATCACCAGAAGCTGCTAAGTATCAAAGGATGAACAAGCTGAATGTCATCTTAACAGCTCAGCAACAACAAACAACCATCCAAGCAACCAGGGCCTGTAGGGTCCTTTCCTTAGTGAATAAACTAAAGTCAAGTCTGTTGGGCTTGCTGAGTACCAGAGGGTACAAGAGATTCTAAGTCTGTCGGGCTTAGTCTACAGTTTCCAAGGTTGCTGGTCTTGAAGAGTTCTTAGTGAACTAGTATTCCAAGGCTGCTAGTCTTGAAGGAATCTTAGTGATTCAAAAGTGAATAAATCCTTAGTGGAATCCCTGCTTGTTGAAGCAAAAGAGTGGATTAGGAGCTTTTAGTCTCTGAACCACTTAAAACCTCTAGTGTCATTTACTTTATGTCCTTTACTTTATGTCAGCTACATCTAGTACTATAACAGCTATATCTGCTTGCAACTAACTCAACTTTAGAACTGTATTTAATGTTATATTCTTAAAAGGAATCTTAATCTATTCCGTTGTGCATGAATTGATTCTTCTAGTCTTTATCTATTAATCACTTAACAAGAGAAAAGAAAAAGAAAAGTTTTAAAAAGGATCTATTCAACCCCTTTCTAGATATATTTGTGTGCCCCCGAGAACTAACAAAATCCACAATAGAAAATGTTATTTTCATAACAAAAGTGTCGCTATAAATCCTATAGTAGCGACGGTTTTCACCGTCGCTATACATGTACAACGATATTTTTATTATGGAAATAATAATCAGGTTGAAAAGACAATGGTCAAAATTGGATGTATATTTTCACACATGAAAAATGGTGTATGGGTTGTCTATAAGTTTAACTACCCATGATTGTCTATAAGGGTGTAAACAAACTGAGTCGATCCGAGTATTGAGTTACATAGATTTGGTTCACAAAATTTATCGAGTATAAAATAAAGTTTGATTAAGGCTCATTTAGCTACCGAGTCGAGCACGATTCCGAATCGAGCCCGGGCAGTTTAAACTTTTCGAACGAATATGATTCGAGTATCAATAGAAAATTATAATTTGAGGAGGTTCGAGTAATGTATCTAACTTTGAAATGTACTCATATTTGACTCATTTATATTTCGAGTTGAGCTCGAATCGAATTTTTAATCGAGCGAATACGAATCGAGCCCGAATTGTTTGCTCATTTTATAATTTTAATTGTCTAAGTTTAAGTCAAATAATTTTGAATTTTAGATCCCTCCACTAGTAGAAGCTTCCTTTATTAGTCATGGCAGTCATCCTCAACTCTTGCCATCTCTTAAAATATTTGGAATTTGACTTAAAAAAGTATTAACCACCAACTAATGATTTTGTGTCGAGAATTCTTGGGTTCTCTTCACCAACTTATTTTTTCCAATTTATACTTGATACTCCATCTCTTTCACACTTCACGGGACAATTTTACAATTTGTTTATTTTACAAACATTAGAGGAATATATTTTTAAGAAAGTGATAAATTCACAAAATAAAATAATATTTTTATATTATACATCTATAGTGACACTTTTTATATGAAAATATTAAAAGTGTTGTGAAAATATCAATTTCCTATTTTATTTAAACTTGCTTCTAATTAATTTTTATTAACAAAAGCGTTTGATAATCAACTTTTAAAATTGCTTGTAATCACTTTTTATGAAAATAATTAAAGTGTCAATTTGGAGTTTTTAATTATTTGTCAAATCTAATAATCAGATTTAGCTAAGTATATTACTAATTTATCTATTTAATTTAGTAATTTCATTCATTACTCCTATTTAATTCTCAAAATTCATTTTAGTAATTTACTCTTGAAATAAGTGATAAATAATTTATGTTATACCAAACACTTTTTATATTTTACTAGTCAAAGCATTTTTATTTACCAAATACAAACTGTTTTTTTAAAGATTGAACATAAGCAAAAATATTAATTAGAATCAATAATTATATTTTTAAGCAATCTCAAATATACTCTTAAATAGTAATGACATAATAATAAAATTATGATAGTTAATTTAATAATATTGTGTCATTTTATACTACAATAATAGAAAATGGACTTTTTCATATAAAACAATTATTATTATTTTTAAATGAGCCTCCTTTTTGTGAGATAGAAGGAATAATTATTAATATCTCATTCACATATGTTCCAAGTTCCAACTATACTTTAAAAGTACAGAAATACTGACCTCAATTTTTATGAATAAAGATTATTTTTTTAAAAATATTATTTTTGAATAATAAGGTGTGGATTTGATATAATGTTATAGTTGTGAGTAATATTTATAAATTTTGAAAAGTAAGCAAGTTGTCATAAAATATTCGTTTGGTCGGGGAATATTCGTTTTATCAGAAAATATTCGTACGACGGCAAAATTATTGGAGAACCCCACAACGGAATTACTGTCGAAGTTAGAAAACAGCAGAAATATTTTTTTGTAAAAATAATGGCAAAAGTTTTACCGTTAACTGTTGAAATACCCGGTGATAAAAGTATAGTAATACGCGTAGTTGCATAGTAGCACACGGTATTGATTATTGATACTTACGTGAGAAGTCACTCATTTATACTCAATTATTACCACAATAGTTGATGCATAATATCTCATATTATTAATTTAATTATTGTCACATTATCATCTGCATAATATTTATATTATTAAATCAATAATTGAGATGATAAAGTTATTCATATTATTATTTGCAATATTGACGATGTCTAGAAAGTTATGTCGAGGAAAGGGGTTTGGCCACCTAATTGTGCGCCAATAAGGAGAAGTCATTATGGACCGCACCATGTTCAACAAGGTACATTTTTTCCTTTTAGATACATCAATCAATTATTGCGTATCAGGAGGCGTCCATTATGAGAAAATCATTTGAGATGATCTAGAAACTCATTGCACAAGTATTCCTTCCTTGATCCGATCAAAGAATCTTAATACTTTTCAAATTAGTTTCACTTTTGAATTCTCTGAACCTTTCAAATAATTCACACTTGTATTTCAGCAAATACACACATTCAACTCTTTGAATGATCATCTCATTTTCTTATACTAGTTTGTTCATTTTGCAAAATAATTGTTCACGTAAGTCAAGTATACAAAATCCATTAAGTAATATTTCAGTTCTATACAAAACATTATTATTATAAATAGAACAACAATTGTTCTTAAATATAATACCAAAGATTTCATTGTCCAACAACAAAATGAAAATAATGTTTCTAACAAGAACTGAAATACAATAACAACTTATTGACTTAATAGATTTGCTCGTAGGCATTGCTAAACTATAAGTTTCTATGGCTAATGTAGCAACCTTTGCTTCATTTCCCACACATAGGTTTACTTATATTTGTTTAGCTTTCTACTTCTGTTTGGTCCCTTCATAAATCTATATTTATGATAACCAAAGTCGGTATCCAATACCCAAGTAAAACCTTGACTTAAAGAAAAATTTATTTTAAATCATGAACAAATTTGTATTTGTAACCGAAACTTCACTAAGCTTCTTTGGTTAGCCTCTGCAAGATGCTTCTCGCAATTTCCTTTCCAATGTCCAGGCTTATTGCAATGGAAGCAAACTCCTTTGCTATCCGTATCAGTTTTTTTCTTATTATCCTTTGTTTACACCTTTCTGTTTACCTTCTTTGAATCGTTCTTCTTTTCAGAAGATCCTTTGGCCCCTACCAGTAAGACATGGTCTTTCTTGGTTAGAAAGTGACTCTCAACATTTTTAACATGTTAAGCAAATCAGCAAAGCTGATATCAAGCTTGTTCATATGAAAAATTCACAACAATTATGAAAGGAGTCCGGGAGTGAGTGCAAGATCAAATCTTAGCTCAACTCTCCATCCATGACAAAACCCGTTGTCCTAATTAATCAATCAAATTGATTATGTTTAGGACATATGTTTGTACTATAGTGTCATTGGTCATTCTAGATTGGAAGAGCTCCTTAGATATCTGATATCTTTCAGTCCTACTTTCCTCACCATCAACTACTTGATGTGCGGGGAGTATAGTAGGAGCATCCATAGTTTCATGCTGCTTATTTGAAGCTCGTTACTCATGGATGCGAGCATGATGCATTGAGCCATCTGTTTATCATCTTGTCACTTTCTAAAAGTAGCAATCTCTTCCTCAGAGGCATTGTCTGCAACCATTGCAGGGATAGGCGTATTAAGGACATAAGATAGCTTTTCAGTCGTGAGAACTTTTCTCAATTCCTTAACCAATCCGTTTAATTCAGTCCGATTAATTTAGCATCAAATATGCTACGCAGTGATAGTAATTTAGACATTGTAAAATTCTGTAAATAAATTTGTAATTAATAACATTTTAACATACATTCTTTTATTAATTACCAAAATAAAATAGGTCTTGTTTTAAATTAGTATCTCCCACTATTTTCTTCAAACTATATTACCCTCAATATATAGTTTGGCAATATCTAATTAAAGATATGCTAGTGAGAATAAGGATCTCATTTCAAATGTATATGGCCTTGTGGTGACACAACAAACTATATATAAATAAATAGGTAGACAACTCTTGTCAATTACATCAACTATGTAACTCCTTGTATTTTGCCTCTTATATCATAATGGTCAAGTGTGTGCACATCCGAACTAAAATGATTTAAGTTAAGTCCAACCTAGCACTCCATATATTCAAAAGAGAAAAATATCGTCCTTGTGGTGATACAACAAAACAATATTGTTCAATTTTCTTTATAAGCATCAAATGTGATAAATTAACATCTTAAATACTCAATACTTGCCTTGTGGTGACACAACAAACTCATATTAAATATTTAATACTCTATTAATTTTATCATGCTGAAGCTTGACGTTGATATTCCAAATATCTTTGAACGCTTAGGACTAAATATAAAAAATTTGAGGGGTTTGCAATTAATTTGTCTCATCTTGTTTAGCGCGCATGCACATATATATATAAAATACGCGTCATATTAATGAACATGCGAAGCATGTTTGCATAATATATAATATATATATATATATATATATAGTATAAGCATGCACATATAGAATACTATATTCTACCCGGATTGATTATGAACTTTTATTCTAGTTTGGTTCACTAGAGCCACCAAGTGAACCAAAAGGTCAAACCCTAGGGGTGCAAGAATTAATATTTAAATATAACTATTACATTTAAACCCGGGCTCCATTACAAATGGGTCTTCACGCGCTCCTTGCTCCTTGATCTCCAATTCTTCAAAATTAATTCTAACTATTCCTATTACAAAACTATTTAAAATAAATAGAAACCTTGATCGTGATCGAGGGAAGTACATAGGAGGAGATAGAATTTACATTAAGAAAAAATTAGAGAAGGCGAAGTACATGCAGACCCCATTTAATAAAACCCATACATTCATGCATCCAACTAAAATAAAATCCAATCACATGGTGATAGTCCATAATCAATCCCATTTAATATCATACACATCACCATACGCATTAATAAATAACATTCATCTCATGAATAATAAACATTCAATATATATATTGATATCATTTAATGGGCAAAATTAGTTAGTATAAAATCTAACTTTGAATCAAAATAAACTCCTTTATTTTAATCAATTTAAATCAAAATAAAACTATTTTATTTTAATTTATCCAATTTTGAATAAAATAAACTATTTTATTTTAATCAAAATCTTTAATCAAAATAAACTCATTTATTTTAATTAATTATGGAATCCAATTCCATGTAAAAAAACTCCTTTATTTAAAAAACACGGATTTTCTTTCTTATTCACAAATAAACTCCTTTATTTTGAATAATATGAAATCTTATTTCATATCTAAATAAACTCCTTTATTTAAGGAAATACTGGATTCTCTTTCCTATTCATAAATAAACTCTTTTATTTTGAATAATATGAAATCTTATTTCATATCTAAATGAACTCCTTTATTTAAAAAAACATGGAATCCAATTTCAACTCTAATTAGTTGTCATGGAATCTAATTCTAACTCTAATTAGTTAGCATGAAATTTAATTTTATAATTAAAATAAACTTTTTTTTATTTTAATATTAAAATAAACTTTTTATTTTAAAATTAAAATAAAGTTTTATTTTAATTATAAAATTATTAAGAAAATTATATATATATATATATATATATAATAACCATTCTTCCTTGATCCGCGTGATCCTGGCCACGTTACCTTGGACAACATCTTGCAGGAATCTTGATTCAAGATTAGAGTATTATATATAATTAGTAATCAAAGATAACCTGTTTACTTGGGACTGAGTTGGTGCCGCGATCAAGGAAATCCGTGAATCAAATTTTTAACAGCCCGCAATATAACAGATTTTCGGGGGGGGAAATTCCGGCCTTTTTTTTAAAATAAATTTTATACAACAAAATTATGCCCAATTAAATTGTTCTAAATACATATCAAATCTGAACAATTAATAATTCGCATAAAGGTTTGACTCTGATACCACTGTTAGGTTTGTAATATACATGAGCGCAATCAAATTGCATAAAAGATGCGGAAACGTGAAAAATCAGAGTTTTAAAAATTTTACAAACCATATACCCGGATCATCCTTTATGCACAATTATTAATTAAACGAAAAAGAAAGAACAAGAATCATACCCTTGAAGATCCGAGCTTCCTCAGGTACAAGTTCACCTCCAATCCTATTCGTATTCAACTTGAATCCACCGGGTTTGGTTCCTTCCTTTGATCAACGTTAGTCACCCAAGTGTTTGGCCTCTAGAGGTGATCCACCAAAGAAGAAGAAGGATTCAAGAAGATGGGTGTTTGGCAAAACCCTAGTTTTTCTATCTCTATAGAAAAAGGTGTACTCTTCCAACAATTGAAATTACATGTGTTGTAAAAGTCAACAACCCTCTCACCCATAATAAGACTCCTCTTATTTATAGATGTAGACAACCCTCCTTAACAATTAAGAAATTGGGTTTTATTTTAATTAATTAAATTTTTTTAATTAATTAAGCTCCCTAATCTTATTAGGGATAATTAATTAAACTCTTTTAATTAATTTTTCTCCTAATCCTATTAGGATATTTGAGAGTACTTTTATTAATTAATTCCCAAACTCCTTTAGGAATTAAATAATAATAATAGTAATAATAATAATAATAAGACTCCTCTTATTAATTTATATTTAATATTTCTAAAATATTAAATAATAATATTAAGCTATTTAATTCATTCTATCACCATAGATTTAATTAAATATACTTAACTTATTATTACGATTATGCCATTAACTTCTTAAATAATTATTCTTCCTTTTTATGGCGTGACCCTTTAGGTTCTCCATATTAAAATAGGTTGTGAATAAATCAATTAGAACAATTCTAATCTTATTTAAATAAATAAATTAAACTATTAATTTATTTAAATAAATAATATTTATTCCACAATAGGGATAAGCCTCCCTAGCGATCAACGACTTTCCAGATAATATAGATTTCAACATTAATCATAAAAGAACCTTTGAGTAAATAGTTACCGTACAATTCAATCCTTCCACCATACAATGTCCAAATTAAATATAAGACATGGAATTACTGTCAAGTCTTATTTTATTTAATTATATGTATTTCGACTCTTAAATGCACAACTCCAAATAATGCAAATTAAAAACTCCTTTCTAATTTCATTTTGCCTTGGCCAAGGACTACTGGGTTGTCATTTATCGAATCACATAGGACATTTCTATTCTTTTACTAGAAGTGGTAGATTCTTTATTGATCATACATTATCTCCATGTACAACTTATTATACCCAAGCATACCCTTTGATATATCCTAAGGGTCTAAAGGAATAAGTCAAAGTATAACTCATCATACACAAGATACTATGATGATCTCAAGTCCAAGGATCACTTGTACTACTATCACTACAGGAATTCCTATTGACAGGCAAGTAAAACTCCATTAGGTATTCCATAGCGAGCCACGTTAAATTGAACTTATTCTCTAATAAGCACCTACATACTTGCTTTAGTGTCTCCACACAAATGATCATGAGATCAATCATCCTCATCCAATGAGCAAGCAACGTATGTACCAATCTATCCGGATTCACTAATTCCCAATTTAGTAATCCAACGATTGGGAACTATTTTAGTTTTAAGCTTTCTAAGAATTTAGATCTCATTAGAATGATCATCATCATTATTCTAAAAGCATTGCTTAAAATTGTGGGTTTATCACATATTATAAAACAGCATCATGTAGATAATTAAAAGCCTTTAATAAATTAATACTTTTTATTAATAAATGAATAAGATTGTTACAAAGTATATGCTTTATCATCAAACATGATTGGCTTGTATGCGTACTACTTTCATGTAAATAATATTATTTCATTTCAGATTCTGAATTCTACACTCATTTTGTTAAGTATTGCTTTCATACTCCTTGAAATTAGTAGAATATCCTTGAAATTTGCGCTTCATCTAGTATCTTTTCACAAGAATATTTTTCTGAATATTCTTGTTAAATTTTGATCTTTTCATGTCGGGGTACTATTCACGGGATACTATTCACTTGGGTACTATTCACCGAGGGTACTATTCACGTCAAAAATTGATTTATTTTCTGTCCAAATTATTTTTGATACATGAATATTATTTTTGAATTTTACTCCACAAAGCAATTATCATGTTGACAATTTAAAAATTCTTGAACTCTGGATAAATTGAATTATAAATCTTTAAAATTTATCCTTGATCTCATTTGATTGAATTCTTATATCATTGTCATCATCCTCATACTTATATTGTGATGAAAGTCATCTTTGGCCCGTAGTGCATAGATGGACTGTTGATTGGTATGATTATGACCAGGAATCATGTATCGATATAATCATGACCTATAATGTTACAAATGATGTGGTAAAAGTCTTCATTGGCCCGTAGTGCATTGATGGACAGTTGTTGGCATGATCATGACCACTGGTGATACTAACGAATATCCTTGGCCCGTAGTACATGGATAATTCGTGGATGTGATAATAATGAATATCATTGGTCCGTAAATGAGAACTTATTTATAAAATTGTCTACGAGACAATATTATTAAAAACAAAAACAAAGATGATGATTAAGGGAAGTATACCTAAGAGCAAATTCATTTTGTTTCATTTTTCATAATATGATAATATGGTAGTTTTCTTATAACATGTATATTCTTATTTCTTAATTATTGAAAAGATAAATTCAATCCATCTCAATCTTCATTTATAAATTTTTATGTTATTGAAATTTAATATTTTTGTCTTTATTTACCTAAATATTATGAGTATTATATCTAATAAAAAACAAAAACAAAGAGGATTAAGGGACAAAATTCTCATTTCATAAGGTATATGACCCATTCAAACCTTAAAGGATATCAAAGGAGAGTTCAAACCTTAAAGTAAAGCTTAAAGTTAATTACAATAAAGAGGGGTAGGAATGTATCTAAACATGGGTAAGAATGTATCTAGACATCCACTTACTATGTATAATTTTATAACACTCCCCCTTGGATGTCTATTGTATAGCCATACGCATTGAAAGTTGCCTCATTAAAAACCTTACCAGGAAAAACCCAATGGAAAAAAAACCTTGGTTAAGGAAAAAAAAAATGCAGCAGCGTATTAGCTCCCCTCATGAATATATCCTTAAGTCCTTGGTTGTCGCATTCTAATATTGTGGACGTAATCCTTCAAACGTTGCGAGTTAGTAATGCTTTTGTGAACAAATGCTAGATTATCTTTTTTGGCGAATTTCTTTGAACATTAATGTTACCACACTTTTCAATGTCATGTGAAAAAGAATTTTGATGAGATGTGCTTTGTTCTATCTCCTTTGATGTATCCTCCTTTTAATTGAGCTATACATACAGCATTGTCTTCATATAGAAGGGATGGAGTTCTTTTGTAGCAATTTTCTAAGAATATGCCTCGTTAAAAACCTTACCAAATAAAAACCCAGTGGAAAAAAAAATTGGCAAAGGAAAAGAGTACAATATTCTTGTATAACTTCTAGTGCCTTGGGATTGCCTCATTAAAACCTTGCAAAGGAAAACCCAGTGGGAAAAAACCTTAGCGAAGGAAAAAGAGTACAATCAACACATATCCTTTTTTACTCCCCTTCATAAGTACATAGAATTTCCATTGTTCATGGTAAAAATATCATTAAGTCGAAGTATGCCAATATTGTGCATCTTCTTCAAAATCATAGTTGGTAATGACTTAATGAATATATCAATCAAATTGTCACATGATCAATATTGCCATTCTTACGGGGGCTCGTGTGTATAAAATAATTTTAGTTCAATATTCTTGATTCTATCACCATTTGGATTAAATAATCCCAAATCAATAATCTCACGAAGATAACGTAAAATATGTTTAATTTCATTACAATATCTTCGAGTTGGTGCATAACTATACGTTGCTAGTAAGTTAACAACAAATGTTATATCAGGTCTTGTCAAATTTGCAAGATACATCAAAGTACCAATTACATTAAGAAATAGTACTTTAGGACCAAAACACCAATTTCACAAAGATATGGTACTTCAAGACCAAGAGTTTCTTTATTATTTTCTTGTGGTCAAAACGAATCTTTCTCGATATCAAGTGACCAACCCATTATTGGAGTACTCAAAGGATTAACATTATCCATATGTAAAGTTACTTGAGGACTTTTTACGTGTATGTTGATTGATGAGCAAGAATTTCATAGTTCAATTTGTAGGCGAAGAGATAAAAATTTGGCTTACCGATATCTTTCATCTTAAATTAGTTGTTTTCTTCGACTCTTACGGAGCAAGATCTTTCATCAATAAATCTGATAATAATAACAAATCCAGTTATGATTTTTTTTTGATAAAAATGCATGCATAAATTGGATTATTCTCAAATCCTTCTTTCAAAAGATATCCACTTAGGCGATTATACCACAATATGCATCTGGATTGCTTTAACCTATATAAAGATCTTTATAGCTTAATAGAATACATATTTCGAGATGTAGAATTATATGCTTTGGGCATTTTATATCCTTGAGGATTTTCATGTTTATATAATGATCCATACACATATGATGTAACAACATCCATTAATTTCTCTTTCTACCAAGCTAATTAAAAATCTGAATGTAATTGTGTCCATTACAGGAGCACATGTTTCTTCATAATTAATACCATGTCTCTGCGAAGAAACCTTGTTCTACAAGTTGCGCTTTGTACCATATAATTTTATTTTTCTTATTTCGTACAAATACCCATTTGTATTCAACAGGCATTACACCTTTAGGTGTTCGGACTACAGGTCCAAAAATTTCACATTTACTTAGTGAATTTAATTCTGCTTGAATCGCCTCTTTCTACATTGGCCAAATATTTCTACATTCATCAATGATTTGTGGTTCATATATATGATCATTACTTCTGGTAATATCCATAGCAAATTTATATGAAAATATATGTTGTAAACAACGATTTTATTTCTATCCAATATATATATCTCTCTATATATACATAATGTATCGAGATCTCGTTATTTTCAATGCACGATCCTCTTGAGGGGGATAACTCATCCTCTTGAGGGAATAACTCTTCAAGAGTTTTATTTGAGGAGATTTTTATTCATAAGTTTTGGATAGGTTGATAAATTTTGTAGCTTTGTTTCATGGGTATAGCCTCTTTATAAAGTATGACTTATTTTTCTTGTACTTTTTCTTCTTACGGGAAATTTTATTTTTATTTTTTAACACCGATAGATCTTCCACGCTTGGTGTGGCTTTAATTCAATTTTTTCTTTATATTAAGCGATTGTCTACTGAGGACTTCAATCTCTGCTAGAGTATTAGCAGCTAGAATGTGAGATATCACTATTTTCTTATTATCGGTGAATAATTCTGGTAATTGATTTGCAATTCATTGCAAATGAATTATCCTTTGAACTTCTAGTTCATATTGATTTGTATAAGGATCAAGATTAAATAACGTTGAAACATTCCAATTAATCTCCCGTCGTGCTTGAGTGATGATCTCACGTCGTGCTTTATGCAACGACTTTTCTCCCCCTAATGGTGGGAAGACTATTAAAATAACAATCCTCAAAATATACCTTAAAAATATCACTCTGAATTCTTTCTTAGAAGATGAACACCAAATAACAATAATTAAATGTGATAATTTGGTAATTAATTTACTTTGATATAATCAACAGGTAAAGGAATCTTCTGGTTCTTTAAAGGATGTTCATGGGAGTTTTCAATAATTGATGCATCATTATTGATCCTGAGATGATCATGCCGAATCATAAAAATATTTGGATCCAAACACTTACGGTGTATTTGCACACTTACGGTGTATTACAACATTTGTTTCAACTATTCTCATTTTAGTATAATATAACCCAGAAGAGAAAATATACAATTTTTCTAATATGAGCTTCTGGTCCGATACTATTGAAGTAATATAAAGAAATTCTTCACTGCCTTCGTTATTGATTTCAATATGATAACTATTATAACGTATATCCTTAAAGTTGAGCAAATTTATGTTTGTCTCAGAAGAATATAAAGAATCATTGATACAAAGTTTTGTGCCCTTTGAAAACATTATAATCGCTCTTCCAGAGACTTTAATTAAATTTGATGAATAATCACTCTTCAAGAGTCTTCAATTATGTTTGATGAATAATCGCTCTTCTAGAGCCTTAAATTAAGTTTGATGAGCTTCTGACCTATACAACTTCATATATGCAAAACATAAATATAACTTTATTACTTGAAACATAAATAAAACATATAATAAAAATACTTATTATAATGTCATAATATAATGAAATAAAAATAATTAATTGGTATGAACATTTCTATCAACATATCATCGAGAAACCATAGATATCAAAATTAGTTATATCCACTCCATTTGAAAAGTCAAAAAATAATTCATGGGATCTTGAGGATCATTCCATTTCCTTTTCTTTTATGGAGTCTTGGTACAAATCTACCAAATGTTTAGGAGTATGAATGGTACATTCCTTTTATATATTGATTGTTCTTTTCAAGTCCACTTTTTTCAAGTCCACTACCACAACCACAACCACAACCATAATTTCCTCTATGATTATCAAATGAGGTTCCATTCACTTCAGGGAATGTAATAGAATCGGTCGAGCGAGATTGTTGGTTTTTCAGCAAAAACTCATTATTTTGTATAGCCACTAGAAGAAAATGATATCACTTTTAGGAATATAATTTCTTTTATCGCTCGAGGGGAATATATTATGAACTTACACTCACAATATTGCTACTACGGGGAGCATATTGAGGCATGAAATATAGTAAATATTTTTTCTAACATGTCTTTATCAATATTTTTTTTCATGGAGATGATAGCGAATAAAAATAATTAATTTTGCATGATCCTCTGAGGATGCATGATTGCCAACTTTAATTGTATCTCAAGGTTCTTTGCCTTTATATGAATCTCAGCATCAAGATTCCATTACAAACAATTCTTGCTCGATATAAATCAAGGGCAACAAATTCAAATTTATAAAATTTGAATATTAAATAACTAAACATATTCTCCATCAAATTAAATAATTATATATGTTTGATTTAATTATAATGAGACAATTTATAGAAATACAAGTAAATACTGAAATTAAATTTTTCCACTAAAACTAAATAAATAGTCCTTATATATTCAATTACCATTATATAATAATAAGAATAATGATATCATTAGTGTGATTAATAATGAAATGAAATAATAATTTTACCCTCACTTTATCTCACTAAATAAATAGTCCAAGTATTTAAAAGAAATTACACTCGTAAGTTCCATTTATACTACAAAATGTGTCCTGTAACTTTCGATATTTATTTCGTTAAGAATAAATTGAAAATCATGCCCTCCTCTCATAAATAGCGAATACAAACACGGTGATCCGGAAAGAGTAATTCCTACCTATTGTTATATTGCTTGCTACCAATATTCTAGCGAGGGATTACAATACACTAAGAACGATATTTCAACTTTCAACTCATTTATAAAATATTACTAAGTGTATATCTCAAAAGCACATATATCATTATAAGAATATATTAACATATTTTATAATGACAATACATCAAAATACAGATATACTAAATATAAATAAATAAATAATAATAATAATAATAAAATCATTCTTACACATTTTTATCATTAATCAAATCATGACCATGCAACAACTTTAGTGTTAGTCCAAGTGTAGTACAGGGTGGATTCCAAAAACATGGTAAGACTATGTAAATGCATATTTAGATATGTATAGTAAATTTTCTCCTAGCAAGAGCATGTTCACTTGTAAGCATAGTGGGGATTGAACACTGCGAAATCATACTTACTCCATTCTTCAAAAATAAAATAAAATATTGACACATGAAAATCATATATTCCTACTGTGTTAACTTATGTCAAAATATATATGGGTATCATATTTGTTAAGATCTTGTGGAGCATTTTAAGTCGTGAAATAAATAACTAAAACTGAAAAGTGACAAGTATATTATAGCAACAAAAATAACCAACATCTTTTCTAGTCTTGAAGATTTAACTTCCAGTTCTACTCGGCTATTGAACTTCCCATATGGAGATATACAGAACTTTTCTTTATATTTTTTGTGAAGTGTCTGAAAATTGGATCTTTGAGTTTTGAAAAGATGAAACTAGTATAGTATTACAACTTGAAATATTATAGACTCGTGCTGATAACGTATTATAAAATACTATTAAAAACAAAAACAAAGATGATGATTAAGGGAGAAGAGCATTCTCATTTCATATATTGTAATTGTATATGTCTCTAACCCATCCTCTTTACAATGCTACTATTTATGGTACAAGGATATCAAAACTAAGAGGTTACAAAACTCAAAGGTCATGAGTTTCAAACCTTAAAGGATATGAGAGTTACTAGATTAAGAAAGCTTAAAGTTAATTTGGGATTATAATTCATCATCAAATGACTTTATAAATTACAAAAAATAGTCTATAAAATTCAACAACCGACTAATCACAATAAAAGGAGTAGAGGGTAGGAATGTATCTAGACATGAACTTAATAATGACATACTCTTTAGCTACAACCATAAACCGTTTGACTAGATTAAGAATGTATCTGAGATTAATAACCTAACATAACTTTTCAACATCCACACACATCATCAAATGTATAATTTTATAACATTATTGTTGTGATCTTAAAAGGGTCTGACGACTAACTTCTACCGCTAGCGCTTGGACTTGAAAGTAAGCTAAAGCTACCTTGAATCAATCAATGAATTTAAAAAAATCGTGAAGTCTAGGAATAGAAAAAGAGTGCAAGTTAGTTTGAGAACCCGTTGGTCAGAGTGCAAGTTACTTTTTTTTTGTTTTTTTGTTAAAAGCTAAAATACATTTATCCAAAAATGGGACTTTCATTTTTGGACAAAGTATATTTCGGTTATACAAGTGTTGCCAAGTTAATTCAATCTACAATGTGAAAAACATCAATTAAACAAGCAAAAGATGATACATTAGCCACATGAAATAAGATTGTAAAACCAATTTGTCATGGTACTCCTTTCATGTATGAACACCAAGTACATCAAGAATCTCTCACTACAATGAATCACTTTTACTTGTATACCCAACCAAATTTCTTCAAAATGTATAAATCCCCATCAGAGAATCAGCTGATAGCCAGTTAGCAATGACCCATCAAGATCCTACCAAGTAGAAATCAGGTTCTATTCTCTCCCCCTTTGCCTTAATGTAATAGATTCTTAATAGTGCCCAAATAAATATAAAAAATTAAAAAATCCTACCATTTCCACTATTTATCCTCTTGCACGCCCTTTGCATGTCTCTTTTAATTTTGAGCATTAATATCACCCTTATTCTGCTGCGCGAATGGCACCAAGGGCTCAAGACTATTTTGAGTCCAAAACCATCATTGAGGCATTTTAGTCACCCGTGGAATTGGAATTCTTCCTCGTCATCAATAGGGGAATGATCCACATCCACCGTTTCAACTAGTCATAAGATGGCCTCAGGGAGGCCTAATTTGGTACTACTAAGGAAATGTTGTCTAGGAATATCGCATTTGTGAGAGGTGATACTGCATCTGTTTGGGACAATGATAATGATTCGGTTAGGGCCAGCAATGGCTCTAGTAGGAATGTCTGATTCTCTCTATTTCTTTCCTTCTTCTTTTGCATATATTCTAGTAAAGCTGTACTAGTGTCTATTCCTGCTTAATTTGATAATTTAATGAAAATGATTAATATTAGATAGGCATTTTTATCGAGGGAATTTAATTACTTTATTAACAACAAAAACAAAAATAAAAATGACTGCTTACCTGAAAGATATCCACCATGGACATAGCCGTTAAATTTTTCACTTGTGTGTTCTCCCGTGAAGAAGATCCGTCCTACTGGGGCCTGACCAAATTTAACAGTAAAAATCAGCCCCAACGTCACAGCATAGCGAAATATTGGTTAATTGGACATGATATCTTTTTCCATTTTAAAATTTCATGGCTCGAGTTTAGAAATTGACGTGGAAGTTATATGGAGTATGTGTTATTACATATGCCAAGAATGGGCATAAATCATAGCCAAAGTTGACTTTGGAGTATTCATCAGTCAACCCATCTTACACCGTCCATCAGAATATCATACATATGCAATTCAAGAGAAAAATTAGAACCCTCCGCAACATTATGTTGCGTTGCGGACGCTATCTATGCTTAACATCATGTTGCGGACACTTCCATTCTTTCAGAACATTATGTTGTAGACGGTCCAAATTGTTTTAAAATTTCTTCTAACTAGTAAAGGCTCCGCAACCAACTTGGACTATGGATCATTTTCTTGCAAACAATTTAGAATAAAAGAAAAAACTCAACATATTGGCTCTCAATTCTATATTGTTTATACACAGATGATCTTAACGGTTATAATAGAAGTAAAAACTTGCCATCTTTGATATGAAGCTGTTCATAATACAAGAACACTTAAAAATGCATTTGGTTTGGTAGTACGAGTATGTTCAAAAAATTTAAGATGTGTACCTTAATATTTTGAACAAGTTTGTGATTAATGTGAATAGAGTAGTCGCTGTAGCTTCCACATTGGAAGCGATTATTCCACCAGCGAGGCACAATTATATCAGTGGCATCCGGAATCTCAGGTCCAAACATGTTCCTAAGAACATCCATTGCTTCTTTTAGTGTTTCTTGATCTGATTGAGCTTCAACGCGTTTTGATTCTTCGTTTGTCAATGTCACAACTAGAATATTGGATCCCGGATAAGCGTTCTCCAGGTGCTGATGAGGAACTAATAAATTAGTACAAGATTCAATTAACAACCACATCACTAAATTAAGTTGATAGCAACATTTGTAAGTTCAGTATCTATATTCTTCGTAAGATATTAAAACGAAAAGAACAGGATGATCAATAAAGAACATATATACATTATCTAAGCACAGAAATTACATTAAAAAAATTAGTCTAATGATTGATTATAATAGACAACATTAGTCTTCTTATAAGGAAAAAATCATACATTTGGTTTTGGAATGCAACTAACTATATTGCCAGCACTAAGAAAGTGACAGAAACATTAATTAAAAGAGACTGAAGAATAATTCAGAAATAATGATGCAGACGCCACAATTTCATTGATCTTCTAAACGCTCCAAACATACTAAACACTATAAGCTGTGTAACCAAACATGCACTATATATTAAAGAGCAATATGATTTGTCCATCAAAACTACGTCGTTTTGGGCAGTTTGCCAAAGACAACTAGCTGCATGTGGCAACCACAACCATGTTCTTTCTGTATATAACTTGGTGTTATTTAGCCTGCGAACCATTTTTATTGGAAAAGTTTATCCTTCAACTTAAACATAGGAAAGCAACAACCCATAACTCCTTGGACTACTATTATTTCTCCACCTAAATCTCCTTAAAAGTTAAAACCACGACATGTTTCAAATTTTAAGAAAGGGAACCGATATTTCCACATGTATTTTTTATATTTCCACATGACCCTCTCTCAATGAACATACAGTGAGTCACACCTTCATGTGAGAAAGAATCATGTGGAAATATCAAAACACGTGTGAAAATAGTGCTCCCCTTAAGAAAATGCAAGTGCAATGTGTGTGTTGCGGTTACTAGTATTGTAAAATAAACACAACACTACCAAAATATAAAAAGACAAGATTCTGTGGAATTATAAATACAACGATGAGATAAAGGATTAAGGGTTTGTTTAGCGTTTGCAGCTTTTAAGTGGTAGCGTTTAGTGCATTTGACCCTCGAATGTTGAATTAAATAAGTTCGTTCGAAATAAGTTGCTTCTAGGCAAACAAGATTTTAGAGTACATTTGAACTTTCAAACGCACCAAACGCCTTCTAATCAACAAGAACTGAGATGAATACAAGCAAAATAAACAACGGTTATACATCATCATACCTGCCAGAAGGTATAGTACCCTCTCCGCTCATGAGCATAGATGAAGAACTCCTTATCTACCCCACCAGGCCAGAAATTATATGGAAATTTTAAGAAGATTTTTGTGTACACTATCACATCCAATTCCTCAATGGCTTCCATTTTCCACCTCTGTTTCATTATTTTTTTTCCAGTGCATTAATTTTTTATTCAACAGGTAAAAATAAGAGCAAGGGAGATGTTACAGGCAAGGGAGGTTTAAAGAAAAGGAGTATATTCATTAATTTATGAAAGGAAAGAGAGACGTACAGGCAAGGGAGGTTTAAAGGAAATGAGATCACTCTGGAGAACACCAATGCTAGTCGACAGAATCAAGTAATTGGCTTCGTAGAAGCAGCCATCCTCGGTTTTCACCAAAATCCCGTTTCTTGAGTGTTGTATTTCCCTAACAACCTGCCACATTTCCATGAAACCAAATAGATGAGTTGATCATAAGAGACTGACCAAAAATAAAATGATATTGTCAGAATAAATATAACATTGAGAACTGATATTTCCACATGTATTTTTGATATTTTCACACTGTCCTCTCTCACATGAGCATACAGTGGGTCCCACCTTCATGTGAGAATGAACCATATAGAAATATCAAAAATACATGTAAAAATAGTGCTCCCCTATAATATTTTGTAATTATATTTACAACCTTTAACTCTTTAAATGACACTTTTTATTCTGACAATATAATTTTTTATTCTAATAATCTCAATCATCTCTTTTAGTTCTACTGCAAATGCCACAATACAAAATTTGCGCTGAAATTGTTAAATGTGGGTTCCAAATATCATTTCCCCGACTATATAACACTACACAAATTTAAAATATCCAAAATTTATAGGGTATGGAGTATGCACAGTGCACATATATTAATTAAGATGAGATCATAAAAACATAATCCCAAGCAACAACTACCTACCCCCATTTGATTCTGATAAGTCAAACCAAGAAAATTTGTGCAATAAGTAACCCAAACAGAAAATTTTATACCAATAAATTTATAGGCCTAATTTTTTTTTTTTTACCACAACTAGAGTAAAGAAACAAACAAACAAGCCCTTATTAAGTGAAGAAAATGTCAATACCTTATGACTCCATGTCCCTATTTTTGAGTTGATAGTCTATAGATTGGCTCAACCGTACCTATAAAAACTATAGAAGTGGAAAAAATAGTCCATATTATTATGAACATTGGGGAAAGATAGTGGAAAGAAGTGGGACCTACTTGCTGAAGTAATGTGTAAAATCAAAATCAAAATGACATTGATATATGGGTCCTTGCTTGTCTTTCTCTTTCTTGTCATTGCATTTTATGAAAAATGGTATTGAAAGGGTGCAGCATTAGACACTGCATTTGTCCTTTACCTTTTAATAGTGTCATTCTTTCAAATTAAGAAATAATGAAGTCAATGGAAATAATTGCATAAAGTTTCAAAACCACCCTTCATTGAACTCCATTCCAAATTTACTATTCTTTTTTCAAAACAAGAGTAAATTAATAATGAGAGCATACGTTTTACATCAACATAAAAACAATCTTAAACAACCAAAAACGAGAAAGAGATGACTAAAATCTTGTTTATTTAAGAGAAACTCTTCAGAATCGCAGTGTTTGAAATTCCAAATACTACTTTTGCAAATTTTGTAAACTCAATAATCGAACATTCCCCAAGTTGGGACGCTTAGTAGAACATAAAAGTTGGTTAACCTTGAGGGGTTGGAGAATGACAGAGACCTTAATTATGTGTTTGTGAGTTTTATTGAAGAAGAAATGAAAGGGAAAGGAAGAAATGTTGAACGTATTTTTCTAAAATTAGAAAGAAAACATCCAAATCTTCACTTATCGTCTCTTCCTTTCTCTAAATAAAACTCAATGTCGCTCGTTCCAATCCCTATAGTCTCTTACATAGCCAATATTATCGAAATAACAAGATTTTCATGTACATTTAATTAATCCATTATTTTTCACCTTGAACAATAAAAGTGGATTCTCTAAATAAAGTTAAGTTACAAGACAGGAGATTGACCCAAACTACCAAGCAGGAAATCAAATAGATTCATATGATAAAGGTAAAGTTTTTTTTTTTTTTGTATATAATCATAAAGAACAACTTTTAAGAAATTGTCCAAATCAGCAGCAGCAGTACCCTTCAAAAAAAGGACAATCAATTTCAAATGCATGCATACAAAACAAGATTTTCTTTTTTTATTATTATTATTTATTATTTATAGATTTTTCTCTTTCTCAAATCTCACTATACTTTATTTTCGTTTCTTTTAATCTTATAACATGTGCCCACCTCTGTTGTCCCCTTACAATTGGCACATAAAAGAACAACACTGTCAAATCCCATCTCAAAACAAAATAAAAAAGATTATATTTTCACCCTTTTTTTTTACCTTGTTGAGTTTCAGACGACTGTCGGGGATTTTACCATCCAAAGTAAAGAGAAACTTTTCAGCCATTTTGTAAAGCAGATGTTCATATCCTCTTTCATCAACAACTAAAAATTCCTGCTCCCCAAAATCTACATAGGTGGCTATTGGTTCAACCTCTACAACAAAAACCCAATTCTCAGTATGTCAATTTTATCAGAGTAATGTCATGTAATTAGACAAAATTTGTAATTTATCAGACAAAACATTGATGGATTATATTGTTTCTATGTTACAGGGACTCCTATCCGACACTCAACACTTGAACAAGGGTACGAGTACTAACACTTAATTTTAGTGTAAAAAAGTGACAAAATTAAGGAATACTTATTTCGGAGTCCTCAAAATACCGTCCAACCGGACACTCCATCCGAGTTCAACCAGACTTTCCATCTGTGCCAGTTCTTATAAGCAATCCTTATAAAGGAAAATTGAATTGGAAAGGTCCTTTTAAGTGGGTATTTATGCAACTTCTAATCTAATACATAAGACCCCATAAACCAAAAAAAGAACATTAAAGTGTGAGGAGATATATGAAACTGACCTGCCATTTCAAAATCATGGAGGATAAAGTCAATAGCCAACTCTATTGGTGTTTTTGGGCTACTACAAAAACAAAAAGGGAAATAATTTTAATTATTGACACCAAAACAAATTTTTCATTTGCAACAAATTTAATGCCAAAATTACCGGGGCAACTCTGTAGATTTGGTCAAGTCAACAACCACATTGTTTGCTTCTTCTCTCTTCAGCTTCTGAATTGCGGATTCCACTGCCTTTGCATATGAATCTTCAGCTATTTCACTAGGAAAAATCTTTCCACTAACATAAAATAACAAAATAAAGTCGAATTTTAGCTAAACGTCAATTTTATAAAGTAGTAAATGTGCTTCTAATTACAATTTCAAATTTTAAAATTGAGTTGGCAAATATAAAATTAGTACATATACACGGTTTCGTATTAACATAAATTAGGATTGTTAAACTCTAGCCGATCCTCTAATCCAAACGAAGTTGGAAATTAAATATTATTCGTCTGAAAACAATTTATTTTAAACATAACTTATTTAACTCATAAATGCAATGGAATGTAGAGGTCAAACATGATACATCAAAAATGGCGTGGTGCGTTTGGAAGCTGCAACACACCAATTAAACACTACCGTCGAAAACACTAGTAACCAACCCATAATCTAATTAAAGATTTAAACAATGAAATGTAACGAATCAGTCTAACATTATTATTTTAAAATAAGATAATTAATATTTTCACAACTAAATTTAATAGTTCCATAAATTTTTCATCAACAGGGGATTTTAACTATATTTTTTCAAGTCTAAGAGCTATAAGCCTATAATGGAATTTTTTCTTTAGCCCCACCAAGTTTAACCTTTCTATTAATTTGTCCCTTTACTAACTTATAAATCCTGCCCCTTGAATTTACCTATAAAAAAATTTGAGACACTTCCCTCTACCTCCATCCGCCCATCACATGAATAGTAAATAGAGTCTACAAGAAAACTTGTGAAACTATCAAGTAAAAATATTAATTCTCTAAAATAAAACTTTATAAAAGAACATAACGGAACCCTAGAAAAGGGCTACTGCTAAAATAAGGTGGACAAAAACTTTAGGTTGACATGAAAATTTGACACTAATATATTTGAATTTAATTTAATTATATTTTGACCCTTAATAATGAGTAAAAATATAAATAAATAAAATTTAAATACATGTCCAATTTTTATGTCCGCTAATTTTTGCAAATAAATTTTGTGAAAGCACATTATTAGCCGAACCATCCGGCGTAATTCACCTTGGATCATAAATGTTGTAACGGGCATTGCTGTAGTCGGAAAAACAAGTTCGGAGCCCGGATTCACGGGCCAGTTCCCAAACCGGGTTGGCCTCTTTTCCACCCACTCCGGCTATCCAACCCGCCCCGAGCTCTACCGACACCCCTCCAAACTCCTCCTTCCGGATCCTGCCGCCGACCCGATCCGCCGCCTCCAATATCACTATGTCCTCCACGCCATTCTCCGCCAACACCTTCGCCGCCGACAAACCTATACATATATATTATAATCTTTGAAGAAGTTTAAAGAATACGACTGATTCTTGAAGAAGCGTAACATCCCTACAACTTTTTATCCTCATTTGTCATTTCTTTCTTATATTTTTTCATCCATATTTATAATCTTTATTCAAAAATTAATTTTGAAAATTAATTTTTTCACAAATAAATATCTCACCTAAAAGGGGACTTAACTCACTATTTATGTGAACTAAAAATTGAATATCAATTCTCTTAATTTTATCACTAACCTCGGTGTGAGCCAAAAGGACTAGTATATATGAAAATGGTGAGTTTAGAATTTTTTTATTTTTTATATATAAGAAATTAGAAAATATATATATATATTTTCTTTTATATGAAAGTGAATTTCACTTACTATTTATGTAAGTAAAATCATAAACTTAATATTTTTACTTGCAAAAAATAAGTTTCAACTTTCATATATAAATATATATATATATATATATATAGATTTTATTTTATTTTTTTTGCTAAAAATAAATTTCATCAAAGTGAAAAAAGGATCGCTTCACAAAGAACCTATTGTCATTGATGGAATCTATATATATATATATATATATATATATATATATATATATATAACCCGCGGGTTTTTTTTATTTGATTTCTCCTTATTTCGTTTGAACTTTTTTTTTCTCCGGTACGTTCTTGGTACGTTAGTTTAGTTCGCTTTAAAAGGAATCCCTATATATATATGTATGATAATATGGTCATACACAGCTGTATATATTTTATTTATGCACAGTCGTTTTGAAAAAATAAATATGCCCAAATGACTTAATTTTGACATACTATGCACAAATAAAGTATACACAACGTGTATAACCATTATTCTATTCTATTCTATATATATATATAGAGAGAGAGAGAGTCCCCAAGACAATTTATGCATGCATACGTGTTTTAGTATAAGATTCAAATCACACCCAAAACATCAGATTATGTAAAAATTGATTCATAATTTATTTATTTTTTTTAGTTGTTTCAAAAAAAAAAAAGCAAAAAAATAAATAAATAAATTCCGTATTTTAGGACCTGTCCGGGAGTCCGGACAGGATCCTGTATATATATATATATGGTAAATTTTGCTGTTATAAAAAAGGAAAGAAATATGTAATGTACCTGAAATTCCTGCACCGACGATGATTATGGAAGACCTGACGGGAGATTCCATGAGCCTTTTTTTAGAGAGAGAAAGGTTATGTATTGTACTGAGTTGATGAGGGAATCAAAAGAAGCAAGGGTGGGTTTATATAGTTTCTGCTTTCTGCCCAACTTCAACTCTCTCCTTCGGCAATGTATACAGAGTCCTGAGTTTTTTAAAGTTTAGGACAAATTTTTTTAAGTGTGTTCCTTTATATAAATTAAATAAATAAATAAATAAATAAATTATGAACTAATTAATTTTATTAAAATTATAAAATTTACAAAAGATAAAGAAGAACATTTTAAAATGTCATCGAAGCAAAGAATAATCGCATGTACCTACAAAATAAAAATATCAGTGAAATCGGTAAAACTAATGAAATACCCACTGTAGTTGGCAAGTTTTACCGATTACACAATTAAATTTTTAATTTTTCAAATTATCCTACTAAACTAATTATTATTTTTAAATTGGGTTATTTCGTTAAGAAAAAATAAACGGACGTTAATTTTTTATGTACAAAACTAATGAATTACCCATTTTGTAATGCACGTTTCTTGATTCTGACACACCATTGAACTTTTAATTTTTCAGATTATCTCATTAAACTAATTAAAAAATATAGTTTTAAATATTTTTAAAAATAATTATTATTTTCAATAAAAAAATATTAGAAACTTTAATTTTTTCCATAAAATGAGTGTTTCATAAAATATAGATTTAAAAAATTAAAATTTTATGAAACGTTATTGATTTTAAAAAAAAATCTCTCTTTTTTCTTTTTGAAAATAAAATTTTACTCATTTTTTTAAAATATGAAGAATTTTCCAAATTTTTTCTTGAAAATAATAATTACTTATAAAAATTAATAATTTCTTTTTTGAAAAAATTGAATCAGTTTTTTTATTTATCTTTTCTTGTTTTTTTATTTTAATTTATATTTTAGTTTTTTTAAAAAAATCTAATATTAAGAATGGCTAATTCTTTTAAAAATTAAGTAGACATTAATTTAATTTAAAATCACTTTAATTTTTTTTGAATCTATATTTTATGAAACTCTACTCATTTTATGAAGAAAAAAAAGCTTCAAATATTTTTTACTTAAAATAATAATTATTTTTAAAAATATTTAAAATAATATTTTTAATTAGTTTGATGGGATAATTTAAAAAATTAAAAGTTCAATGGTGTAATCAATAAAATGTGCCAACTACAGTGGACAATTAATTAGTTTTGTAGATAAAAAATTAACGTCCGTTTATTTTTTTTAACGGAATTACCCAATTTCAAAATAATAATTAGTTTAGTGGTGTAATTTGAAAAATTAAAAGTTCAATAGTGTAATCAGTAAAATCTACCAACTACAGTGGATATTTCTTTAGTTTTGCCCAATTAAATCTAAACTACAAAACATTATTTAAAATGTCTTCTTGTTGCACTTTTAGATGCAAAATCATCAATTATACTATTATATTTAATATTTTCTAACATATCATTTTCAATGCATAATATCTCTAATATTTTTATTATTTTATTTTTTTTTATACACATAAATACATAAATTTGTACAAAAATTTGGGCCCTCCTCAATTTTGAATACGGGTGGTATCTGATGGCCCTGCCGAGAATGACTACGAATGTATATGTGACGCCCAAAATAGGTATACATCACCTATTACGAAGTAGCCAAATACATAGTACAGTAATACAAATATAATCTTAAATATACAACATAAGTTGTGAGTTTTAATACAAATATTATCTTCTAAACAGTATTAAAACTCAAAATAAGTCCTCAATACATTTATTAACACACTATTTCATAGAATAGTGAGGATTACTAATCTTATCGTTCGGACCTTCACTCCGTTCCCGACTAGTCCTCTACGTTCTCATTTCAGAAGAGAACAATGAAAGTAAAAGGTGAGCTCAACTAGCCCGAGAAAAAGAAAAATATTATGACTAAGATAATGCGAGAATAAATTATCATTAGCCTTCAACCATGTTAAAGCGATAAAATACTGATAGACATCAAGTTTAGCTGCGGTGGAACAAGCAATTCATTAAAAAGTCAAGTAGAGAATAAAATCTACTATCTTTTATGATTTAAAAGGTTTTTCATCACTTTTATCAATTGAAACTCAAACTTAATAAATAAATCACATCATCCCCCAAGACTTTCGGCCAAGGATATTCATTAGTATCACAACCACAAATTATCCATGCACTACTGACCAAGGATATTCGTGTATTCATCAATGGCCATAATCATGCCAACAACTGTCTATCAATGCACTACGGGCCAATGAGAACTTTTACCACATCATTTATAACATTACGGCCATGATTATATCGAATAATCCCTAGTCATAATCATACCAAGTTCATCTATGCACTACAGTAGCCATGATGACTTTCAACATAATATAAACATGAGGATGATGACAATGATATAAGAATTCAATAAAACAAGTTCAAGAATTAATTTATCCAGGAACCAATAACGTCCAAATTGTCAACAGGATACTTCTTTGTGAAGTAAAATTCAAGAATGCTCAGAAGAATATTTTCATGAAAAGATACTGGATGAAGCGCAAATATCAAGAATATTCCACTAATTTCATGGAGTATAAAAGCCAAAACTTTGACCAACTGAGTATAATAAAGAATGGAATAATAAAAGAAATCACCGGGCATGCGATAAGGCCTTACAGATAAAAGTTATTCCAATGAATAATAAATAATGGAACCGAGTCGTGCATAACGCATGCGCGGCAGGATATTCCAGCAGAATAATAAATAATGGAATCCGGTCGTGCGTAAAACGCACGCATGGGATGTTCCAACGTAATAATAAATAACGGAACTAGGTCATGCGTAATGCGATGCATGTGATGTTTCAATAGAATAATAAACAAACGAAACCGGTCATGCAGAACGCACGTAGACGGGATATTCCAACGAGAATAATAAAGAATGGAATAATAGAAGAATTTCACCATGTATATGCGGTACCGCATAGGCGAGTTATTCCAACATAATAATAAAGAATGGAATAATAGAAGAATTTCACCAAGTATGCGCAGATTGCCATGACATGACGGAGTTATTCAACATAATAACAAAGAATGGAATAATGAAGTTCTCTTCATGAAGACGAAAGAAAGAAATAATACCCCTTACCGTAAAAGAAGAGTATTCTGACTGCTAGGGCGAGGATATTCTTGAAGAAAACTTGCACTACGCTCAAAGCTTCTTAAAACTCTAAAGAAATACACCCAAGATTATAGAAGAATTCTCTGAACTTCTGGTGTGATTTTCAATTCTAACTAAGCATCCTATTTATAGGAAAATAGAAAGGATACTATGCTGCACTATGCAATAAAATATAATATATTCTATTTATAATCAAATAAAATAAAACTTTATAAAAAATATTATGTTTTATATAAAAAGATTTTACTATGCAAACACTATGCATAATAAAATATAATATATTCTAATTATTGTCTAATAAAACAAATAACTTTATAAAAGTATTCTATTTTATATAAAAAGATTTTACTATATGCAAAACACTATGCATAATAGAATATAATATATTCTAATTATTGTCTAATAAAACAAATAACTTTATGAAAGTATTATGTTTTATATAAAAGTTTTTCTGTTTTATTACATTAATAATACTAATAAAATAAAATTTATATATAATATATATATATATATAATGTGACGCCCCCAAAATAGGTATACACCACACCCATTCGAATTATGCCAAATACATAGATGTAAAAACAACTACAACTTTATTATCACAACAATAAAGCGTGAGTTTAAATACAAATATTATCTTCAGACAATATTTATACTCAAATAAATCCTCATCACATTTATTGATACATTATTTTACAATAATGGTGAGGACTACTAAACAACTCTCTCTAGAACCTTCATTCCATACCCCGAGCTAGTACTTCGCTACATTCTCGCCTCCACGAGAAGAAAAATGGAACAACAAGGAAAAGGGTGAGCTCAACTAGCCCAAGTAAAGAATGTTATGACTAAGATAATATACAACAAATTATCGTTAGTCTCCAACAGAAAAATCGATAGAATACAATAGACAACAAGTTTGAGATCAATATTCGCAGTTTGAAATAATAATTCATAGAAGAGTTACATAGAGAATGAAATCTACTATAATCTATGAATTTAACGATCCATCATCAATATTTTATCCTGTAACATCAATCAATATTCATCTCAAATCAAATATTCATCTTTGCACTACAAGCCAAAAAGATATTCATCAATAAGTCATGTTCATCTCAACACTGTTCATCTCTTTGCACTAAAGGCCAAAGATATTCATCGATCGGTCGTATTCATTTAAACACCGCTCATCTTTTACTCTACATGGCCAAAGATATTCAATAATATCATCATTTAAGAGGCGAGGATGATGAAAATATTTTTAAAGAACGAATCCGGTGAAACAAAATGACAAGGATTAAGGATTAAGGATTAGTACTTTTGTTTTATCCATGTCCAACAATACCTCAAAAATAATCATAGTGGTGTAAAATTCAAGAATGATCAAAACATGGATCTAATCAAAGCTAGTATCCAAAATAGATATTTTGGACGAAAAGAAGAAATTTTATTTTTCGATGAATAGTCTGCCAGATATCGTGAATAGTGCAGTATACGTGAATAGTTCGTATCGTGAATAGTAACTCTCAGACACCAAAAGATAGAAATTCCACAAAAAATATTTTCACGCTTCATGAATAGTACTACGTGAATAGTAACTCGTGAATAGTAACTCATGAATAGTAACTCGTGAATAGTAACTCATGAATAGTAACCCGACATGAAAAAGTTCCAAATTTGATAAAAAGTTCCAACCAATATTTCAAAGATAATGATATTGAAGAAATAATATCATCGAGAAGAAAATAACATCCCTTACCTTAAAGAATCGATTGCCGGAAGGAAAGGTGGGAAGTGATCTTTGAATAAAACTTGTCTTGAACAAAGAACTCTCAAAGTATCTAAATACTCACAAAATACGCTCAATAATATAGAGAGAAAGAGAAAACTTTGTTTACGGTGTGATTTTCAATTCTAACTTAGCCCTCTATTTATAGGAAAATGTTAGCCGCCAGGCAGAGACTTGACTGCCACTGATGATGGCTTTACTCGCTACTATTGCCACCCACCACATTTGAAATAAAATTCAGCACATTTTTCACCAACCACAAGTGGGGCCCACTCAATTCTAGAATTTTCCACCAAAATCAATTATAAC
Source organism: Panax quinquefolius (assembly GCA_020205615.1). Taxonomy (NCBI): domain Eukaryota; kingdom Viridiplantae; phylum Streptophyta; class Magnoliopsida; order Apiales; family Araliaceae; genus Panax; species Panax quinquefolius. The sequence continues at coordinate 30,976,676 of CM035158.1, forward strand.
CCTAATTTCAGAATCGAGACACCTCTTAAAATTCATAACAAATCATTCGTGAATTTTAACGGTTCAAAATTTGTGGACATATACTCAACTTATGTATGTATAACATACCCAAAATTACCACAATCCAACGGTCGGATTAAAAATTATAACCCCATAATATATCTCAAAACCCCGATTTGATTTTTAATACCTCCAATCAGATAAAATACCGATAAAACACCTCAACATTAATTCCTTCATTAATAACCACATAAATAAATCCATCATTTATATTCATATAAAATAAATATTTCCTTATCATATGAATCAATAATTAATTATTCACAAATAATATTTAAGAATCACATTTATAACAAACGGCATCGTTCCCGGAAAGAGGGGCTTTCCAATAAGGATCTCTCCTTCTTTGGCGGCGCAATTAGGTGACCAAACCTCTCCTCGATGAACTTTCTAGACATTGCCAATAATGCTATCTAATAATATTATTCAAATAATATGAATTATTGATCCGATAATGGGAAATCTTATGCGATGACAATTATTGAACAATAATAATATAAAATATCAACGCAGCAATTATTGAATCAATAAAATAAAATATTGAGCAATAACTCTGTGAAAATTATTGAGTAGTGCCATCTTACGTAAGGATCAATAATTCAACAATCTTGTGCAATACCATGTCTTCTTTTGCATCAATGCAACCGCGTAGACATCGTATTTTAACCACCGGGTATTCAAATGAGTCTTAACGGTAACAACTACGCCGTTATTTTTAACCAACTTATTTTTGTCGTTTTTCTTCATCCAATCGCTTTTCGTTATGGGGCCCACACATGGTCGCTTGGCCGCATGCGAATATTCCCAAGCGAGACGAATATTCCACGACCAAACGAATATTTCAAACAACAATGAATATTTTATAACCACTTACTTATTTTGAAATATTTGCGTATTTAACCCTTAACTATCCACATTAATCAAATCAACCCTTACTATTTCAAAATAATAAATAAAGGAAATTCCTTTTTATTTAAAAAAATTTGAGGGTCTTTACAACCTCCCTCCTTATGAAATTTCGTCCTCGAAATTGACGTGACGTATTCAGTGTTTCAAAAGGTAAAGATACCTCGCTTTCATTTTCGTTTCCAACTCCTGTGTCATTTCCTCAATAGCATGGTTTCTCCACAAAACTTTAACTTATGGTATAACCTCGGTACATAGGTCATGTTCTTTCCTCTACAAAATCTTGGATGGTACCTCCTCCTCAGACGTTAAGTCTTCGGCTATCTCGTCCGGTTTTAACGCAATAATGTGGTTTGGGTTGTCCACATATTTACGTAACATCGATACGTGAAAATAGTTATAAACACGCGTCATACTTGGTGGTAAAACGAGTCTATAGGCCACAGTTCCTATTCGATCGAGAATTTCAAATGGATTAATAAATCGAAGGTTTGAGCTTTCCTCACGTCACCGATTCTCGCTTTTAAAATAACAACTTCTTGCACCTCCTTCTTCAAATTCATCAGCTCCGGTGTGTAGCTTGAATAGCTTTAACTTTATCGATTAAAGTCGATTATACTCGTATATCATCATTACTCGTATATCATCACGTGGGTACCTAGAGTTTTCATCTCCATCTCTATTATTTGTATATTATCTGAAATGAGTCTTTGACAATATCGTACTCGTATTTGTATACGATCTTCTACTCAACACGTCACCTACCACGTTACGCTCGCTTTTCGGGATGGCATGGTCGTAACATGTGTTGAAATGAGTCTCCTCTTGAGTTCTTCAAGCTCTTCCCACATTCCTTGCTCCATTCGAATTTTGTATCTCTACGAGTCAGCTGCGTTAATGGAATAGCGATTCGAGAATATCCTTCAACGAATCTCCGATAATAACCAACTAAGCCTAGAAAGCTACGTATTTAGATTCTCGACTTAGGTTGTTCTCAATCGTGACTCATATCAACCTTGGATAACACGTTACAATGACACCTATCGGTTTACTATCGCATCGAATATGGTGTCCCCACGGAGAAATCGGCGGTGCATTCCACAAAGGAAGTCACCGGATAAAGGCTCGGTACCAAATTCTATAGTTGAATTTTTAACTCTCGAAGTTCAATAGAGCCATTCGATATGAGATTTTAGAAATGAGTTTTGTACCGGGTTCAAAGTCGATACAAAATTTAATATCGGCTTTGGGAGTAAGCAAGAAATTTTCAGAAATACGTCAGGAAAAATCAATAACAACAAGAATATTATTCAAATCTGACGTGTCTTTATTCAAATCCATAACATGGACTAAGAAAACTTGACATCCGTAATAAACGAATGACTTCATGGCTTGATATGAAAATGTTTGATTACAATGGTTTGATTGCTTGAATTCGAATAACAGGTTGCTTAGGAATATGAAAACTAACAACCTTACGAAAGTAATCAATTTCGGCATGATGAGTAGTTAACCTTAAAGTCACATCAAAAGCAAATATCTCTATAGAAATAAGGTTAACAGGTAATGTGATAGTGCCAACTTGAATCAAGCAAGATTTCTAAACAACATATGTAATGAAAGTTTCTCCTAACGGAGTCTCCATAAATAGGTCAAAGTCTAATTTCTCCGTAGTCAAGTTCAAACGTTGGCTTAAGCAAAGAGAGATAAAAGAATGGGTAGAACCGGTATCTAGTAAGGTATAAACTTACGCAAGAATTTATAATTAACTAACCCGTGCTAACCGTTCGGGTTCTCGCATTTGACCCGGTCACGACAAACGCTCTTCCGTAAATCGTTGACTTTGACTTTTACGGGACATCCTTTTGAGTCACCATTCTGCTTGGATGTGTTTCGATATCGTATAATCTCGAAGCGATATGTCCTTCTTTTCTACAATTATAGCATACCTTAAGCTGTTGTTGTGGGCGATTTTAATGATATGTCCCTCTTTCCGCATTTGTAACATCGATAGATGGTCTTTCTCCTCCTTGGAACCGAGTTGCTTGCCTTTGGCGCCGAGCGTCTTCACATGGTCGTTGTTGAATCTTCTCTTTTAAAATCTCCTCCCAACTCGCTTCTTCTATTTTTTCATACGATTACCACCGAGTGGTTACCGCCTTTGTCCGTATTCTTCTTTCTCCACTTTGGTTATCGTTATTCGATGGATCGCTATCTTGAGTATAATCTCGGGTTATGGACCCTCGGTTGAACGTACTCGTTATCTCGCTCTAACAACCGAGACACCGTTGACAACATCCGAATAGAGAAAATTTATGAGAAATGAGATCTTGATGTATCGGGTTTCAAACCTCTCGAAACATCCGCGTCATCGTTCCTCATTCTCCACCGAATGAGGTGCAAACACTGGATAACTCATGAACTTCGCCTCGTCTTTGGGACACCGCCACGTTATTTCGCTTCTAGTCTAATAAACTCCACTTCCTTCATATAGCCGAATACTTTCGGGAAGTACTTGTCATTGAACTTATTTCTCAAACGTCTCCCATGACACGCCGAGTGCATTTGGATGGAGTACGCTTCATGATTCCCACCGATGAATCGCCTCACCACGGAACATAAAAGTAGCGAATGGAACTTTCGTTCCTTCGTGCATCCCAAGACATCGAATATCTTGGTAATTTGCTTGACCCATGTTTCCGCCATGATCGGATCGGCTTTCCTGCAGTCTGGTGGTCCCAACTCTTTGAACCGCTTGGTTGTGACCACCCCGGAAATTGCTATCATCTCCTCCTCGTATTTTGAACACGAGTCTCCTCGTCGATTTTGCATGAACTGCAAAAAGCTTCTAAACATCCCTCGTTCATCATCTCGCTCGGTTGGTGTTATTCACGGGAGGTACATTACCACTGTTGCACGTCTCTCCTCGTTGTTAAGTATGCAGGCATCTCCACGGTCTCATTTACACCACTATTAATATTCTCAAATCGACATTCTCAATTTTGTGTCATAAAACAAGGGTTAATTAAGGAAATCAATCACATAATATCCCTATATCTTGACCAACTAACAAATAAGCTTAGGTAGGACACACACTAGAAAAGGATTTACTCGTCTCTCCCTCCTAGTTCTATTCCCCGATCTCCGCTTGGAGATCATATCCTAAGCTCGATACCAACCTGTGACGCCCCAAAATAGGTATACACCACACCCATTCTCGAGTCGCCAAATACATGGTATGTAAACAACTACAACTTTATTATCACAACAATAAAGCGTGAGTTTAAATACAAATATTATCTTCTGACAATATTTATACTCAAATAAATCCTCATCACATTTATTGATACATTATTTTACAATAATGGTGAGGACTACTAAACAACTCTCTCTAGAACCTTCATTCCATACCCCGACTAGTACTCGCTACATTCTCGCCTCCCGAGAAGAAAAATGGAACAACAAGGAAAAGGGTGAGCTCAACTAGCCCAAAAAAGAATGTTATGACTAAGATAATATACAACAAATTATCGTTAGTCTCCAACAGGAAAAATCGATAGAATACAATAGACAACAAGTTTCGGATCAATATTCGCAATGAAATAATAATTCATAGAAGAGTTACGTGAGAATGAAATCTACTATAATCTATGAATTTAACGGTCCATCATCAATATTTTATCCTGTAACATCAATCAATATTCATCTCAAATCAAATATTCATCTTTTGCACTACAAGCCAAAGATATTCATCAATAGGTCATGTTCATCTCAACACTTGTTCATCTCTTTGCACTAAAGGCCAAAGATATTCATCGATCGGTCGTGTTCATTTAAACACCGCCATCTTTGCACCATGTGCCAAAGATATTCAATAATATCATCATTTAAGATCGAGGATGATGAAAATATTTTAAAAAGCGAATCCAATTGAAACAAAAATGACAAGGATTAAGGATTAAGGATTCGTACTTTGTTTTATCCATGTCAACAATACCTCAAAAATAATCATAGTGGTGTAAAATTCAAGAATGATCAAAACATGGATACAATCAAAGCTAGTATCCAAAATAGATATTTTGGACGAAAAGAAGAAATTTTATTTTTCGATGAATAGTCTAGTATCACGTGAATAAAGGTCGATATCGTGAATAGTCGCAAGATATCGTGAATAGTAACTCAGACACCAAAAGATAGAAATTCTACAAAAAACATTTTCACGCTTCCATGAATAGTACTCGTGAATAAGTAACTCGTGAATAGTAACTCATGAATAAGTAACTCGTGAATAGTAACTCATGAATAGTAACCCGACATGAAAAAGTTCCAAATTTGATAAAAAGTTCCAACCAATATTTCAAAGATAATGATATTGAAGAAATAATATCATCGAGAAGAAAATAACATCCCTTACCTCAAAGAATCAAGATTGCCGGAAGGAAAGGTCGGGAAGTGATCTTTGAATAAAACTTATCTTTGAACAAAGAACTCTCAAAGTATCTAAATACTCACAAAATACGCTCAATAATATAGAGAGAAAGAGAAAACTTTGTTTCGGTGTGATTTTCAATTCTAACTTAGCCTCTATTTATAGGAAAATGTTAGCCGTACCAAGCAGACTTGACCGACCAAGCACGATGGCTTTACTCGCTACTATTGCCACCCACCACATTTGAAATAAAATTCAGCACATTTTTCACCAACCACAAGTGGGGCCCACTCAATTCTAGAATTTTCCACCAAAATCAATTATAACCCTAATTTCCTAATCGAGACACCTCTTAAAATTCATAACAAATCATTCGTGAATTTTTAACGGTTCAAAATTTGTGGACATATACTCAACTTATGTATGTATAACATACCCAAAAATTACCACAATCCAACGGTCGGATTAAAATTATAACCCCATAATATATCTCAAAACCCCCGATTTGATTTTTAATACCTCCAATCCGATAAAATATCGATAAAACACCTCAACATTAATTCCTTCATTAATAACCACATAAATAAATCCATCATTTATATTCATATAAAATAAATATTTCCTTATCATATGAATCAATAATTAATTATTCACAAATAATATTATGTAATCACATTTATGACAACCAGTTGTTCCTCAGAAAGAGGGGGCTTTCAATAAGGATCTCTCTCTCGGGCGCCGCAATTAGGTGACCAAACCTCTCCTCGATGTAACTTTCTAGACATTGCCAATAATGCTATCTAATAATATTATTCAAATAATATGAATTATTGATCCGATAATGGAAATATCTTGTAAAGTTGACAATTATCAAACAACAATAATATAAAATATCAACGCGAAGCAATTATTGAATCAATAAAATAAAATATTGAATAAAGAATTCATGTGAAAATTATTGAGTAGTGCCATCTTACGTAAGGATCAATAATTCAACAATATCATGGTAATACTGCGTGGTACATCGGCAACCCGTGCAGACATCGTATTTTAACCATCTGTATTCCAACAGCCTTAATTCAGAATAACTACGCCGTTATTTTTTAACCAACTTATTTTTGTCGTTTTCTTCATCCAATCGCTTTCAGTTATGGGGCCCACACATGGTCGCTACCGTTGCATTTAATATTCCCCAACAAAGATTTAATATTCCACGACCAAACTAATATTCCACAACAATGAATATTTTATAACCACTTACTTATTTTGAAATATTTGCGTATTTAACCCTTAACTATCCACATTAATCAAATCAACCCTTACTATTTCAAAATAATAAATAAAGGAAATTCCTTTTATTAAAAAAAATTTTGGTCTTACATATAAACTTTCGTGACTTCATAAAAAGACCAGGACTTTCTCAGAAAGAGGGGCTTTCAATAAGGATTTCTCCTATCGACGCTGCAATTAGGTGACCAAACCTCTCTCTTGGCGTAACTTCTAGACATCGTTAATATTGCAAATAATAATATTAATAACTCGTCATCTCAATTATTGATTTAATAATATATAAAATATCGATAATAATCGAATCAAATAACGTGAGATATTATGCAACAATTACTAAAGCAATAATTGAACAAAACTGAGTGACTTCTCACGTAAGTGATAATAGAATAAACAATACCGTGTGTGCTCTTTATGCAACCACGCCAGACATCTTTGTTCTTTACTACCGAGTAGTTCAACAGTTTTAATCGTAAAACTTCATTGTTATTTTCATAAAATATTTTTGTCGCTTTCAATCCGATAATAATTCCGCTGCAGGGGTCCACCAATGATTGTGCCATCGCATTTAATATTCCCCACCAATAGAATATTATATAACAACTTGCGTACTTTGCAAAATTTTTAAATATTACCCACAATTATAACATTATATCAAATTTATTCCATAATATTTAAAAATGATATTTATAGAAAAATCATCTTTATTAAAAAGTTGGGGTCTTACAACCTCCCCTTCTTATGAAATTTCGCCCTTGAAATTAGGGTACGTACCTGGTATGTCAAAAAGGTAAGGATATCTTGATTTCATTTCAGATTCTAACTCCCAGGTCATTTTCTCAACATTGTGGTTTCTCCACAAAACTTTGACTTGAGGTATAACCTTGGAGCGTAGAATATGTTCCTTCTTATCTAAGATTTGAATAGGAACCTCTTCATACGTCAAATTTTCGCTATTTCGTTTCGTTCTAACTCAATAATGTGGTTCGGGTCTTTCACATATTTACGTAACATGGATATATGAAAAACGTTATGAACACGAGACATACTTGGCGGTAAAGCGAGTCTATACGCCATAGTTCCTACTCGATCGGGGATTAAAAATGGGCCAATGAATCGAGAATTGAGATTTCCTCTCTTTCCAAATCTCATAACTCCTTTCCATGGAGCAACACGTAACAACACATGATCTCCAATATCGAATTCCATGTCCTTTCGATGAAGATCAACATAAATCTTTTGTCGGTCTTGTGAGGTTTTTATACGTTGTCGGATCGTTTGAATCTTTTTCGTAGTCATACGTACCAACTTTGGTCTCAACAACGTTGCTTCACCCACCTCACCCCAGCATACTGGAGAACGACACTTTCTTCCATACAACGCCTCGAATGGAGCCATGCCAATACTTGTTTGATAACTGTTGTTGTAAGAAAAATCCACCAATGGTAAGAACTTGTCCCAACTTCCCTTGAAGTCAAGGACACAGAGTCTTAATAAATCTTCAAGAGTTTGAATAGTCCTCTTTGATTGTCCGTCCGTCTGAGGATGATATGCCGAACTAAATTATAAATCCGTACCCATAGCTTTTTATAAACTAACCCAAAATCGTGAAGTGAATCTTAGGTCTCGATCAGAAACTATGGATACTGGCATACCATGCAGTCTTACAATCTCGTTTATGTATATACGAGCAAGACGTTTAAGTGTATAAGTTTCTCGTATTGGTAAGAAATGAACAGACTTGGTCAATCTATCAATAATGACCCAAATTGTATTTATGCCTTGAGAAACCTTGGGAAGACCAGTAACGAAATCCATGGTAATGTGCTCCCACTTCCATTCTAGAATTTCAAGTGGTTGCAATGGACCTTTTAGTACTTGATGCTCGCCTTGACTCGTTGATAAGTTAAACACCTCGAGATAAACAATGGCTATCTCTCTCTTCATATCGCCCCACCAAAATGTATGTCAAGATCATGATACATTTTGGTACTCTCAGATGGATTGCAAACTGTGTGTTGTGCGCCTCCATCATGATTTTATACTTTAAATCGTGGTCGTTAGGAACACAAAGTCCGGATTTGACTCAAGTATTCCTTCTTCATCGATTCTTGCTTTCAAGATAAGACCTTCTTGCACTTTCTTCCTCATACGCACTACTCCGGATCTATAACTCGAAGCGAAAATTTTAACTTTATCTGTAAGACCCCAAAATTTTTTTTAAATAAAAGGAATTTCCTTTATTTATTATTTTGAAATAGTAAGGTGGATTTGATTAATGTGGTTAGTTATGGGTAAAATACATAAATATTTCAAAATAAGCAAGTGGTTATAAAATATTCATTTTTGTTCGGGGAATATTCATTTGGTCGTGGAATATTCAGATCGCTTGGGAATATTAAATATTTATAGCGCCAAGCCCATGTATGGGCCCCATAACGGAAAGCGATTGGATGAAGAAAACGACAAAAAATAAGTTGGTTAAAAATAATAACGGCGAGTTGTTACCGTTAAGATCATTGGAATACCCGGTGGTTAAAATACAAAGAATACGCGTGGTTGCACAAGAGTAGATACCTACCAGATTGCACAAAGATTGTTGAATTATTGATCCTTACGTAGAAGAAGGCACTACTCAATAATTTTCACAAGAGTTATCGCTCAATATTTTATTTTATTGATTCAATAATTGTCAAGCGTTGATATTTTATATTATTGTTGTTTCAATAATTGTCATCACGCACAAAGATTTCCCATTATCGATCAATAATTCATATTATTTGAATAATATTATTAGATAACATTATTGGCAATGTCTAGAAAGTTCTCGTCAAGGAGAGGTTTGGTCACCTAATTCAAGGCGCCGCCAAAGAGAGAGATCCTTATCGAAAGCCCCTCTTTCCTCGGGAAAAATTTCGTCATTATAAATGTGATTCGTAATATTATTTGTGAATAATTAATTATTGATTCATATGATAAGGAAATATTTATTTTATATGAATATAAATGATGGATTTATTTATGTGGTTATTAATGAAGGAATTAATGTTGAGGTGTTTTATCAAGATTTTATCTGATTGGAGGTATTAAAAATCAAATCGTGGGGTTTTGAGATATATATCATGGGGTTATAATTTTTAATCCGGACCATTGGATTGTGGTAATTTTTGGGTATGTTATACATACATAAGTTGAGTATATGTCCACAAATTTTGAACCGTTAAAAATTCATTTAATGATTTGTTATGAATTTTAAGAGGTGTCTGATTCAAAATTAGGGTTATAATTGATTTTGGTGGAAAATTCTAGAATTGAGTGGGCCCCACTTGTGGTTGGTGAAAAAATGTGCTGAATTTTATTTCAAATGTGGTGGGTGGCAATAGTAAAGTGTAAAGCCATCGTGTAGAAAGTCAAGTCTCGCCTTTCGTGAGGCTAACATTTTCCTATAAATAGAGGGCTAAGTTAGAATTGAAAATCACACGTAAACAAAGTTTTCTTTCTCTCTCTATATTATCGAGCGTATTTTGTGAGTATTTAGATACTTTGAGAGTCATTCGTCAAGACAAGTTTATTCAAAGATCACTTCCAGCCTTTCCTTCCTCAAGTAATCGATTCTTCGAGGTAAAGGGATGTTATTTTCTTCAAATGATATTAATTCTTCAATATCATTACGTTGAAATATCGTTGGTACTTTTATCAAATTTGGAACTTTTTCATGCTCTGGGTTACTTATTCATGAGTTACTATTCACTTAGATACTATTCATGAGTTACTATTCACGAAAGTTACTATTCACGCAGTACTATTCATGAAGCGTGAAGATGTTTTTTTTGTGGAATTTCTATCTTTGGGTGTTTGAGTTACTATTCACGATACTCAAGACTATTCACGATACTAAGACTATTCACGAATATTAAGACTATTCACCTAAAAATGAAAATTTTTTCTTTTCGTCTAAAATATCTATTCGATACTAGCTTTGATCAGATCCATGTTTTGATCATTCTGAATTTTACACCACTACGATTATTTTTTGAGGTATTTTTGACGTGGATAAAACCAAGTACTAATCCTTAATCCTTAATCCTTGTCATTTTGTTTCAATCGGATTCGCTTTTTTAAAATATTTTTCATCATCCTCACCTTAAATGATGATATTATTGAATATCTTTGGGCCAGTAGTGCAAAGATGAATGATTTTCAAGAATATCTTTGCCCTCAGAAAGTGCAAAGATGAGCAGTGTGTTTAAATGAACACGACCGATCGATGAATATCTTTGGCCTTTAGTGCAAAGATGAACAGTGTTGAGATGAACATGACCTATTGATGAATATCTTTCGCTTCAGAGTGCAAAGATGAATATTTGATTTGAGATGAATATCGATTGATGTTACAGGATAAAATATTGATGATGGACTGTTAAATTCATAGATTATAGTAGATTTCATTCTCTACGTAACTCTTCTATGAATTATTATTTCGCCATGTAATATTGATCCAAACTTGTTGTCTATCAGATTCTATCGCATTTTTTCCTCGTTGGAGACTAACGATAATTTGTTGTATATTATCTTAGTCATAATATTCTTTATCGGGCTAGTTGAGCTCACCCTTTTCCTTTTGTTCCATCCTTCTCGTGAGGCGAGAATATAGCGAAAGTATTTAGCTCGGGGTATGGAATGAAGGTTTTAGAAAGGATTAGTAGTCCTCACCATTTTTGTAAAATAATGTATCAATAAATGTGATGGGGATTTATTTGAGTATAGATATTGTCTAGAAGATAATATCAGATTTAAACTCACAGCTTTTCTTTGTGGTAATAATAAAGTTGTAGTTATTTCGTACTCATGTATTTGGCGACTCGAGAACGGGTTGGATGGAATGGACCTATTTTGGGGTCGCCACGCTTGGTATCGTAGCTTAGGGATATGATCTCCAAGTGAGATCGGGGAATAGAACTAGGAGAGGAGAGACGAGTAAATCCTTTGCTAGTGTGTCCTACCTAAGCTTATTTGTTAGTTGGTCAAGATATAGGATATTATGTGATTGATTTCCTTAATTAACCCTTGTTTTATGACAAAGAATTGAGAATGTCGACTAAGAATATTAATAGTGGTGTAAATGAGACCGTGGAGATGCTCGTCATACTTAACAACGAGGAGAACGCGCAACAGTCAAGGGCAATGTACCTCCCGTGAATAACACCCACGGAGCGTATGATGAACGAGGGATGTTTAGAGCTTTTGCGATTCATGCAAAATCGACGAGGAGACTCGTGTTCAAAATACTGAGGAGGAGATGATAGCAACCACCGGTGGTCACAAAACCAAGCGCTTCAAAGAGTTGGGACCACCGCAATTGGGAAAGCCGATCCCGATCAGCGGCGGAAACATGGGTCAAGCAAATTACCAAGATATTCGATGTCTTGGGATGCACGAAGGAATGTAAAGTTCCATTCGCTACTTTTATGTTCGTGGCGAAAGGCGAGACATCGGTGGGAATCAGGAAGCGCACTCCATCCAATTGCACTCAAAGATGTCATGGAGACGTTTAGAAAGCGATTCAATGACAAGTACTTCCCCGAAAGTATTCGGCTATATGAAGGAAGTGGAGTTTATTAGACTAGAGCGTAATAACATGATGGTGTCCCAAAGACGAGGCGTAAGTTCATGAGTTATCCAGTTTGCACCTCATTTGGTGGAGAATGAGGAACGATGACGCGGATGTTTCGAGAGATTTGAAACCCAGATACGCCAAGATCTCATTTCTCATAAATTTTCTCTATTCGAGATGTTGTAAATGTGGCTCATTGTTAGAGCGAGATAACGAGTACGCTCAACCGAGGGACCATAACTGTGGATCATACCAAAGATAGCAGGCCATCGTAATAACGATAACCAAAGTGGAGAAAGAAGAATACGGACAAAGGTGGTAACCACTCCGTGGTAATCGTGGCCATGAAAAATAAGAAGCGAGTTGGGAGGAGATTTTAAAAGAGGAGATTCAACAACGACCATGTGAAGACGCGCCGGCCAAGAGTAACTAGTTCCAAGGGAGGAGAAAGACCACCGGTCATATGTTACAAATGCGGAAAGAGGGACATATCGCCCCAAACCGCCCACAACAGCTTTAAGGTATGTTATAATGTGGAAAAGAAGGACATATCGCCGAGATCAGACGATATCGAAAACCCAATCCATGCGTGAATGGTGACTCAAAAAGGATGTCCCGTAAAAGTCAAAGTCAACGGTTCTTCGAAGAGCGTTTGTCGTGGACCGACTTCATAAAATGCGAGGAACCCGAACGGTTAAGCAGGTTAGTTAATTATAAATTCTTGCTAAGTTTATACCTTACTAGATATCTGGGTTCTACCCATTCTTTTATCTCTTTGCTTGCGCCAACGCTTGAACTCGACTACGAGAAATTAGACTTTGACCTATTTATGGAGAATCCGTTAGGAGAAACTTTCATTACATCTCATTGTTTAGAAATCTTGTTTGATTCAGTTGGCACTATCACATTACCGTTAACCTTATTTCTATAGAGATATTTGCTTTTGATGTGATTTTAAGGTTAACTACTCATCATGCCAAATTGATTGCTTTTTTGTAAGGTTGTTAGTTTTCATATTCCTAAGCAACCTCGCTATTCAATTCAAGCAATCAAACCATTGTAGTCAAACATTTTCATATCAAGCCATGAAGTCATTCGCTTATTACGGATGTCAAGTTTTCTTAGTCCATGTTATGGATTTGAATAAAGACACGCCGATTTGAATAATATTCCTGTTGTTATTGATTTTTCCCGACGTATTTTCAAGAATTTTTCGTTTACTCCCAAAGACCGATATTAAATTTTGTATCGATTTTGAACCCTAGAGACAAAACTCATTTCTAAAATCTCATATCGAATGGCTCTATTGAACTTCGTGAGTTAAAATTCAACTATAGAATTTGGTACCGAGCCTTTATCTTGTGACTTCACTTTCAGGAATTCACCTAAGCCGACTCTCTGTAGGGACGCCATATTCGTGCGATAGTAAACCGATAGGTGTCATTGTGACGCTTTATCCAAGATTGGGATATGAGTCACGATTGAGAGCAACCTAAGTCAAGAATCAAAATACGTAGCTTTCAGGCTTAGTTGGTTATTATCTGAGATTCGTTGAAGGATATTCTCGAATCGCTATTCCATTAATGTAAATGACTCATAGAGATACAAAATTCAAATGGAGCAAGGAATGTGGGAAGAGCTTCAAGAACTCAAGAGGAGACTCATTTCAAAGACATGTTCACGACCATGCCATCCTCGAAAAGTTTAACGTGGTAAATGACGTGTTGAGTAGAAGATCGTGATACAAAGCACGAAAGTGACGATATTATCAAAGACTCATTTCAGATAATATACAAATAATAGAGATGGAGATGAAAACTCTAGGTACCCACGTGATGATATCTGAGTACGTGATGATATACGAGTATAATCGATTTTAATCAATAAAGTTAAAGCCGCTCAAGCTACACACCCGGAGTCGATGAATTTGAAGAAGGAGGTGCAAGAAGTTGTTATTTTAAAAGCGAGAATCGGTGACGTGAGGAAAGCTCAAACCTTCGATTTATTAATCCATTTGAAATTCTCGATCGAATAGGAACTCGTGGCCTATAGACTCGCTTTTACCACCAAGTACGACGCATGTTCATAACGCTTTTCACGATCGATGTTACGTAAATATGTGGACAACCCAAACCACATTATTAACGTTAAAACCGGACGAGATAGCCAAGACTTAACGCACGAGGAGGTACCGTCAAGATTTTGTAGAGGAAAGAACATGACCTATATGCATCGAGGTTATACCATAAGTTAAAGTTTTGTGGAGAAACCATGCTATCGAGGAAATGACGGGAGTTGGAAACGAAAATGAAAGCGAGGTATCTTTACCTTTTCAAAACACCGGTATGTACGCCAATTTCGAGGGCTAAATTTCATAAGGAGGGAGGTCAGAAGACCTTTAATTTTTTTTTAAATAAAAGGAATTTCCTTTATTTATTATTTTGAAATAGTAAGGGTGGATTTGATTAATGTGGTTAGTTATGGGTAAAATACGCAAATATTTCAAAATAAGCAAGTGGTTATAAAATATTCATTTTGTTTGGGAATATTCGTTTGGTCGTGGAATATTCAAATCGTTGGGAGGAATATTAAATGACGACGCAAGCAGCCATGTGGGCCCCATAAACGGAAAGCGATTGGATGAGGAAAACGACAAAGTTTGGGTGGTTATAAATAACGGCGTAGTTGTTACCAAGTTAAGACCGTTGAAATACCCCGTGGTTAAAATACTGAATACGCTGTGGTTCGCACAAGAAGATTACCAGATTGCATGATTGTTGAATTATTGATCCTTACGTAGAAGAAGGCACTACTCAATAATTTTCACAGAGTAATTATCGCTCAATATTTTATTTTATTGATTCAATAATTGTTTGCGTTGATATTTTATATTATTGTTGTTTCAATAATTGTCATCGCACAAAGATTTCCCATTATCGGATCAATAATTCATATTATTTGAATAATATTATTAGATAACATTATTGGCAATGTCTAGAAAGTTCGTTCTAAGGAGAGGTTTGGTCACCTAATTGCGCGCGCCAAGAAGGAGAGATCCTTATTGAAAGCCCCTCTTTCCGGGAAACTGGTTCATTATAAATGTGATTCAGTAATATTATTTGTGAATAATTAATTATTGATTCATATGATAAGGAAATATTTATTTTATATGAATATAAATGATGGATTTATTTATGTGGTTATTAATGAAGGAATTAATGTTGAGGTGTTTTATCAAGATTTTATCTGATTGAGGTATTAAAAATCAAATCGTGGGTTTGAGAGATATATCATGGGGTTATAATTTTTAATCCGAACCGTTGGATTGTGGTAATTTTGGGTATGTTATACATACATAAGTTGAGTATATGTCCACAAATTTTGAACCGTTAAAATTCACTTAATGATTTGTTATGAATTTTAAGAGGTGTCCGATTCTAAATTAGGGTTATAATTGATTTTGGTGGAAAATTCTAGAATTGAGTGGGCCCCACTTGTGGTTGGTGAAAAAATGTGCTGAATTTTATTTCAAATGTGGTGGGTGGCAATAGTAGCGTGTAAAGCCATCAAGTGATGGTGTCAAGTCTCGCTTTCTACG
This sequence comes from Panax quinquefolius, assembly GCA_020205615.1. Taxonomy (NCBI): domain Eukaryota; kingdom Viridiplantae; phylum Streptophyta; class Magnoliopsida; order Apiales; family Araliaceae; genus Panax; species Panax quinquefolius. Next base: position 30,992,570 of record CM035158.1, read on the forward strand.
GGCTAACATTTTCCTATAAATAGAGGGCTAAGTTAGAATTGAAAATCACACCGTAAACAAAGTTTTCTCTCTTCTCTCTATATTATTGAGCGTATTTTGTGAGTATTTAGATACTTTGAGAGTTGTTGTTCAAGACAAGTTTTATTCAAAGATCACTTCCGACCTTTCCTTCCAAGTAATCGATTCTTTGAGGTAAGGGATGTTATTTTCTTCTCAAATGATATTAATTCTTCAATATCATTATCTTTCAAATATTGGTTGGTACTTTTATCAAATTTGGAACTTTTTTCATGCTGGGGTTACTATTCATGAGTTACTATTCATTTAGATACTATTCATGAGTTACTATTCACGAAGTTACTATTCACGCAGTACTATTCATGAAGCGTGAAGATGTTTTTTTTGTGGAATTTCTATTTTTGGGTGTTTGAAGCTTATTCACGTGATACTCAAGACTATTCACGATACTGCACTATTCACTTATCACTAAGACTATTCAATAGAAAAATGAAAATTTTTCTTTTCGTCTAAAATATCTATTCGGATACTAGCTTTGATTGTATCCATGTTTTGATCATTCTTGAATTTTACACCACTATGATTATTTTTGAGGTATTTTGGACGGATAAAACCAAGTACTAATCCTTAATCCTTAATCCTTGTCATTTTGTTTCAACCGGATTCGCTTTTAAAAATATTTTCATCATCCTCGCCTTAAATGATGATATTATTGAATATCTTTCGCCCAGTAGTGCAAAGATGAATGATTTCAAGAATATCTTTTGCCTCAGTAGCAAAGAAGAGAAAGCGTGTGTTTAAATGAACATGACCGATCGATGAATATCTTTGGCCCAGAGTGCAAAGATGAACAGTGTTGAGATGAATATGACCGATTGATGAATATCTTTGGCCCAGAGTGCAAAGATGAATATTTGATTTGAGATGAATATCGATTGATGTTACAGGATAAAATATTGATGATGGACCGTTAAATTCATAGATTATAGTAGATTTCATTCTCTACGTAACTCTTCTATGAATTATTATTTCATTGCGAATATTGATCCAAACTTGTTGTCTATCAGATTCTATCGATTTTTCCCGTTGGAGACTAACGATAATTTGTCAGATATTATCTTAGTCATAATATTCTTTATTGGGCTAGTTGAGCTCACCTTTTCCTTTTTGTTCCATCCTTCTCGAGGAGGCGAGAATATAGCGAGTACTTAGCCTGGGTATGGAATGAAGGTTTTAGAAAGGATTAGTAGTCCTCACCATTTTGTAAAATAATGTATCAATAAATGTGATGGGGATTTATTTGAGTATAGATATTGTCTAGAAGATAATATTTGTATTTAAACTCACAGTTTTACTGTGGTAATAATAAAGTTGTAGTTATTTTTGTACCATGTATTTGGCGACTCAGAATGGGTTGGATGGAATGGACCTATTTTGGGGTCGCCACATTATCAATTAAAGCCTCGGTTCTACTCAGATATTCGCCATCATCACATGGGTCCTGAGTCTTTAACTCTATCTCCATCCTTTGCAAGTCACACAAATGGGGCTCTGCGTTGTCAATATCGCACTGCATTCGCATATGATCTTCTACTCAACGCGCCGCCTACCACGCGCTTTTCCGTGATGGTATTGGATGGTATGATCATAATCTTTCAACAGCTTCAAGCCAACGTCATTGTCGCATGTTGAGTTCCTTTTGAGTGAAGAAATATTTGAGACTTTTATGATCCGTAAAGATCTCCACTTTCTCCCTATAAAAGTAATGCCTCCAAATTTTAAGTGTGAAAACAACAGCTGCCAACTCTAGATCATGAGTAGGATAATTCCTCTCATATTTTTTGAGTTGTCAAGAGGCATAAAGCTATGACTTTCCCATGTTGCATGAGAACACATCCTAACCTTTGCTCAAGCATCATTTGTAGATGACAAATCCTCCGAGCCGAGATGGTATTGTCGTAGCAAAATGAAACAAGTCTCTCTCGAGTTCTTGAAAACTCTTCTCACATTCCTCGCTCCAACCGAATTTTGTATTTTTCCGAGTCACCGAGTTAATGGAGTAGCGATTCGAGAAAACCCTTCTATGAATCTCGATAATAACCAAATAAGTAGAAAGCTACGACTTTGGCCATCGATTTAGGTTGCTCCTCAAACTTTGAATAGCTTTAATCTTTCTTTGGGTCAACAGATATTCCATGACTTGATACTACGTGCCCAAGGAATGCTACTTCCTCAAGCCGTAACTCACATTTCTTCAACTTGGCATAAAGCTTATATTCATTTAAACGTTTGGAGTATCAAATTTCAAGTGTTGCTCATAATCTTCACGACTTTTGAATAAATAAGGATGTCATCAATAAAGACGACCACAAAGTGATCCAAATATTCCTTGAATACTCGGTTCATCATATCCATGAAAAAGCAGGAGCATTAGTCAATCCAAAAGACATGACTAGAATTCATAATTCCGTGACGAGTTCCGAAAGCCGTCTTTGGAATGTCATCTGCTCTAATCTTCAATTAGTGATATCCTAACGTAAGATCAATCTTTGAAAAAAATTGGCCAGAATCGGGTCAAACAGGTCATCAATGCGAGGCAATGAATATCTATTTTTGATAGTGACATAGTTCAACTCCCGATAATCAATACAAAGTCGCATACTTGTTAGAGTTTATGCCCTAGAGGCCAATTATTTTATATAATTGCTTAACATTTTGATATTATATTTGATCGAATAAATGAATGATTTTATTATGGTTTTATTTACTGCATTATATAAATGTTAACATAATAAAATTCCTTAGAATAGTGATACAAATTATATAGTTTCAAGTATGTGACTTGAACATGAGATTATATAATTATAATTAGTATCATTGTTCTTAAATGTCCTTAGTCGAGTATTATTGTTGATGGGACAACAATGATGCATTGAGACTAGTATATGAATTGACTGATGACCAAATCTCATTGGTCATAAATATATGAGATATTAAATCAATGCATAGGTACATGTTAGAGAACGATGTATTGGACAGACCCACCATGAGAATTCTATATGGAGCATTATGCGAAGTGTCATTAGCAATTTTCATAGTGACAATTATGTAATGGTCCTCCGACCTGAAATCACGATATTACTACACGAGAATTTATGTACTTTGATATCATCAAATGTCACCTTTAATAGGGTGGACTATAAAGGTGATTATTGGGTACATCATGAATCGTGTGAGGAATATGAGTGATCTAGATGGAATTTTACCATCCTATATATTAGGGGTGATATCCATAGGCCTCTTGATTGAGTAGGACTATGAAATGCATGGCCATGCTCAAATAGTGATTTGTTTCATATAGTCTACTCATTGATCAAGAAAACTCATATTAAATTATGAAGAGTATGACACATTCCATGACTCGAGTTTAATCTAGGATATTAAGGTTAAAAGGATTAAATTACATTGAAACATTGGTTACGTAAAAGGTCAGATCGAATCATCGATCTTATTATTACTGGGTAGCAGTGATGCATTACTAGATGCCGCTTCAACGTTTATAATTTTATAATATGATTTTAAAATTATTGCCAACGTAATAATAACCTATAGGTCACACACATGTAACGTAATTAAAGGGATTAATTTAAATTGTAAATATTTAAATATATCAATATGATTGATAGTATTTAAATTACTTAATTTAAATTAATAGGATAATTATATATAGGTATATTAATTAAGTAAGACTTAATTAATATATATATATATATAAATTTGGATTTTATTAAATTAGGTTTTGAATAATATTTTTAAATGGCTATATATATGATATGTTGCAGCCATTTTAGGTATTATTCAAAAACTGAAAACCCTAGCCGCTTTTAGAGAGAGACTAGAGAGAAACAAGTTTTTAAAATCTTCATCCTTGGTGGCTAGTACCACGGTTCCTTCTTCTGCAGATCGTAGGAAGATTCTCGGAGTGTTCGTGTGGATACCGTAGAGGCGCGATTCATTTGGATTGCGTTGGAGATTCGAGCGCATCAATTTCAAAGATCAAAATCCAGATAATTTCTAACCACTGAGTTAATTGTTTTCGCATGGATCCTGTTTTGGGTTTCAGAATTGCTTTAAATTGGTTTATTTCCGCTGTGTTTCTGTGTCGAAACCCTACAATACTCCCATCTTTCTTCTTCACGAATAGAACAGGAGCACCCCAAGGAGACGACTAGACGAATGAAACCGATGTCTAACAATTCTACAATTGGGTCTTTAACTCCTCAAGTTCAATAGAGAGCCTATTCGACATGGGGCTTTGGAAATAGATTTTGTACCGGGTTTAAGGTCGATACAAAATTTAATTTCACGCTCTGGGGGTAGGCCAAGAAGTTCTTCAGGGAATATGTCAGGAAATTTATTAACAATAGAGATATCATTCAAAACTAACGTATTTTTGTTTAAATCCGTGACATGAGCTAAGAAAGCTTGACATCCATTTTTCAATAAAAGAATAGCTTTATGGCTTGAGATGACAGTGATTGATTTTAATGGTTTGTTTGCTTGAATTCGCATAATAGGTTGGTTATGAATATAAAAGCTAACCTAACAAAAACAATCAATTTTTGCATGATGAGTAGTTAACCAATCAATCCCTAGAATTACGTCAAATGCAAGTATTTTCAATGAAATAAGATCGACAGGTAATGTGAGGGTACTGATTTGAACCAAACAAGACTTATAAACAGTGGATGTAATGAAGGTTTCTCCTAATGGAGTTTCAACAGATAAGTCAAAGTCCAATTTCTCCGGAGTCAAATTTAAACGTTGAGCGCAAGTAGAAGAAATAAAAGAATGGGTAGAACCGGTATCAAATAAGGTATATACTTCGCTAGAGTTTATGATAAGCTTACCCGTGATGATCTCGTTCGGGTTCCTTGCTTTTTGGGAGGTCACGACAAACGCTCTCTCTTGAACTACCGGTTTTGTCTTGTCTGGGACAGCCTTTGATGCTTCCATCCCAGCTGGACTTGTCTTCGGTGCACGACAAAATCGGGTCAGGTGACGATCTCTTCCATAATTGTAACATGCTTTGGATGGCATCGCGCAGTTTGGACTGATGTGTCCCTCTCCTCCACATTTGAAGCATATGATAGGTGGTCGTTCTCCTTCCTTAACGACAAAAATGGCGTCGACGTCTTTCCATCATTGTTGAATCTCTCTTCTTGAAATGTCCATTCTTATTGTTTTGGCCATGATTACCACCAAGTGGTTACCATTTCGCATGTTGATTCCTCAACGCTTATTGTCACCGCCCGATGATCGCTATCATCAGTATTTTCATGTCATTACCGCTCTCTTTTGGTTGGGTTGACTCATTATCGCGCTCCAATAACTGAGCCCTATTAACAACATCTGAATACAAACACATTTTATGAGAGAGAAGATATTGACGTATCTTAGGTTTCAAACCTCTTTGAAACTCTCCTCATTGTCAACCAAATGAGACGCAAAACCGTGACAACTCTAAGCAAACTTGGCTTTCGTATTACGACACCTGGCCATGTTGTTTTGCTCCACTTTATGAACTCTACCTCTTTCATGTGATTTAATACTTTCTTGGGAAAGTACTTGTCGTTGAACAGTTCTCGAACTTCTCCCAAGACATCTTCAAGGCAAAGAGGTTGAGTACGCTTTATGATTCTCACCAAGAATCGCCGCCAAGCAACACTTAAGGTGGCAAAGAGAACCTTTTCTCCTCGAGCATCCCAAGACATCAAATATCTTGTTGATCCGCTTTATTCAGTCTCTCGCCTTAAGTGGTTTTGGTTCTCCAAAAACTCGTGGTCCCAGTTCCTTGAATCGCTTGAAGTGACCATCCAAGAGTCGATGTTTCCACCGCATTTTGGGCAGGAGCCGCTCTTACCGATGTCGCATGAATCGATAAAGCCTCCGAACATTCCATCGCTCATCATCCGGTCCGGTTGTTGTTTGCCCGAGGATTGTCACCTTTTCGATGCACATTATCCCCGATTATCGATCCGTGGAGACTCAACGGTCTCTCGTGCTCTATTGATGTTCTCAACATTCTCGGATGTCATTTTCAAATATCGCCACAAAACAAGGGTTAATTAACATATCACATATTATCCCTATACTCTGACCGACCAATTAAATACCAAATAAACTTAGGTAGGTCATACTAGCGAAGGAATTCCCCGTCTCTCCCCTCTTAGTTCTTGTCTCACATATTAGCCATGGATCATATCCCTAAGCTTTGATACCAAACATGACACCCCCAAAATAGGTATACATCACCTATTCTGAGTCGCCAAATACATGGTACAGAATACAAATACAATCTTAAATATACAACATGAGCTACGAGTTTTAATACAAATATCATCTTCTGTATAAAGATTAAAACTCAAAATAAGTCCTCAATACATTTATTAACACACTATTTCATAGAATAGTGAGGACTACTAATGCTATCGTTCGACGACCCGCTACCCGCTCCCCCGACTAGTCCCTCGCTACGCTCTCATTTCTCAAGAGAACAATGAAAGTAAAAGGTGAACTCAACTAGCCCAGTAAGAAGTATTATGACTAAGATAATACAGAATAAATTATCATTAGCCTTCAACCATGTTAAACTGATAAAATACAATAGACATCAAGTTTAACTGCAGCGGAACAAGCAATTCATTAAAAGAGTTAAGTAGAGAATAAAATCTACTATCTTTTATGATTTAAAAAGGTTTTTCATCACTTTTATCGCTGAGACTTAGCTTAATAAATAAATCACATCATCCCTGCACTACGGCCAAGGATATTCATTAGTATCACAACCACAAATTATCCATGCACTACGGCCAAGGATATTCGTGTATTCATCAATGGTCATGATCATGCCAACAACTATCCATCAATGCACTACGGCCAATGAGGACTTTTACCACATCATTTGTAACATTACTACCATGATTATACCTAATAATCTCGTTTCATAATCATACCAAGTCCATCTATGCACTACATGCCACGTAGATGACTTTCAACATAATATAAACACGAGGATGATGACAATGATATAAGAATTCAATAAAACAAGTTCAAGAATTAATTTATCCAGAACCAATAACGCCCAAATTGTCAATGTGAAACTTCTTTGTGGAGTAAAATTCAAGAATGCTCGTAAGAATATTTCCTTGAAAAGATATCGGATGAAGCGCAGCATTATATCAAGGATATTCCACTAATTTCATGGAGTATAAAAGCCAAAACTTTAACCAACCGAGTATAATAAAGAATGGAATAACAAAAGAAATCACCGTGCACGCGATAGACCGCATGCATAAAGTTATTCCAACAGTAATAATAAATAATGGAACCAGTCACGCCAGAACGCATGTATGTGATATTCCAATGTAATAATAAATAATGGAACTGGGTGTCATGCGTAAACGCATTGCATGTGATGTTCCAATGTAATAATAAATAACCGAACCAAGTCCGCCGGTAACGCACAAATAGGATGTTCCAATAGAATAATAAACAACGGAATCAAAGTCACGTAAACGCATTTATAAGATAAGATGTTCCAATGTAATAATAAAGATTGGAATAATGTAAGAATTTCACCATGATGCAGATTAGACAGATAAAAGTTATTCCAACATAATAATAAAGAATGGAATAATGTAATAATTTCACCAAGTATGCAAGATTTCAGATGATATAAAAGTTATTCCAACATAATAACAAAGAATGGAATAATGTAAGTTCTCTTCATGAAGACGAAAGAAAGAAATAATACCCCTTACCGTAAAAAGAAGAGTATTCAATCGCTAGGCGAGGATATTCTTGAAGAAAACTCAGACTACGCTCAAAGCTTCTTAAAACTCTAAAGAAATACGCCAAGATTATAGAAGAATTCTCCCGAACTTCCGGTGTGGTTTTCAATTCTAACCAAGCATCCTATTTATAGGAAAATAGAAAAGGATACTATGTCGCACTATGCAATAAAATATAATATATTCTATTTATAATCAAATAAAACAAAACTTTATAAAAAGTATTCATTTTATATAAAAAAAATTACTATGCAAAACACTATGCATAATAAAATATAATATATTCTAATTATTGTCTAATAAAGCAAATAACTTTATAAAAGTATTCATTTTATATAAAAAGATTTTACTATGCAAAATACTACGATAATAGAATATAATATATTCTAATTATTTTCTAATAAAACAAATAACTTTATAAAAGTAATCTATTTTATATAAAAAGTTTTTCTGCTTTTATTACATTAATAGTACTAATAAAACAAAAATATATATATATAATATATATAAACTTCCGTGACTTCATAAAAAGACACCTCAATATATCTAACAACATTTATCATTATTATTATTATAATTCACAATATTAATCACTGTGTCGCTCCTGTGAAAGAGGGGCTTTCCAATAAGGATTTCTCCTATCATTGGCTTAAATTAGGTGACCAAACCTCTCCTCGATGTAACTTCTTACATCATTAATATTACAAATATTAATAACTCGCTATCTCAATTATTGATTTAATAATATATAAAATATCAACAATAATTTAATCAAATAACGTGAGATACTATGCAACAATTATTTGAAGCAATAATTAAACAAAACCGAGTGACTTCTCACGTGAAGCATCAATAATCAATCTTGGTGCAGCTACTACGCAACAACGCCAGACATCAGATTTTTACTAATGAGTAGTTCAACAGCTTTTAATCGTAAAACTTCCGCAATTATTTTTATAAAAATATTTTTATCGCTTTTCTCAATCCAACAATAATTTGCCAGGGGTCCAATTAACGATGATTGTGGTTGTCGCATTTAATATTCCTCGTTAAAACGAATATTCTCCGACCAATCGAATATTATATAACAACTTGCGTACTTTGCAAAATTTATAAATATTACCCACAACTATAATATTATATCAAATTCATTCGTTAATATTTAAAAATAATATTTATAAAAAAATCATCTTTATTAAAAAGTTGGGGTCTTACAGTGTAGGTGTGTGATTTAGCTATTATATTAACTATATGTAATGTAGTGGCTCAAAAAAAATGAGTGATTAAATTTGAGAAAAGGAAGCTCAAGACCCTTGCAAATAAATATAATCAACGACAAATGCATTGTCTCAATATTTATTTCTTAATTCATCTAAAATATCATTTCTAAATGTATATATATTAGTGATAATAATATAATTTTTTATATACATATTAAAATATTTCATTGCCTACATATTAGGATGTAGAACTGAAATATTAAGATACTGAAATTCAATATGCACACCCTTTGGTGTGCTTGGACTTTCTTAAAATTCTTTCAACATTTTTCCCTTTAATTTTGGTCATAATGTTTCGCCCAAATTAAGAAAAATAAAATTAGATGAGAATAGAAAATTATAAATAAGTTCTAATTTTATTCATAATGGACCCCACATAAATTCGTTAAAGATCTTTCTTTTTTGTAAAAATAGTGTACTTTGCTCAAGTATTTTTAAGTGTAATATATAGATTTTGATAATATTTAAAATTTGATTCGTTTAGTAATTAAAATTAGGTTACATACTCTATAGTGATAAGAGTAAACATAATGGTAAACATAATGGTATAATTTATAAATTAATAAATATACATTACTAATCAACAAGTATATTTATTTGAATATAAATTTATAGAATTAAAATTTTCACAAGTAAAATTAATAAGTACAAGGTCTATCATACATAAATACTAAATAAATCTCACATTAATATTAGAGAAATTTTATAAAAATATCATATTTTACTTATGAAAATATTAATTCCCGAAATTAATATCAACCAGCTTGAAATTTGAGTGGAACTTAGGTGGTGTTTGATTGCATTTTAACATCCCAATTCTTAATGTATTTTAACATCTCACATTTTTTTTTTTATATTAAGAGATCCTCTAAATTGTTTAGACTCATATTTATATCTTAACTATTCAGATGATCTCTTAATATAAATATGTGTGCTCTTAAAAGACATTAAGATGATAGATTTGTCAATAAGGAGGGTATTGTGGTAATTTAAGAAATTAGCCATGTGGTTCATATGTCATAAATTGTAAAGCTACTGAATTAAAAAGGTTTGAGAGAAAAGCGAGAGTGACCAAACACGGTGTTATAGGTTGACTGTCTCACATTAGTGTGATCACACGTGAGGATTTATTAAAATTATAGAATCCGTGTAAACTGAGTAGGGCTAACGTCACAGCTAGCTTGCGTGTCTGTGCGTGACAGCTAATGGATTAGTTTGTTTTTATGTTTCTTTATTTTATTACTTTTTACTAAAGAATTTAATCTATCACAAGTATATAAAACTAATTAATAATTTTATATAAAAAGATAATCTTAAATTATTATATAAGATAAAACTAATTACTAATTTTATATAACATGATCTTAAATTATTATACACTAAAGATATAAAGAATTAGTATATGCACATTTTTCACGAATCTCTATGCATTTAGTCCATCAATACTTATATCGAAAAAATATTTGATATTAACTTTGAAAAATTAAATTTTAATTTTATATTTTGAAACAACTTGTAATTTAAAATAGTTATTAACAATATTAAAGAAATAATTATGCGATTAAAACAATAAATATTGTTGAAAGTTAAAAATATAGCTCTTTTTTTTTAAACGTCTTAATCTATTATAATAATTTATCCTAATGTCTCTTCAGAACATGTCTTCAAAATAATTTGTTGTCAACAAAATTCGAACCCTTGATAAAAGTAAATCATATCAGTAAACAAATGTAATTAAAATAAATATAAATATATTATTAAATATATATTTAAAAATATCGTTAAATATCTCCATTAAAATAAAGTAGGGTAAATTTAGGAAGGCAAATTCAGAATTTGCTTTCCTTGTCGGATACCAAATGCAAGATCATTAAATAATGAAATCTCTTGGATTCTGAGCAACTATTACCACTTTCTAGCTTTATCTAAGCAAAAACTTTAGATCTCAACTCCTCAATTATTGATGCTAATGCCTATGTAATCCAACCTTTACATATTCACTTTGCAGCTATGATCTATCTTACTTCTGCTAGTGCTTTAACTTGACAATAAATTATGATCTATCCTACTTCTGCTAGTGCTTTAACTTGACAATAAATTATTGAAAAATGATATTTTTACATGTAATTATTAGAGATATCATACCTTTTTTAGCAAGGTTATCTGAATCGGACAGTTTATTGAACCGGAAAATAAATTGGACCATTTATCGAATTAAAAAAGGTACCGAGTGAATAGATTATTGGTTCATCTAATGGTCAAATCGTTATTGATCAAGTGACGTCATTAATATATAAACTATATATTATTAGTAATTAATAAAAAAAACTTAAAAATCTTGTTTTTCATGAACTAAAACATAATAAAGATGAGTTACAATATTAAAAAAAGTAGTTAATTTTTATATTAATTTTTTTGGTAAAAAATTAAAATAAAATAAAAATCGGGTCAACTGGGTCAATTAACCGGGTTTACCGGTTGGACCACCAGTGGTCAACGGGTCAACCCGGGTTTTGACCAAAATCGAGTCACTGGGACAAACCAGACTGAAAGGCGAATCGGTTCCAATTTTTACTGGTCCGACCACCGGTCCGGTCCAGGTTTTAAAACATTGCTTTTTAGTACAAAAATCACATGGAATGTAAGGGTAAAATTAAACAATTTCGTAGAATTAGCATAACAAATCAAATACAGTATTTGTTGGAATGTAATTATTTGGATCTAGTTAAGGTGTAGTCCAATTTATTTAATGGTCCAGATCTGGTGTTGGCTCATATACATTTATTTTGACTGCTTCCTTAAATAGTGGGAGAGTGCTTACTAACGTAAGATTGTGTTTCTTTATTTGGTGAGATAAGGAGATTGTGACGCCCCCAAATTCAGACCACTCACGTCTCGAATTCGGTTTGCCACGTACTACAAATCTAATGACTAAATAACATCTCGTGTAACGGAAATAACAAAAGATTACATTTATTTAATATAATCATTCACGTCCCAAGGTTTCGTAACCTAAAACATCTCTCACATACCTTAAACATAGATTAGACATAACTAATACATAACACAATTTATGTCTTTACATATTCATAATATTTTTAAATAAATATGAAGCTACTCCGTAGCTTTGCCCTTGCCCTTATCAGTGCCCGAGGGTCCGCCTTACTCTGCCTTAACTAAAATATTTTTAGGAAAAACAAGAATGAGCAACAAGTAATATAACAATAAGGGTGTTCAATATAGTTTTAAATTTCTCAAGAGTACATCAACATATGATAATTCAAGGATAACAAGAAGTATCGATGGTTCTCAACAATAGTCGCTAAGGACAGAAAAATATCAATAAGATTCAACGCTTAATCAATTTGAGATTTCAAAGTAATGAATATTGAGCAGTCACTAAGGACTATGAACTTCTACTAGAATTAAAGCTGCTCAAGTTACAGACCCAAAGCTGATGAATATGAAGAAGAAGGTGGTATTCCAGAAGCAAGAATCGACGAAAAAGGAATACTTTGAGTTAACTCCAGACTTTGTGTTCCTAACGACTCTGATTTGAAGTATAAAATCATGATGCAAACACAAAACACACCGTTTGTAATCCATCCTAGAAGTACCAAAATGTATTGTGATCTTCGAGATATATTTTGGTGGAGCAATATGAAAAGAGAGATCGCAGAGTTTATCTCAAGGTATTTAACGTGTCAACGTGTCAAGGCGGAGCATCAAGTGCCAAAAGGTTCATTGCAACCACTTGAAATTCTTGAATGGAAGTGGGAACACATCAACTTAGATTTAGTTATGGGTCTTCCCAAGGTTTCTAAAGGCATAGATGCAATTTGGGTCATTGTCGATAGATTAACCAAGTCCGCTCATTTTTTACCTATACGAGAAACTTATTCAATTGAACGTCTTGCTCGTATGTACATAAATGAGATTGTAAGACTACATGGTATGCCAGTATCCATAGTTTCTGATCGAGACCCTAGATTTTCTTTACGATTTTGGATCAGCTTGCAAAAAGCTATGGACACGGATTTACGATTCAGTTTTACATATCATCCTCAGACAGACGAGCAATCAAAAAGGATTATTCAAACTCTTGAAGATCTATTGAGACTCTGCATACTAAACTTCAAAGAAAGTTGAGACAAATACTTACCATTGGTGGAATTCTCCTACAACAACAGCTATCAAGAAAGTATAGGCATGGCTCCATTCGAGGTATTGTATGGACGAAAGTGTCGCTCTCCAGTATGCTGGGACGAGGTGGGAGAAGCAACATTGTTGGGACCAGAATTGGTACGCGTGACTACGAAAAAGATTCAAATGATCCGGCAACGTGTACAAACCTCACAAGATCGACAAAAGATTTATGCTGATCTTCATCAAAGGGACGTGGAGTTCAATGTCGGAGATCATGTATTTTTACGTGTAGCTCCATGGAAAGAAGTTACGAGATTAGGAAAGAGAGGAAGGCTCAACCCTCGATTCATTGGTCCATTTGAAATACTCGACCGAGTAGGAACTGTGGCCTATAGACTAGCCTTACCGCCAAGTATGTCTCGTGTTTATAATATTTTTCACATATCTATGTTACATAAATATATGGAAGAACCAAACCACATTATTGAATTAGAACCAGACAAGATAGCAAAATATTTAACGTATGAGGAGGTACCTGTTAAGATCTTGGATAAGAAGGAACGTATTCTACGCTCAAAGGTTATACCTCAAGTCAAAGTTTTATGGAGAAACAATGATATTAAGGAAATGACCTGGGAGTTAGAATCTGAAATGAAAATAAATTATCCTCACCTCTTCGACATACCAGGTACGTACATCAATTTGGAGGACAAAATTTTATAAGGAGAGGAGGTTATAAGGCCCCATATTTTATGAATAAAGATTTAATAAATGTTATAGTTATGGGTGATATGTGCAAATTTTGCAAAGTAAGCAAGTTGTCATAAAATATTCGTTTGGTCGGGAAATATTCTTTTTATTGGAGAATATTTGTACGACGGCGCAATTGTAAGACCCCAACTTTTAGGAATAAAAATGAATTTTTTATAAATATCATTTTTTAATATTATGGAGTGAATTTGATATAATGTTATAGTTGTGGGTAATGTTTATAAATTTTACAAAGTACGCAAGTTGTTATATAATATTCGATTGGTCGGGGAATATTCGTTTTAACAGGGAATATTTGTACAACGGTACAATCATTGGTGGACCCCACAACAGAATTATTGTCGGATTGAGAAAACGATAAAAATATTTTTATGAAAATAACGACGGAAGTTTTACCGTTAACTGTTGAAACACCCTGTGTTAAAAGTACAGTAATACGCGTGGTTGTATAGTAGCACACAGTATTAATTATTGATGCTTACGTGAGAAGTTACTCAGTTTTGTTCAATTATTGCTACAGTAATTGTTGTATAGTATCTCACGTTATTTGATTCAATTATTATTGATATTTTATATATTATTAAATCAATAATTGAGATAATAAAGTTGTTAATATTATTATTTGCAATATTAACGGTGCCTAGAAGTTCTGTCAAGGAGAGGTTTGGTCACCTAATTACGCGCCAATAGGGAAAAATTCTTATTGGAAAGCCCCCTCTTTCCTGGGAACGACCTGGTCGATTAATAGTGTGAATTATAATAATGATGATGAATTTTGTTTTATTATTATTATAAATGTAATAAAGCGTAAAACTTTTATATAAAATGAAAACTTTTTATATAAAATGTAATACTTTTTATAAAGTTTTGTTTTATTTGATTATAAATAGAATATATTATATTTTATTATGCATAGTATTTGCATAAAGTGCTGCGTAGTGTTGTTGCAGATAGTCAAATCTTTTTATATAAAACATAATACTTTTATAAAGTTATTTATTTTATTAGATTTTAAATAAATTATATATATATATATATATTATAAATAGAATATATTATATTTTATTGCATAATATCCTTTCCATTTTCCTATAAATAGGATGCTTAGTTAGAATTGAAAACACACCAGAAGTTCAGAGAATTCTTCTTCTATAATCTTAAGCATATTTCTTTAGAGTTTAAGAAAGCTTTGAGCGTACAAAATAGTGCAAGTTTTCTTCAAGAATATCTTCGCCCTACCAAATTTAATACTCTTCTTTCTAAGGTAAGGGTATTATTCTTTCGTATTCATGAAGAGAATTATTTTCTTTCAATACTCGTAAGAGTCAGTTATTCCATTCTTTATTATTATGTTGGAATAACTCGTCATACATGTAAGTAATCTTGCATACATGGTGAAATTTCTTCGTTATTCCATTCTTTATTATTCATTGGAATAACCCGTCTCTCTATGATCTATCATATGCACGATGAATTCGTTGTTATTCCATTCATTATTATTCATTGGAATATCTCGTCTGCATTTGGTTTACGCATTTGACCTGGTTCCATTCTTTATTATTTCGTTAGAATATCACATGCGTGCGGTTTTACGCATGACCGGTTCCATTCTTTATTATTCATTTGAATATCACATGCTGTGCGGATTACGCATGACCTGGTTCCATTCTTTATTATTCTGTTGGGAATAACCTGTCTGTGCAGTCTATTGCATGCCTGGTGAATTCTTCTTTTATTTCATTCTTTATTATTCTGTTGGAATTGAAAGTAGTATGCACACAAGCCAATCATGTTTGATGATAAAGCATATACTTTGTAACAATTTTATTCATTTATTAATAAAAAGTATTAATTTATTAAAGACTTTTAATTATCTACATAATGCTGTTTTATAATATGTGATAAACCCATAGTTTTAAGCAATGCTTTTAGAATAATGATGATGATCATTCTAATGAGATCTAAATTCTTAGAAAGCTTAAAACTAAAATAGTTCCCAATCGTTGGATTACTAAATTGGGGATTAGTTAATCCGGATAGATTGGTACATACGTTGCTTTGCTCATTGGATGAGGATGATTGATCTCATGATCATTTGTGTGGAGACACTAAAGCAAGTATGTAGGTGCTTATTAGAGAATAAGTTCACTTTGAAGCGTGGCTCGCTAAGGAATACCTAATAGAGTTTTACTTGCTGTCAATAGGAATTTCAGTAGTGATAGTAGTACAAGTGATCCTTGGACTTGAGATCATCATAGTATCTTGTGTATGATGAGTTATACTTTGACTTATTCCTTAAGACCCTTAGGGTATATCAAAGGGTATGCTTGGGTATAATAAGTTGTACATGGAGATAATGTATGATCAATAAAGAATCTACCACTTCTATTAAAAGAAGAGAAATGTCCTATGTGATTCGATAAATGACAACCAAAGAGTCCTTGGTTAAGGCGAGAATGAAATTAGAAAGGAGTTTCTAATTTGCATTATTTTGAGTTGTGCATTTAAGGATCGAAATACATATAATTAAATAAAATAAGACTTGACAGTAATTCCATGTCTTATATTTAATTGGGACATTGTATGGTGGAAGGATTGAATTGTACGGTAACTATTTACTCAAAGGTTCTTTAATGATTAATGTTGAAATCTATATTATCTGGAAAGTCGTTGATCACTAGGGAGACTTATCCCTATTGTAGAATAAATATTATTTATTTAAATAAATTAATTGTTTAATTTATTTATTTAAATAAGATTAGAATTGTTCTAATTGATTTATTCACAGTAGGTTTAATATGGAGAACCTAAAGGGTCACACCATAAAAGGAAGAATAATTATTTAAGAAGTTAATGGCATAATCGTAATAATATGTTATGTATATTTAATTTAATCTATGGTGATAGAATAAATTAAATAGCTTAATATTTATTATTTAATATTTTAGAAATATTAAATATAAATTAATAAGAGGAGTCTTATTAATATTATTACAATTATTATTATTTTAATTTCTAAAAGAGTTTAGGAATTAATTTAATATAAGTACTCTCATTTATTCCTAATTGGATTAGGAAGGAAAATTAGTTAAAGGAGTTTAATTAATTATCCCTAATAAGATTAGGGAGCTTAATTAATTAAAAGAATTTAATTAATTAAATAAATCCCAATTCCTTAATTGTTAAGGTGGGTTGCCCACATCTATAAATAAGAGGAGTCTTATTATGGGTGAGGAGGTTGTTGACTTTTACAACATACGTAATAATTCCAATAGTTGGGAGAGTACGCTCCTTTTCTATAGAGATAGAAAAACTAGGGTTTAGCCAACCACCCATCTTCTTGAATCCTTCTTTTTCCTTGGTGGATCACCTCTAGAGGCCAAACACTTGGGTGGCTAACGTTGATCAAAGGAAGGAACAAAACCCGGTGAATTCAAGTTGAACGCGAAAGGATTTGGAGGTGAACTTGTACCTGAGGAAGCTCGATCTTCAAGGGTATGATTCTTGTCCTTCATATTTTCGTTTAATTAATAATTGTGCATAAAGGATGATCCGGGTATATGGTTTGTAAAAATTTTAAACTCTGAATTTTATACGTTTCCGCTTATTTTTGCAATTTGATTGCCTTCTTGAATATTACAAACCTAACAGTGGCATCAGAGCCAAACCTTTATGCGAATTATTAATTGTTTTAATTTGATATGTATATTGATATGTGTTTAGAACAATTTAATTGGGCATAATTTAATTGTATAAAATTTAAATTAATAATAAATAAAAAAAAATGAAATCAAAGTCAGTATCACGGTACAATTTTTTTTTTTGGCATGATTGCTTTATCGTTTGTATGAAGCACGTCACATGAATGCTTCTAAAAAAAATAAAAAAATAAAAAAAAATAAAGCAACATGATAACAGGACATGCAATAACCGAATCATGCATATATAATAAGACAGCGGTTTTGAAAAAAAAAAGAACAGGAGCTTGCATGATTTTTTAGGAGCTTGCATGATTTTTTTTTTTTTTGAGATTCATGCACGGAAATCTAGGAAGTTCGGATATATATATATATATATATATATTATAATATTCGGTTATTTTTATTATTATATATATATATATTTTCATTTATTTTATAATTAAAATAAAAGTTTATTTTAATTTTAAAATAAAAGATTTATTTTAATATTAAAATAAAAGAGTTTATTTTAATTTTAAAATTAGAATTTCATGCTAACTAATTAGAGTTGGAATTGGATTCCATGATAACTAATTGGAGTTGAAATTGTATTCCATCTTTCCTTAAATAAAGGAGTTTATTTAGATATGAAATTAGATTTCATATTATTCAAAATAAAAGAGTTTATTTGTGAATTGGAAAAGAATCCTATTTTCCTTAAATAAAGGAGTTTATTTAGATATGAAATAAGATTTCATATTATTCAAAATAAAAGAGTTTATTTGTGAATAGGAAAAAGAATCGATCTTTCCTTAAATAAAGGAGTTTATTTAGATATGAAATAAGATTTTATATTATTCAAAATAAAGGAGTTTATTTGTGAATAGGAAAGATAATCGTGTTTCCTTTAATTTTTTTTATTACATGGAATTGGATTCCATAATTAATTAAAATAAAGGAGTTTATTTTGATTAAAGATTTTGATTAAAATAAAATAGTTTATTTTATTCAAAATTGGATAAATTAAAATAAAATAGTTTTATTTTGATTTAAATTTGGATTAAAATAAAGGAGTTTATTTTGATTCAAAAATAGATTTTATACTAACTAAATTTGCCCATTAAATGATATCAATATATATATTAAATGTTTATTATTCATAAGATGAATGTTATTTATTGATGCATATGGTGATGTGTATGATAATAAATGGGATTGATTATGGACTATTGACCAATATGATTGGATTTTATTTTAGTTGGATGCATAAATGTATGAGTTTTATTAAATGGGGTCTCACAAGACCTCGCCTTCTTAAATTTTTTTTCCGAATGTAAATTCTATCTCCTCTTATGTACTTCCCTCGATCAGCGATCAAGGTTTCTATTTATTTTAAATAATTTTGTAATAGGAATAGTTAGAATTAATTTTGAAAAATTGGAGATCAAGGAGCAAGGAGCGCTTGAAGACCCGTTTGTAATGGAGCCCGGGTTTAAATGTAATAGTTATATTTAAATATTATTTCTTGCACCCTGGGGAGTTTGACCTTTTTGGTTCACTTGGTGGCTCTAGTGAACCAAATCGTAATAAAAGTCCATAATCAATCCGGGTAGAATATAGTATTCTATATGTGCATGCTTATACTATATATATATTATATATTATGCAAACATGCTTCATATGTTCATTAATATGACGCGTATTTTATATATATATATATATATATATATATATATAATGTCTTGTAAACAAGATGAGACAAATTAATAACAAACCCCTCAATTTTTTATATTAAGTCCTAAGCGTTCAAAGATATTTGGAATATCGAACGTTAAGCCTTTCTAGCATGATAAAATTAATAGAGTATTAAATATTTAATATGAGTTTGTTGTGTCACCACAAGGCAAATATTAAGTATTTAAGATGTTAATTTATCACATTTGATGCTTATAAAGAAAATTGAACAATATTGTTTTGTTGTGTCACCACAAGGATGATATTTTCTTTTTGAATATATGGAGTGCTAGGTCGGACTTAACTTGGATAATTTTGATTCGGATGTGCCACCACTTGATCAAAATAATCTAAGAGGCAAAAGAAAAGGAGTTGCATAGTTGATGTAATTGACAAAAGTTGTCTACCTATTTATTTATATATAGTTTGTTGTGTCACCACAAGGCTATATACATTTGAAATGGGATCCTTATTCTCACTAGCAAATCTTTAATTAGATTTTGCCGAACTATATAAGTGAGGGTAATATAGTTTGAAGAAAATAGTGGGAGATACCAATTTAAAACAAGACCTAAATTATTTTGGTAATTAATAAAAGAATGTATGTTAAAATGTTGTTAATTACAAATTCATTTACAGAATTTTACAATGTCTAAAATTACTATCACTGCGAAGCATATTAGATGCTAAATTAACCGCATGTAATTAAGCGGATTGGTTAAGGAATTTGAGAATAGTTCTCATAATGAAAAAGCTATCTTATGTCCTTAATACGCCTATCCTGCGCAATGGTTGCGCATAATGCCTCCAGGAAGAGATTGCTACTTTTAGAAAGTGGCAAGATGATGCATGATTGGCTCAATGCATCATGCTGCATCTATGAAAGTAACGAGCTTCACGTTAGCATGAAACTATGGATGCTCCTACTATATTCCCCGCACATCAAGTAGTTGATGGTGAGGAAAGTGGGGACCGATAGATATCGATATCTAAGGAGCTCTTCCGATCTAGAATGACCAGGTGACACTACAAGATGTGCCTAAAAGTCCTTAACATTATCAATTTGATTGATCAATTAGACAACGAAGTTTTGTCATGGATGGAGAGTTGAGCCAAGATTTGATCTTGCACTCACTCCGGATTCCTTTCACAATTGTTGTGAATTTTTCATATGAATAAGCTAGATATCGACCTCATTGATTTGCTTAACATATTGAAAAATGTTGAGAGTCACTTTCAACCAAGAAAAGACCATGTCTTCTTTGGTTGGGGCCAAAGGATCTTCCGAAAAGAAGAACGATTCAAAGAAGGTAAAGCGTAAAGGGATAAACAAAGGATAATAAGAACAAAAGCGATATGGATAGCAAAGGAGTTTGCTTCCACCGCAATAAGCTTTGGACCTTTGGAAGAAAATCTGCGAGAAGCATCTTGCAGAGAGGCTAACCAAAAGAAGCTTAGTGAAGTTTCATTTATAAATACAAATTTGTTCATGATTTAAAATAAATTTTCTTTAAGTCAAGGTTCTACTTGGGTATTGGATACCGACTTTGGTTATCATAAATATAGATTTATGAAGGACCAAGGCGAAGTAGAAAGCTAAACAAAGATAAGTAATCCTATGTGTGAAAAATGAAACAAAGGTTCTTTGCATTAACCATAGGAACTTATAGTTTAGCACCGCTTACACGGCAAATCTATTAAATCAATAAGTTGTTATTGTATTCCAATTCTCGTTGAAACATTATTTCTATTTTATTGTTGGACAATAAAATCTTTGGTATTATATTTAAGAACAATTGTTGTTCTATTTATAATAATAATGTTTAGTATATACCCGAAAGATTACTTAATGGATTTTGTATACTTGACTTACGTGAAAATTATTTTGTAAATTGAACAAACTAGTATAAGAAAAGGAGATGATCATTCAAAGAGTTGAATGTGTGTATTTGCTAAAATACAAGTGTGAATTATTTGAAAGGTTCAAAGAATTGAAGTGAAACAAATTGGCAATGTATTAAAATTCTTTGATTAGATCAAGGAATAAATACTTGTGCAATAAGTTTCGGATCATCTCAAATGGTTTTCTCATAATGGACACATCTCGACACGCAATAATTGATTGATGTATCGAAAAGAAAAATCATACCTTGTTGAACATGGTACGGTCCAAAATGATTTTACCGACATTCCGGTATCCTTACAGGATCATGTCCTAGAAATGGTCGACATATCTACAAAAGGTAACCTCAAAATCCATTCAAGACTCCATAAAAGTTATGGAGAGGAGGATTCCTAATCTTAAGTATGTTAAGATAAGGGTTGTCCAACTTATGTGAAAAGGTTTCAAGGATAAGTATGGGATAAGATTTGACATGTACTGATTTGTGGGACATCCTAAAGTAAGTTTAGGGCATATGTTCTATAATCCTGATTTACAAAAGGTGTTTATTACAAAACACGCTGCCTTCTAAGATAAAAGTGTTTATCATTAAAAGGGGCTAGTGTGAGGATAATAGATCTTGAAGAGTTCAAGAATCACAAAATACTATAAGTCAAATAAGAGGAACAGAGATGACCTCCATTGTACCACAACCAAGAATCGTAAATCTGGAATAGTACTGAAGATACCTAGGAGGTATGGATTCATCATAGATGATGATGATGAGGTACGCATCATAGATGATGATGATCTAGTTACATACGATGAGGTAAGAGTTCTAGTGTGTACAAAAGGGTCAGTGGGAGCATCGTGACACTCCTAGTACTATATGTTGATATACTACGGATGAGGAATTACATACCAATGCTACAATCAGTAAAGATAAAGTTATCTAAACAATCCTCCATGAATGATTTGGAAAGAGTATCATTATTGGGGATGCAAATTTATATAGATAGATTTAAAAGGATGCTCAACTTAACCCAAGGAATGTATATTCATTTGATGCTAAAGTCGTTTAGCATGGCAAACTCCAAGAGATGTCTCATGTCAATGAGCTATGGAGTGTATCTCTCTTAATAGTCCCCACAGAATCCTGAAAAGAGAGGTCGCATGAGTGACAATCATGTATGCAATGAAATGTACGAGACCTGATGTTGATCAGTCATATCTAGGGCTTTACAGACTCAAGTTTTTCAGACAGACCAAGACGACCGAAAATCCACTTTAAGGTAAAGCGTTATCTTGAATAAATTGGTGCGTTGAATTGGAAAGGTTCCAAACAAAGAAAGAGTTGTTGGTTTAGTGATAAAGACAAAGTATATAGCTATAAATGAAGTCTGCAAGTTGATTGTTTGGATTAAAAGTTCATTCTGTAACTAGGAATAGTTCTAAGTCTCATCTTGGATCTAAACATGTGTTGTGGCATTTTCATTTGATTATTAGAATCATTGAGCGATGGGAAATCACTATAGTAGATAGTGGACTCTCATGAACAACATTACATATCCATTAACTAAAGCTTATCCAACAAACAGGATAATCGTCACTTAGAGAAGAAGAGTATGAGATACCATGACGATTGGCTTTAGTGCAAGTGGGAGATTGAAAGTAGTATGCATACAAGCCAATCATGTTTGATGATAAAGCATATACTTTGTAACAATTTTATTCATTTATTAATAAAAAGTATTAATTTATTAAAGGCTTTTAATTATCTACATAATCTTTGTTTTTATAATATGTGATAAACCCATAGTTTTAAGCAATGCTTTTAGAATAATGATGATGATCATTCTAATGAGATCTAAATTCTTAGAAAGCTTAAAACTAAAATAGTTCCCAATCGTTGGATTACTAAATTGGGGATTAGTGAATCCAGGATAGATTGGTACATACGCGTTAACTTGCTCATTGGATGAGGATGATTGATCTCATGATCATTTGTGTGGAGACACTAAAGCAAGTATGTAGGTGCTTATTAGAGAATAAATTCACCGAACATTGGCTCGTTAAGGAATACCTAATGGAGTTTTACTCACTGTCCAATAGGAATTTCAGTAGTGATAGTAGTACAAGTGATCCTTGGACTTGAGATCATCATAGTATCTTGTGTATGATGAGTTATACTTTGACTTATTCCTTAAGACCCTTAGGGTATATCAAAGGGTATGCTTGGGTATAATAAGTTATATATGAAGATAATGTATGATCAATAAAGAATCTACCACTTCTATTAAAAGAAGAGAAATGTCCTATGTGATTCGATAAATGACAACCCAAGAGTCATTGGTTAAGGCGAATGAAATTAGAAAGGAGTTTCTAATTTGCATTATTTGGAGTCATGCATTTAAGGATCGAAATACATATAATTAAATAAAATAAGACTTGACATGAATTCCATATCTTATATTTAATTGGGACATTGTATGGTGGAAGGATTGAATTATACGGTAACTATTTACTCAAAGGTTCTTTAATGATTAATGTTGAAATCTATATTATCCGGAAAGTCGTTGATCGCTAGGGAGGCTTATCCCTATTGTAGAATAAATATTATTTATTTAAATAAATTAATTATTTAATTTATTTATTTAAATAAGTTTAGAATTATTCTAATTGATTTATTCACAATAGGTTTAATATGGAGAACTTAAAGGGTCACACCATAAAAGGAAGAATAATTATTTAAGAAGTTAATGGCATAATCGTAATAATATGTTATGTATATTTAATTTAATATATGGTGATAGAATAAATTAAATAGCTTAATATTTATTTATTAATATTTTAGAAATATTAAATATAAATTAATAAGAGGAGTCTTATTAATATTATTACAATTATTATTATTTTAATTTCTAAAAGAGTTTAGGAATTAATTTAATATAAGTACTCTCATTTATTTCTAATTGGATTAGGAAGAAAAATTAGTTAAAGGAGTTTAATTAATTATCCCTAATAAGATTAGGGAACTTAATTAATTAAAAGAATTTAATTAATTAAATAAATCCCAATTCCTTAATTGTTAAGGTAGGTTGCCCACATCTATAAATAAGAGGAGTCTTATTATGGGTGAGGAGGTTGTTGACTTTTACAACATACGTAATAATTCCAATAGTTGGGAGAGTACGCTCCTTTTCTATAGAGATAAAAAAATTAGGGTTTAGCCAACCACCCATCTTCTTGAATCCTTCTTCTTCCTTGGTGGATCACCTCTAGAGGCCAAACACTTGGGTGGCTAACGTTGATCAAAGGAAGGAACCAAACCCAGTGAATTCAAGTTGAACGCGAAAGGATTTGGAGGTGAACTTGTACCTAAGGAAGCTCGATCTTCAAGGGTATGATTCTTGTCCTTCATATTTTCGTTTAATTAATAATTGTGCATAAAGGATGATCCGGGTATATGGTTTGTAAAAATTTTAAACTCTGATTTTTACACGTTCCTGCTTATTTTTGCAATTTGATTGCGTTCTTGAATATTAGAAACCTAACAGGAATAACCTGTCTATGTGGATTACCGCATGCATGGTGAATGATCCTTCATATTCATTCCTTATTAAATTATGGAAATGATCTGCCTACGTGGATTACCGCTTGGCGGGCGAAAATCCATTTGCAGTTTCATATATTCTATTATACTCTGTGGGTTAAAGTTTTGGCTTCTATACTCCATGAAATTAGTAGAATATCCTGAAAATTTGCGCTTCATCCAGTATCTTTTCATGGAAATTTTCTTCTGAGCATTCTTGAATTTTACTCTCCAAAGCAAAGATGTCGTGTTGACAATTTGGACGTAATTGATTTCGGGATAAATTAACTTATAAATCTTTAAAATTTATCCTTGAACTTGTTTTATTGAATTATTATGTCATTGTCATTATCCTCATGCTTATATTGTGATGAAAGTCATCTTTAGCTTACGTGCATAGATGGACTTGGTATGATTATGACCAGGGATTATTCGGTATAATCATGACCTGTAATGTTATAAATGATGTGGTAAAAGTCCTCAGTGGCCTGTAGTGCATTGATGGACAGTTTTTGGTATGATTATGACCAGGGATTATTCGGTATAGTCATGACCATTGATGAATTAATGAATTAATGAATATTATGACCAGGGATTATTCAGTTTTTCCCTATTGGCGCGTAATTAGGTGACCAAACCTCTCATTCGATGAAACTGAAAGCGCAGATTAATATTGCAAATAATAATATTAACAACTTTATTATCTCAATTATTGATTTAATAATATATAAAATATCAATAATAATTGAATCAAATAACGTGAGATACTATACAACAATTACTGTAGCAATAATTGAACAAAACTGAGTGACTTCTCACGTAAGCATCAATAATTAATACCGTGTGCTACTATACAACCACGCGTATTACTGTACTTTTAACACAGGGTGTTTCAACAGTTAACGGTAAAACTTCTATCGTTATTTTCATAAAAATATTTTTATCGTTTTATCAATCCGACAATAATTCTGTTGTGGGGTCCACCAATGATTGTACCGTTGTACAAATATTCCCTGTTAAAATGAACATTCCCCGACTAATCGAATATTATATAACAACTTGCGTACTTTGTAAAATTTATAAATATTACCCACAACTATAACATTATATCAATTTCACTCCATAATATTAAAAAATGATATTTATAGAAAATTCATTTTTATTCATTGTTAAAAGTTGGAGCACCGCCGCCGACACGTTTAGCGTACTTATCGGCTTTGAGAAATTGGGCGATTCTACCAACGGGGAATTGGAGACCAGCCTTCTGAGATCTGGAAACGAATTTGGTGGACTTTGGCTTGCCTCTGTCTCCTTTGGTTGTACCCGTAGAACTCATTATTTTTTTTTGCAGGTTTGGATGAAGCTAGTTCAAACCCTAGGAGAGAGAAAATAAAAGGTATATGCCAATGTTTTTGATTGTTGGATGATGAAAGAAAAATGGAGGGGAAGCTTGGTTTATATAAGACTTTAGAGCGACAGGGGTTTCGAAGCCAGGAAATATTGAATAAAGAGAGTTCACAGTTGGCCAGATCATACATTTTTTTAAGTCTGTTCTGAGGTCCGTCTATAGAGTCCGCCAGAGAACCGGACTCTCTCTCTCTCTATATATATATATATATATGATTCTTAACATTTAATCTTCATGGATGATCCTGACACCCACGTGCCATACAAGCTCCTGATGAATCTGCTTGGTAATCATCTTTTCAAAAGTTACATGAGATTGCACTAAAGGTAATATATATATATGATATATATTAATAGTAACGTGATATGATTACGTTATAAAGTTGCTACATGAAAGGTGCTGGATTGCAGTACCTTCCGTTAATATATATATATATATATATATATATATTATTCTTAATAATTTTATAATTAAAATAAAAATTTATTTTAATCTTAAAATAAAAAGTTACTGGTCTTCCCAAAAGTTCCATTGCAACCACTTGAAATTTCAGAATGGAAGTGGGAACACATTACCATGAATTTCGTTACTGGTCTTCACAAGGTTTCTCAAGGCATAAATGCAATTTGGGTCATTGTTGATAGATTGACCAAGTTTGCTCACTTCTTACCTATAGGAAAAACTTATACACTTGAACGTCTTGCTCGTATGTACATAAACGAGGTTGTAAGATTGCATGGTATGCCAGTATCCATAGTTTCTGATCGAGACCCAAGATTAACTTCAAGATTTTGGGTTAGTTTGCAAAAAGCTATGGACACAGATTTACGATTTAGTTCAGAATATCATCCTCAGACGGACGGACAATCAGAGAGGACTATTCAAACTCTTGAAGATTTATTAAGACTCTGTGTGTGATGCCCCCAAAATAGGTCCATTCCATCCAACCCATTCCGAGTCGCCAAATACATGGTACAGAAATAACTACAACTTTATTAATACATTTGTCGTGCAAAATACGACAACATATATACTGTGAGTTTAAATACAATTATTATCTTCTAGACAATATACATACCCAAATAAATCCTCATCACAATTATTTATACATTATTTTACAAAAATTGTGAGGACTACTAAATAACTCTCTCTAGAACCTTCATTCCATACCCCGACTAGTACTCGCTACATTCTCGCCCCCGAGAAGAAAAATAGAACAAAAAGAAAAAAAGGGTGAGCTCAACTAGCCCGATAAAGAATATTATGACTAAGATAATATACAACAAATTATCGTTAGTCTCCAACAGGAAAAATCTAATAGAATACAATAGATAAACCGGGTTTTAAATCAAAAGCTGCGGTGAAACAACAATTCATTAGAAGAGTTAAGTAGAGAATGCAAACTACTATCTTCTATATATGAATTTAAAAGTTCATCGTCGATATTTTATCCTCAGTAACATCAATCAATATATATCTAGAATCAAATATTCATCTTTGCACTCTGGGCCAAAGATATTCATCGACTGGGTCATGTTCATTTAAACACCTATTCATCTTTGTACTACAGGCCAAAGATATTAATCGAAGAGTCATGTTCATCTCAACACTGTTCATCTTTGCACTACGGGCCAAAGATATTCATCAAGAAATCATTCATCTTTGCTACTAAGCCAAAGATATTCAATAATATCATCATTTAGGACCGAGGATGATGAAAATATTTTAAAGGAAACGAATCCGGTGAAATAAAAGAACAATATTAAGGATTCAGTATTTTAAACAATCCAAGTTCAAAAATACTTCATAAGTAATCGAGTGGAGTAAAATTCAAGAATGATAAAAACATGGATACAATCAAAGCTAGTATCCATAATAGATATTTTGGACAAAAAGAAGAAATTTCATTTTTAAATTGAATAAAGGCCGTATTCGTGAATGAATAGTCAGAGTATCGTGAATAATGTCGTATACGTGAATAGTAACTCGACACCAAAAGATAGAAATTTCACAAAAAAACATCTTCACGCTTTCGTGAGTAGTACTCGTGAATAGTAAGAATCGTGAATAGTAACTCATGAATAGTAACTCGTGAATAAGTAACTCATGAATAGTAACCCCGAGCATGAAAAAGTTCCAAATTTGATAAAATTTCCAACCAATATTTTCAAGATAATGATATTGAAGAAATAATATCATTTTCGAATAAAATAACATCCCCTTACCTCGAAAAACAAGATTTCTTAGTTGAAACAGGAGGATATAAGCTATGACTTGAACTTCAGACCGTATATAGCAATACTCAAAGTATACTCAAAATACTCACAAGAATACGCTCGATAATATAGAGAGAAAACTTGGTTTACGGTGTGATTTTCAATTCTAACCTAAGCACCCTATTTATAGGAAAATGCTTTAGAACACCAAAATAGAAAATTTAATAAATTAATAATATATATATATATATATATATTTCCAACGCACACTTAATTTGCCCAACATCAGCCACCAACCAGCCCACTACACAAGACTAACAACAAAAAAATGTTTTTCTAATTTAAAAAAAATTTAAACTTCCAAAAATCAATTATTTTAGAGTTTCAGAACTTCAATAATTCACAATAAATAACCCTTTTGTCAGAAAATTCGAATCTCACGCGTTTTTATAGAAAATTCAATTCTCTACAACTTTGCAGAAGAAAGTTTTTCCAAATTCCAAACAAAAATTGACCAAAATCCACAAATGGGCAATTTTACATTTATAATCAAATTTCGATTCAATAAATGGGGTCCATGAGAGCATGTTTAACATGTTTTAAACATTTATGCAACAAAATACTCTTCCTCCTCGTATACTCATATATCCCACATTCGTTGTAAAAATATCATTATTATATTATTAAAATAATATATTTAAATGAATTATTTTATCGAGAAAAAGATAAAATAATAATTTTCAACAATTGTCACATTAAAAATTTTCTCCATCTATATCCACATAAAATCAATATTTTCCTCATTATATAAATCAATAATTAATTATTCAGAAATAATATTACAGAGAATCAAGATCGCAACTAGCTGCTCCTGAGGAAGAGGGCTTTCAATAAGAATTTCTCCTTACTGGCGCGCAATTAGTTGACTAAACCTCTCCTTAGATAGAACTTTCTAGAAATTGCCAATAATGTTATCTAATAATATTATTCAGATAATATGAATTATTGCTTTGATAATTAAAAATATCGTGTAATGACAATTATTGAAACAACAGCAATA
Organism: Panax quinquefolius; assembly: GCA_020205615.1. Taxonomy (NCBI): domain Eukaryota; kingdom Viridiplantae; phylum Streptophyta; class Magnoliopsida; order Apiales; family Araliaceae; genus Panax; species Panax quinquefolius. Next base: position 31,022,210 of record CM035158.1, read on the forward strand.
TAAAATATCAACGCAACAATTATTAAATCAATAAAATCTTGAATAAGTAATTATTCGTAACCATTATTGAGTAGTGCCTTCTTTACGTAAGAATCAATAATTGGTGCAATACCGTGTCTTCGTGTTTTAACCACCGAGTATTTTAACAATATTAACTAAGCAACAACTACGCCAAGTTATTTTTAAACAACTTATATTTGTCGTTTTCTTCATCCAATCGCTTTCAGTTATGGGGCCCATAAATGATCAAGGTAGGTCGTCGCGAATATTCCCCACTGCAAGAATATTCCACGACCACCAAACGAATATTCCCAAACAACAATGAATATTTTATAACCACTTGCTTATTTTGAAATATTTGCGTATTTTACCCATAACTATCCACATTAATCAAATCAACCCTTACTATTTCAAAATAATAAATAGAAAATTAAATTTCATTAATAATAAGTTGGGGTCTTACAACCTCCCTCCTTATGAAATTTCGTCCCTCGAAATTGGACGTGACGATATTCGGTGTTTCAAAAGGTGAGGATACCTCGCTTTCTTTTCCGTTTCCAATTCCTGTGTCATTTCATCTATAGCATGATTCCTCCATAAAACTTTAACTTGTGGTATGACCTTTGCGCGTAGGACATGCTCCTTCCTATCCAAGATCTTGACAGGTACCTCCTCATACGTTAAGTCTTCGGCTATCTCGTTCAGTTCTAACTTAATGATGTGGTTTGGGTCGTCCACATATTTACGTAACCTCGATACGTGAAAAACGTTATGAACACGCGTCATACTTGGCGGTAAAACGAGTCTATAGGCCACAGTTCCTATTCGATCGAGAATTTCAAATGGATTAATAAATCGAAGGTTTGAGCTTTCCTCACCTCACCGATTCTCGCTTTTGAAATAACAACTTCTTGCACCTCCTTCTTCAAATTCATCACCTCGGTGTGTAGCTTGAGCGACTTTAACTTTATCGATTAAAGTTGATTATACTCGTATATCATCACGTGGGTACCTAGTGTTTTCATCTCCATCTCTATTATTTGTAAATTATCTGAAATGAGTCTTTGACAATATCGTACTTTCAGACTTGTATACGATCTTCTACTCAACACGTCGCCTACCACGTTCGCTTTTCCGAGGATGGCATGGTGAACATGTCTTTGAAATGAGTCTCCTCTTGAGTTCTTCAAGCTCTTCCCACATTCCTTGCTCCATTCGAATTTTGTATCTCTACGAGTCAGTGCGTTAATGGAATAGCGATTCGAGAATATCCTTCAACGAATCTCCGATAATAACCAACTAAGCCTAGAAAGCTACGTATTTCGATTCTGACTTAGGTTGTTCTCAATCGTGACTCATATCCCAACCTTGGATAAGACGTTACAATGACACCTATCGGTTTTTACTATCGGCGAATATGGTGTCCCCTACGGAGAGTCATCTTTTTGCATTCCACAAAGGAAGTCACCAGATAAAGGCTCGGTACCAAATTTATAGTTGAATTTTTAACTCCTCGAAGTTCAATAGAGCCATTCGATATGAGATTTTAGAAATGAGTTTTGTATCAGGGTTCAAAGTCGATACAAAATTTAATATCGATCTTTGGGAGTAAACCAAGAAATTCTTCAGAAATACGTCGGGAAAAATCAATAACAACAGGAATATTATTCAAATCGGCGTGTCTTTATTCAAATCCATAACATGGACTAAGAAAACTTGACATCCGTAATAAACGAATGACTTCATGGCTTGATATGAAAATGTTTGACTACAATGGTTTGATTGCTTGAATTGAATAACAGGTTGCTTAGGAATATGAAAACTAACAACTTACGAAAGTAATTAATTTCGGCATGATGAGTAGTTAACCTTAAAATCACATCAAAAGCAAATATCTCTATAGAAATAAGGTTAACGGTGTAATGTGATAGTGCCAACTGAATCAAGCAAGATTTCTAAACAACGGATGTAATGAAAGTTTCTCTAACTGAGTCTCCATAAAAAGGTCAAAGTCTAATTTCTCCATAGTCAAGTTCAAACGTTGAGCGCAAGCAAGAGAGATAAAAGAATGGGTAGAACCAAAGATCTAGTAAGGTATAAACTTCGCAAGAATTTATAATTAACTAACCCATGCTAACTTCGTTCGGGTTCCTCGCATTTTGACTGGTCACGACAAACGCTCTTCCAGGAACTGTTGACTTTGACTTTTCTAGGACATCCTTTTGAGTCACCATTCCCATTTGTCTTTGGGTTTCGATACTGCATAATCTCGGATATGTCCTTCTTTTCCACAATTATAGCATACCTTAAAAACTGTTGTGGGTAGTTTCAATGATATGTCCCTCTTTCCGCATTTGTAACATCTGACCGATGGTCTTTTCCTCCCTTGGAACCGTTACACATCAAGGGCGACGTCTTCACATGGTCGTTGTTGAATCTCCTCTTTTAAAATCTCCTCCCGACTCGCTTCTTCTATTTTTATGGCCACGATTACCACCAAGTAGTGGTTACCGCCTTTGTCCAAGTATTCTTCTTTCTCCGTGGTTATCGTTATTACGATGATCGCTATCTTGATATGATCCTGGTTATGGTCCTCCATTGAATGTACTCGTTATCTCACTCTAACAACTGAGCCCTGTTGACAACATCTGAATAGAGAGAAATTTATGAGAAATGAGATACGGACGTATGCCGGCCGGGTTTCAAACCTCTTAGAAACATCCGCGTCATACGTTCCTCATTCTCCACCAAATGAGGTGCAAACCTGGATAACTCCGCGAACTTCGCCTCGTACTGGGACACCGTCATGTTATTCTGCTCCAGTCTAATAAACTCCACCTCCTTCATATGACGAATACTTTCAGGGAAGTACTTGTCATTGAACTGTTTCTGAAACGTCTCCCATGACATGCTGAGTGTAGCTGGATGGGTGTGCTTCACAGATTCCCACCAATAATCTGCCTCGTTACGGAACATAAAAGTAGCGAATGGAACTTTCTGTTCCTCCGTGCATCCCAAGACATCGAATATCTTGGTAATTTGTTTGACCCACGTCTTCGCCTTAATCGGATCCGGCTTTCCCCAGAATTTTGGTGGTCCCAACTCTTTAAACTGCTTGGCTGTGACCACCCGTGAATTACTATCATTTCCTCCTGTATTTTGAACACGAGTCTCCCTCGTCTGATTTTGTATGAACTGCAAAAAGCTTCTAAACATCCCCTCGTTCATCATCTGCTCAATGGTGTTGTTCACAGGAGGTACATTGCCAGCCTGTTGCACGTTCTCCTCGTTGGTAAGTACAGGCATCTCCACGGTCTCATTTACTCCACTGTTAATATTCTCAGTCGACATTCTCAAAAACTTTCATAAAACAAGGGTTAATTAAGGAAATCAATATATCACATAATATCCCTATATTTTAACCAACTAACAAATAAGCTTAGGTAGGACACACTAGCGAAGGATTTACTCGTCTTTCCCCTCCTAGTTCTATTCCCCGATCTCCGCCGGAGATCATATCCCTAAGCTCTCGATACCAACCGTGGCGCCCCAAAATAGGTCCATTCCATCCAACCCATTACGAGTCGCCAAATACATGGTGCGTAAATAACTACAACTTTATTAATACATTTGTCGTGCAAAATACGACAACATATATACTGTGAGTTTAAATACAATTATTGTCTTCTAGACAATATACATACCCAAATAAATCCTCATCCCAATTATTTATACATTATTTTACAAAAATTGTGAGGACTACTAAATAACTCTCTCTAGAACCTTCATTCCATAACCCGACTAGTACTCGCTACATTCTCGTCTCCTGAGAAGAAAAATGGAACAAAAAGGAAAAGGGTGAGCTCAACTAACCAAGTAAAGAATATTATGACTAAGATAATATACAACAAATTATCGTTAGTCTCCAACAGGGAAAAATCTAATAGAATACAATAGACAACCGGTTTTAAATCAACAAGCTGCGGTGAAACAACAATTCATTAGAAGAGTTAAGTAGAGAATGCAAACTACTATCTTCTATATATGAATTTAAAAGTTCATCATCGATATTTTATCCTGTAACATCAATCAATATATATACGGAATCAAATATTCATCTTTGTACTACAGCCAAAGATATTCATCGATTGGTCATGTTCATCTAAACACTGCTCATCTTTGTACTACGGCCAAAGATATTAATCGAAGAGTCATGTTCATCTCAACACTGTTCATCTTTGCACTACGGGCCAAAGATATTCATCAAGAAATCATTCATCTTTGCACTACTGGGCCAAAGATATTCAAGAATATCATCATTTATGACTAAGGATGATGAAAAATATTTTAAAGGAAACGAATCCGGTGAAATAAAAGAACAATATTAAGGATTCAGTATTTTAAACAATCCAAGTTCAAAAAATACTTCATAAGTAATCGAGTGGAGTAAAATTCAAGTGTGATCAAAACATGGATACAATCAAAGCTAGTATCCATAATAGATATTTTGGACAAAAAGAAGAAATTTTATTTTCTATTGAATAGTCTCAGATATCGTGAATAGTGCCAGTATCACGTGAATAGTAACTCAGACACCAAAAGATAAAAATTTTACAAAAACATCTTCACGCTTCAGTAGTAGTAGTACTCGTGAATAAGTAACTTCGTGAATAGTAACTCATGAATAGTAACTCATGAATAAGTAACTCATGAATAGTAACCCAGACATGAAAAAGTTCCAAATTTGATAAAAATTTCCAACCAATATTTCAAGCATAATGATATTGAAGAAATAATATCATTTTCGAATAAAATAACATCCCTTACCTCAAAAAAACAAGACTTCTAGTTAAAAACAGGATATAAAGGCTATGACTTGAACTTGCACCATATAACAATACTCAAAGTATACTCAAAATACTCACAAGAATACATTCCGAATATATAGAGAGAAAACTTGGTTTACGGTGTGATTTTCAATTCTAACCTAAGCACCCTATTTATAGGAAAATGCTTAGAACACCAAAATAGAAAATTTAATAAATTAATAATATATATATATATATATATATATATTTTTCCAACGCACACTTAATTTGCAACATCAACATCACCACCAACCATTTGCACTACACAAGACTAACAACAAAAAACGTTTTCTAATTTAAAAAAATTAAACTTCCAAAATCAATTATTTGAGCTTGTAACTTCAATAATTCACAATAAATAGCCCTTTTGTGGTAAAAATTTGAATCTCATGAATTTTTATAGGAAATTCAATTCTCTACAACTTTGCGTAAGAAAGTTTTCCAAATTCCAAACAAAATTGACCAAAATCCATAAGCGGATAATTTTACTGGTTATAATCAAATTTCGGATTCAATAAATGGGGTCCATTGACATGTTTAACATGTTTTAAACATTTATTGCAACAAAAATACTCTTCCTCCCCGTATACTCATATATCCCACATTCGTTGTAAAAATATCACCATTATTATATTATTAAAATAATATATTTAAATGAATTATTTTATCGTAAAAAGATAAAATATTAATTTTCAACAATTGTCACATTAAAAATTTTCTCCATCTATATCCACATAAAATCAATATTTTCCTCATTATATAAATCAATAATTAATTATTCGTAAATAATATTACAGAATCACAATATTGCAACTGAAGGTAGTTTCAGGAAAGAGGGGCTTTCAATAAGAATTTCTCCTTATTAGCGGCGCAATTAGGTGACTAAACCTCTCCTAGACGAGTAACTTTCTAGACATTGCCAATAATGTTATCTAATAATATTATTTAGATAATATGAATTATTAGCCGATAATGAAAAATCTTTGTGTAATAACAATTATTGAAACAACAAGAATATAAAATATCAACGCAACAATTATTAAATCAATAAAATCTTGAACAAGAATTATCGTAACCATTATTGAGTAAGGCCTTCACGTAAGAATCAATAATTGGTTCAATCTGGTGTCTTCTTGTGTTTTAACCACCGAAGTATTTTAACAAAGATTAATCTGCATAATAACTATCTAGTTATTTTTAAACAACTTATATTAGTCGTTTTCTTCATCCAATCGCTTTCAGTTATGGGGCCCACAAAAAGATCGGCAGGTAAATTTAATATTCCCCGATGCAAGAATATTCCACGACCAAACGAATATTCCGACAACAATGAATATTTTATAACCACTTGCTTATTTTGAAATATTTGCGTATTTTACCCATAACTATCCACATTAATCAAATCAACCCTTACTATTTCAAAATAATAAATAGAGAAAATTAAATTTCATTAATAATAAGTTGGGGTCTTACACTGTGTCCTTGACTTCAAGGGAAGTTGGGACAAGTTCTTACCGTTGGTGGAGTTTTCCTACAATAACAGCTATCAAGCAAGTATTGACATGGCTCCATTCGAAGCGTTGTATGGAAGAAAGTGTCGTTCTCCAGTATGTTGGGATGAGGTGGGTGAAACAACATTGTTGGGACCAGAGTTGGTACGTATGACTACGAAAAAGATTCACACGATCCGGCAACGTATAAAAACCTCATAGGATCGACAAAAGAGTTATGCTAATCTTCATCGAAAGGACGTGGAATTCGATATTGGAGATCATATGTTGTTACGTGTTGCTCCATGAAAAGGAGTTACGAGATTTAGAAAGAGAGGAAAGCTCAATCCTCGATTCATTGGCCCATTTTTAATCCTCGATTGAGTAGGAACTATGGCCTATAGACTTGCTTTACCGCCAAGTATGTCTCGTGTTCATAACATTTTTCACATATCCATGTTACGTAAATATGTGGAAGACCCGAACCACATTATTGAGTTAGAACCAGACGAAATAGCGGAAGATTTAACGTATGAAGAGGTTCCTATTCAAATCTTGGATAAGAAGGAACATATTCTACGCTCCAAGGTTATACCTCAAGTAAAAGTTTTGTGGAGAAACCACGATGTTGAGGAAATGACCTGTGAGTTAGAATCTGAAATAAAATCAAGGTATCCTTACCTCTTCGACATACCAGGTACGTACCCTAATTTCGAGGGCAAAATTCATAAGAAGGAGAGGTTGTAAGACCCCAACTTTTAGGAATAAAAATGAATTTTCTATAAATATCATTTTTTAATATTATGGAGTGAATCTGATATAATGTTATAGTTGTGGGTAATATTTATAAATTTTACAAAGTATGCAAGTTGTTATATAATATTCGATTGGTCGGGGAATATTCGTTTTAACAGGGAATATTCGTACGACGGAACAATCATCGGTGGACCCCACAACGGAATTATTGTTGGATTGAGAAAATGACAAAAATATTTTTATGAAAATAACGGCGGAAGTTTTACCGTTAACTGTTGAAACACCCAGTGTTAAAAGTACAGTAATACGCGTGGTTGCATAGTAGTACACGATATTAATTATTGATGCTTACGTGAGAAGTCACTCAATTTTGTTTAATTATTACTACAGTAATTGTTGCATAGTATCTCACGTTATTTGATTCAATTATTGTCGATATTTTATATATTATTAAATCAATAATTGAGATAACAAAGTTGTTAATATTATTATTTGCAATATTAACGATGTCTAGAAGTTCTGTCAAGGAGAGGTTTGGTAACCTAATTGGTCGCCAATAGGGAGAAATTCTTATTGGAAATCCCCCTCTTTCTTGGAAACGACCTGGTCGATTAATAATGTGAATTATAATAATGATGATGAATTTTGTTTTATTATTATTATAAATGTAATAAAATGAAAACTTTTTTATAAAAAAATGAATATTTTTTATAATGTTTTATTTTATTTAATTATAAATAGAATATATTATATTTTATTATGCATAGTGTTTACATAGTGCTGATATAGTGTTCAGATAGTAAATTTTTTTTTTATATAAAATGTAATACTTTTATAAAGTTATTTGTTTTATAAGATTTTAAATAAAATATTTATATATATATATATATTTTATAAATAGAATATATTATATTTTATTGCATAGTATCCTTTTCATTCTCCTATAAATAGGATGCTTAGTTAGAATTGAAAACACACCAGAAGTTCAGAAAATTCTTCTTCTATAATCTTGAGCGTATTTCTTTAGAGTTTATTAAAGCTTTGAGCGTAGAAAATAGTGCAAGTTTTCTTCAAGAATATCCTCGCCCTACCAGTCGGAATACTCTTCTTTCTAAGGTAAGGGGTATTATTCTTTTGTATTCATGAAGAGAATTATTTTCTTTCAATACTCGTAAGAACTGTTATTCCATTCTTTATTATTATGTTGAAATAACATGTCTATACGAAGTACCGCATACATGGTGAAATTTTTCTGTTATTCCATTCTTTATTATTCATTGGAATAACCGATCTGTGCGATCTATCGTATGCACCGGTGAATTTCGTTGTTATTCCATTCTTTATTATTGCATTGGAATATCACATGCATGCAGCTTTACGCGTGACTGGTTCCATTCTTTATTATTACGTTGGAATATCATCGTGCATGCGTTTACGCATTTGACTCGGTTCCATTCTTTATTATTACATTGGAATATCATGTGCCTATATCTGGATTACGCATGACTGGTTCCATTCTTTATTATTCGTTGGAATAACTCGCCTATGTGGATTACCGCATGCATGGTGAATGATCCTTCATATTCATTCCTTATTAAATTATGGAAATGATCTGCCTACGTGGATTATCGCATGGCGGGCAAAAATCCATTTGCAGTTTCATATATTCTATTATACTCAGTGGGTTAAAGTTTTGGCTTTTATAATCCATAAAATTAGTAGAATATCCTAGATATTTGCGCTTCATCCAGTATCTTTTTCATGGAAATATTCTTTTGAGCATTCTTGAATTTTACTTCACAAAGCAGTATCATGTGGACAATTTGGACGTAATTGATTTCAAGATAAATTAACTTATAAATTTTTAAAATTTATTCTTGAACTTGTTTTATTGAATTATTATGTCATTGTCATCATCCTCATGCTTATATTGTGATGAAAGTCATCTTTGGCTTACGTGCATAGATGGACTTGGTATGATTATGACAAGGGATTATTCGGTATAATCATGACCTGTAATGTTATAAATGATGCGGTAAAAGTCCTTAGTGGCCTATAGTGCATTGATGGACAGTTTTTGGTATGATTATGACCAGGGATTATTCGGTATAGTCATGACCATTGATGAATTAATGAATATCCTTGGCCCATAGTGCAGGGATGATTTGATGATGTGGTTTATTTATTAAGCTGAGTCTCAACGATAAAAATTGATGAAAATATTTTAAATCATAAAAGATAGTAGATATCATGCTCTACCTGACTCTTCTAATGGATTGCTTATTCTGCTGCAGTTAAACTTGATGTCTATTGTATTTTATCAGTTTAACATTGTTGAAGGCTAATGATAATTTATCCTGCATTATCTTAGTCATAATATTTTTTATTGGGCTAGTTGAGCTCACCCTTTTGCTTTCATTTTTCTCTTCTGGAAATGAGAACGTAGCCGGGACTAGTCGGGGAACGAAGTGATGGTTCGAGATGGTGTTATAGTAATCCTCACTATTCTAAAAAATAGTGTGATAATAAATGTAATGAGGACTCTATTTGAGAGTGGATATTGTCTAGAAGGCAATATTCATGTTTAAACTCTCAGCTATGTTTTGTCGTATATTACACGACGTTTGTATAATTAAGTTTGTATTAGTATTCTGTACCATGTATTTGGCAACTCAAGATGGGTGATATATACCTATTTTGGGGGCGTCACAGCAATCATTGGTGGCCCCCACAATGGAATAACTGTCGGATATAGAAAGCGACATAAATAACTTTTTTATAAAAATAACGACAAAACTTTTACCGTTAAATTGTTGAAATACTCGGTGATAAGAGTACAGTAATACGCGTTGTTGCATAGTAGCACACGGTATTGCACAGTATCTCTTATTATTGATTCTTACGTAAGAAGTCACTCAATTTCATTCAATAATTACCACAGTAGTTGTGCATATTATCTCATATTATTATTAGCATTATAGACAATGTTTAGAAAGTTATGTCGAGGAAAGGGGTTAGTTATTTAATTGCGCGTCAATAAGAAAAAATCCTTATTGAAAAGTCCCATCTTTCTTGAGAACGACCTGATTGTCAATATTGTGAGTTATAATATTAATGATGAATAAGTGTTGAAAGATTAAAAATGGGTTGATTGAAGATAAGTGATTTGTGAGAAATATTTATTTAATTTTTGATATAAATAGAGGGTTTTTGTCATAAAGCGTTAGTTGTAAGTTTGGCTTATTATTCCATGGACCCCCATGTACTAATTTGACAAACCGTCGGTAGAAAAATATCTCAGTTTTGTTTTATTATTATTATAATAATAATAATACAACATAAAACTTTTTATATAAAACAAATTTTTTTTTATAATATTTATAAATTATTTGTTTTATTAGAATATAAATATATTATATTATATATAAAGTTTTTGTTTTATTAGAATATTTTATTGCATAGTGTTGTATAGTAAAATTAAATTTCGCCTGTGAAAATTTTTCTGTTCGTCCTTGAAGATTTTAAATAGTGTCTTGTCATTCTCCTATAAATAGGTTGCTTAGTTAAGAAATGAATATCACACCAGAATTAGATAATTCTTCTTCTATAATATTGTGCGTATTTTGTGACGCCCCCAAAAAAAGTATACACCACCCATTCTAAGTCGCCAAATACATGGTACAAAAATAACTACAACTTCATTATTACAATTGTCGTGCACAATACGACATCACATATACTGTGAGTTTAAATATAAATATTGTCTTCTAGACAATATCCACACTCAAATAAGTCCTCATTATAATTATTGATACACTATTTCACAAAATAGTGAGGACTGTTAAAACAACCGACTTGAAACATCACTCCACACCCCGACTAGTTTCCGCTATATTCTCGCCTTCTGAGAAGAAAAATGGAACAAAAAGGAAAAGAGTGAGCTCAACTAGCCCAGTAAAGAATATTATGACTAAGATAATGTACAACAAATTATCCTTAGTCTTTAACGGGGGAAAATCTGATAGAATATAATAGACAACAAGTTTTAACTCAACAACTGTAGCAGAAATAACAATTCATTAGAAGAGTTAAGTAGAGAATGAAGTCTACTATCTTCTATGATTTTAAAGTCCATCATCAATATTTTTATCCCAGTAACATCAATCAATATACATCTTGAATCAAATATTCATCTTTGCACTACGGGCCAAAGATATTCATTCGTATCACCAGTTGGTCATGTTCATCTCAATACTTGTTCATCTTTGCACAACGGGCCAAAGATATTCATCAGGTAATCATTCATCTTTGCACTACAGGCCAAAGATATTCAGTTATATCACTATTTAGGACTGAAGATGATAAAAAATATCTTAAAGAAAACAAATCCAGTGATATAAAAGATCAAAGATTAGGGATTCGTACTTCGATTTATCCAAGTTCAAAAATACTCCATAATAATCAATTGTGGAGCAGAATTCAAAAAATGAAGATCAAAACATGGATACAATCAAAGATAGTAACCATAATTGACAACTTGGACAAAGAAAAATAAAATTTAATTTTTTTATGAATAGTGTCGTATTCGTGAATAGTATCGTATACGTGAATAGTAACCCCGACACGAAAAGGTAGAAATTTCACAAGAAAATCATACTTCGTGAATAGTACTCGTGAATAGTACCGTATTCGTGAATAGTGTTGTATACGTGAATAATGTCGTATACGTGAATAGTAACCTCGACATGAAAAGGTAAAAATTTCATAATAAAATTCATACCAATATTTCAGTATAATTATATTGAAAGAAATAACATCATTTACGAAGAAAATAACATCCCTTACCTCAAAAGAATAGTACTTCTGGCTGAAATTTTGGATATAGTGATGAACGAAACTTGCACTGAATAGCAACTCTCAAAGTATCTAAATACTCACAAAATACGCTCAATATTATAGAGAGAAAAAACTTCAGATTCTGGTGTGATTTTCAATTCTAACTAAGCACCCTATTTATAAGAAAATGCTAGAACGTCAAAGCAAACTAAATTAATAAAATAATAATTTAAGTTTTCTATGCACATTTTCTTGACCAAAATATCAGCACACCACAATGGGGCCCACCAAATTCAGAATTTCCACACCAACCAAAAGTGGAGCCCACCCATGTTTTTAATTAAAAAAATATTTATTTCTAAAACTTCAATAATTCATAATAAATAGCCCTTTTATCAGAAAAAATCGAATCTCATGTCTATTCAATAGGAAATTTAATTATGTACAACTTTGTAGAAGAATTTTTCTAAATTCCAAACAAAAAATGACCGAAATCCACATACGAATGATTTTTAATACCTCCATTCTAATAAAATACTGATAAAACACCCCTATTCTAATAAAATACTGATAAAACACCTCAGCATTAATTCTTTCATTTATATCCACATAAAATAAATATTTTTTTATCATATAAATCAATAATTAATTATTCACAAATAATATTACAGAATCATAATTATGACAACCAGGTCGTTCCCAGGAAAGAAGGGGGCTTTCCGATAAAGATTTCTCCTTAATGGCGCGCAATTAGGTGACCAAACCCCTTTCCTAGACAGAACTTCCTTAGACATTGTCAATAATGCTATCTAATAATATTATTTAAATAATATGAATTATTGATCTGATAATGAAAAATACTGTGCAGTGACAATTATTGAAACAACAATAATATAAAATATCAACGTAGCAATTATTGACTCAATAAAATAAAATATCGAACAGTAATTACTGTAACAATTATTGAGTAGTGCCTTCTTATGTAAGAATCAATAATCTAAAAATACTGTGCAATACCGTGTGCTACTGTGCAACCACGTGTATTACTATATTTTAACCACCAGGTATTCCCACAGTGTTAACGATAACAACTACACCGTTATTTATAAAAACTCAAACTTGTCATTTTCTTCATCCGACCGTTTTCTTTTATAGGTCCCACAAATAGCTGCGTCGTCGTATGAATATTCCCCGACAATAAGAATATTCCATGACCAAACGAATATTCCCTAACAACAATGAATATTTTATAACCACTTGCTTATTTTGCAAAATTTGAACATTTTACCCATAACCAAAGCATTATATCAAATTAATACCTTATTATTTCAAAATAATAAATAGAGAAAATTCAATTTTATTTATAAAAATTGGGGTCTTACATATTTCTTTCTAGTATAGAATACTTTGAGTATATCTAATAGTGCAAGATTTTCTCAAAAATATCTCCTATATACCTGTCAGATCTGGTCTCCTACTAAAGTAAGGGATATTATTTTCGTTCAATATTCGTAAGGAATATTATTTTATTCCATACTCTATAGTATGTAAGTGATATTATTTCATTTCATATTCCTAAATCTACACTTACTTTGATAAGTATTGATTTTATAATCACTAACATTAGTAGAATATCCTTAAGAGTTTGTGCTTCATCTAATATCATTTCACTGGAATATTGGTTTGAACTTTCTTATTAAATTTTAATCTTTTCATTTCAGAGTACTATTCATCTGGGATACTATTCATGCCAGAGTACTATTCATCTGGGATACTATTCATCCGAGTTATTATTCATGTCGGAGTACTATTCACGACGAAATTAGTTTTTCCTTTCTTTGTCCAAATTATCTTTGAAATATGAATCTTAAATATCATTTTTGAATTTTACTCCATAATTGGTGATCATGTTGACAATTTGGACATTCTTGAACTTTGAATAAATTAAATTATAAATCTCTAATATTTATCCTTGATCTCACGTGATTCATTCTTTATATCATTGTCATCATCCTCATGCTTATATTGTGTTGAAAGTCATCTTTGGCCCATAGTGCAAAGATAGAATGTTGATTGATATGATTATAACCAGGAATTATGTATTGGTATAATCATGACCTTTAGTGTTATAGATAAAAGTTTGTGGTGAAAGTCCTCTTTGACCCGTAGTGCATAGATGGACAGGTGTTTGACATGATCATGACAACTAGTGACACAAACGATTATCTTTGGCCCATAGTGCATAGATAATTCGTTGATTGGAAATAATTATTGATTGGTATTACAGAAATAAAATATTAATGATGGACTTTTAAATCATAGAAGATAGTATACATTATGCTCTACTTGACTCTTCTAATAGATTGCTATTTTCGTTGTAATTATTGATCTAAAACTTATTTTCTATTGTATTCTATCAGATTTTTCCCTGTTGAGAACTAAGGATAATTTGTTCTACATTATCTTAGTCATAATATTCTTTACTGGACTAGTTGAGATCACCCTTTTCTTTCATTGTTCTCTTCAGAAAATGAGAATATAGCTAGGACTAGTCGGGGAATGGAGTGATGGTCCAAAATGGTTACTATAGTAGTTCTCACTACACTATAAAATTGTGTGACAATAATTATAATGAGGATTTTATTTGAGTTTGGATATTGTCTACGAGACAATATTTGTATGGTAACTCACAACTTATATTTTGTCGTATTTTACATGACAGTTAATAATTGTAAATAGGAAGTTTGTATTTGGATTCTGTACCATGTATTTGGCGACTCAGAATGTGTTGTGTAGACCTATTTTAAGGGCGTCACACATTCGTTTTGTGAAGGATTTGAATGCTGGGGGCATTGGAAGGCAAAAAGTAAACGAAAATTCTTTCCAGCTGGGTCAATGATTTATGACTTCTACTAGAATTTGGAGACTCTAAGCCTAATTGTGATGAGGAACTTCAAGCATAAAAGAAAAAATAGCTTTTAACAAAAGAACATACAGAGATTGAAAGAGGATTCTGGAGATTGAGATTTGGACATTCGAAGAAGCACACAAGGAGATCAAGATGTACGGAGACTTACAGATTGAAGAAAAATCTACTTAGTTCATCTTTATTTCTTCTTCTCTTAGTTTTATAATTCTAAGATGATATTTTATTTGAGATTTTCGGTTTTAATTTTCAGCATGAACTAAATTTAAAATTAAAACTGCAATTGAACCTCTTATGCTTATGGATTAATTATCTATTGAAGTCCAAGTATTTATTCAATTTGAGTTGTCTATCGTATTTTATGCTTATTGATTAATTGTTTGGCCAACAATAAGCGATATACTTTAGATGAATTCGGGAGATGAAATCTAGTGTTAGATCTAAATATGATAGCATGCATTATTAGTTATTTGCACGAGATGAATAATTAATGTTGTGAATTTAATAGGGATATCTCTTTTCCCTACATGTAACAATTAGGAATTGATACTTAATGAGTTTGATTCTTTTGTTTTGTATAGGGATATAGCAAGATTGATTGAATTAAATATTTTTATTTGTTCATTGGGAAAGGGCTTATAAATAATAATGAATTCCTATTAACAAATCTAATGAGTTTGATAGTTGGATGAATTGGATAATTGATTTATACTTCATAATTAAGGATATTTTAGTCTTAAGCTTTTACATCTGAATCTCAATCTTTGTGTTAAATTTATTCTTAATTTAATTTAAATTAATTTTAATTAATAATCACAAATTTCATTTGTTTAGATAAAATTGAATTGATACAAAACTAGTATTTGAGATATATTAGATATAGATTCTTGTGGGTTCGACACTCTCTTATAACTTCATTACTTGTTGAACGTGTATAATTACACATAATTATCTCTAATGAAAATCGACAACAAAAATATATATTTGATTATAATGATAATATAATAATAGATAATTCTATATATAATTCCACGCATGTATATTAAAAATTTTATAAAATTTTAGTGGGATCAATTTATATATAACACCTAAATTTTTTAAAATTTGCTATATATTATAAAAATAAAATAAAATTGTGAGGTTCGTGCGTGGCTTCGTCCCTGAGCATAAACTGTCTTACCTCTCTCTAAAACATTGCCATATACTTTTGTTGAAGTTTGTAGCATTATAGTCTCTTCAACACCAAATATAAGACCATTATTGATATTTTAAAAGTGATTAAAAATATTTTTAATTAAAAAATAATATGAATTTATATAATTATAGTGAATATAATGATGGTTATTATAAATTATTTAAACGATGTTATTAAGAAAATTGATATTTCCTCTATTCCAAATTATAAGATTAATAATTTTTGAAAAATCGATTTCAAACTCAAAATTGAAATGAATTTATTTAGTTTATTACTGTATGCGATATGACTATCACAACTATCTAAAATGTATAATTACTATTTATAAGATTTATTATTTTGAAAACTTAAATGAATCATATCAATTTTAAATTTAAAAATGTCTCAAATTGACTTTTAAAAAGTCAATAGTGATCTTATAATTCGGGAGAATATTTTACATGAAAAACTTATATCTCCACATGACTTCTCTTTCACATGTATGTGAGACTCGCTCACTATTCATGTGAAAGATATTATGTGAATATATCATTTAATTTCTCATGTGAAACTATCAGTTATTACTAATTGTAAGATTTCTTGTTTTATAATTTTTAATGAGTTATCTAAATTTTGAGTTTGAAAATTTCAAATTGACTTTTACAAGTCAAAAGAATAATTTAATTAGGATATAATTATTATAAAAGATTACTAAAACAAAGATAATTAGAGAAAAAAAAGAGTATTCTCTTTGTATTTTTATATTGAGCATCTTTGTTTTAGTAATCTTTTATAATACGTTATCAGCACAATTGCTTCTCACTTTCATCTTGAAGATAATCATATTTGATTTGAAGGAGAAGGTATATATATATATATATATATATATATATATATATATATATATATATAAGTGATATGCAACATACTGCATGCCAAACAAAGTTTTGAAAATTCACTCTTTTCTAAATTTTTCCAACCACGTTTAACAGTGTACATATACTGGCAAAGGACCACACATAATAGTTTCCTAATAAAGTTCTGCTCACTAGTCTCACTTTCATCGTAAAATTTGTGACTTCAATTTATAATGTCTTAACACATCAAGCTTCACAGAAGCTACTAGCCTAGCTATGCTCCTGCCCCCTCCCTATAAAAGAATACTAGTAGTATTATTTGGTTAATGTACGTTGTTATAATGCAAAATGTTTATAAAAAAAAGGTAGACATATAAAAGATTTTTCATAGTCAAATTTAATTAAATAAATATATATTATATGCTTATATAATATTTATAACCAGATATTCATGCATATATGGATAGTTATAATAAACTAAATTTCTAATAATTTTTTTTGATATTTTTTTTTGTATGAAGTTACAATGACAAACCATGCCAAACTTGAGTTCGTGGAACTTGATATTATGGGCAAGAATTATTTGTTATGGATCCTTGATGCCGAAATTCATCTTGATGCCATGGGTCTTGGAGACACCATTAAAGATAGTAATGAAACACCTAGTCAAAATAAGGCAAATGCCATGATTTTCTTACGCCATCATCTCCATGAGGAGTTGAAATTAGAGTATCTCACAATAAAAGATCCTCTTATTCTTTGAAAAAATTTGAAAGAAAAATATGACCATCAAAAGACAGTTATTCTCCCAAAAGCTCGTTATGATTGGATACATTTACGATTGTGGGATTTTAAATCAGTAAGTGAATATAATTCTTCAATGTTTAAAATCAGTTCTAAATTGAAATTGTGTGGAGATAATATCACTGATAGAGATATGTTAGAAAAAACATTCTCTACTTTTCATGCCTCGAATGTGCTCCTACAGCAGCAATATAGAGAACGAGGTTTTAAGAAATATTCTGAACTGATTTCATGTCTCCTTGTGGCTGAACAAAATAATGAGCTTTTAATGAAAAATCATGAACCACGATAGTCTGGTTCAGCTCCATTCCCTGAAGTGAATGTTACAAGATATAATAATAATTATGGTCGTGGTCGTAATAGAGGTCGTGGTCGTGGTCGTGGCCACGACCGAGGACGATTTAATTACCGCAACCATGATACCAAACCTTCAAAGAATGAGGAGAAACAAGAAAAAAGGGAAGAATATAAATAACAGAGATACCAAAAAGGAAGAAATTATTTGTTATCGGTGTGGAATGAAAGAAAATTGGTTTTGTACCTATCGTACAACCAAACATCTTGTTGATTTATATCAGTCCTCATTGAAAGAAAATGAGAAGAACATAGAAATAAATTTTTCTCATCTACATCAAGATAACGATGATATTTATTTTGAGCATTTAGATATGACACATCTTGACGTTGCAGATTTCTTTGAGCAAAATAATGAACAATTTAATATTTCTTGTAATGAAAATAATTAGTTCAAAATTATGCTAATCCTTTTTAAGTGTATTTCTTTTATGCCAATATATTTTAATGTATTTTGTTTTCTTCATTTCATGTGAGTTTATTTAATGTAATGGACTTTGTTATTATGAACTTATTATATATTTTTATTCCTTTTTATGAAGAAAACATGGATTTGCGTCATGCTATATATAAATGAGCCTAATATCAATGGTGGAGATATATGCTTAGCAGATAGTGCAACGGCACATATCATTCTCAGACATAAGCAATATTTTTCAAATCGAAGAATGATGAAAGCAAAAGTGAATACAATATCAGGTTCAGCAGACTTGATTGAAGGCTCTGGAAGAGCCAATATAATGCTTCCAAGTGGAACAAAATTTATTATTGATAATGCTTTATTTTCCACTAAATCAAGGAGGAATCTACTAAGTTTTAAAGATATACGACTTAACGAGTACTATATTGAGACAACCAATGACAATGGTATAGAATATCTTTACATCATATCAAATGTCTCTACTGGAAAACAAATATTGAAAAAATTACCCGTTTTATCTTCAGGTTTGTACTATACAAGTATTAGTACAATTGAAGTCAATGCAATAATGAACCAGAAGTTCAATGAACTAAATAATTTTATTATTTAGCATGAATGGTTGGGTCATCCTGGATTAATAATGATGCAAAGAATTATTGAGAATTCACATGGTCATCCATTAAAGAACCAGAAGATTCTTCAATTTAAGGAATTTTCATGTGCTATTTGTTCTCAATACAAATTGGTCATTAGATTATCATGTGCTACTTGTTCTCAATGCAAATTGGTCCAAGGTTTTTAGAACGTATTCAAGGAGATATTTGTGGGCCTATTCACCCATCAAGTGGACCATTTAGATATTTTATGGTTTTAATAGATGCTTCTACAAGATGGTCACATGTGTGCTTATTATCAACTCGCAACCTAGCGTTTGCGAGATTACTTGCTCAAATTATTAGATTACAAGCACAATTTTTAGATCATACAATCAAGACTATTCGTCTTGATAATGTTGGTGAATTCACATCCCAAACATTTAATGATTATTATATGTCACTTGGGATAAATAAAGAATATCCTGTTGCCCATGTTCATACTCAGAATGGTCTTGCTGAATCATTTATTAAACGCCTCCAGTTAATTGCAAGACTATTGCTCATGAGAACAAAACTTCCTGTCTCTGTTTGGGGGCATGCTATTTTACATGCAGCATCACTTATTCGCATTAAACCAACATCAGATCACAAATTCTCTCAATTACAATTGGTTTTTGGTTATGAGCCAAATATTTCTCATTTAATAATTTTTGGTTGTGCGGTATATGTTCTAATTTATCCTCCACAACGTACAAAGATGGGTCCTCAAAGGAGGCTAGGAATATATATTGGGTTTGAGTCCCCATAAATAATTAAATATCTTGAACCCTTAACAGGTGATTCATTTACGGCACGTTTTACCGATTGTCATTTTGATGAGACTATGTTCCCAGCATTAGGGGGAGAAATTAAACATCTAGATAAAGATATAACTTAGAATGCATTGTCATTATTGAATTTTGATCCTCGTACAAAATAATGTGAACAAGAAGTTCAAAAGATACTTCGTTTGCAAGATATAGCAAATCAGCCACCGAATGCATTCACTGACTCAAAAGGAGTAACCAAATCTCATATACCAGCTGTAAATGCTCCATCTCGGATTGAAGTCCCAATAGGAAAATCCGTAAAAATTATACCAAATGAGTCTAAGGGACGCCAGAAGCGTGGTAGACCAATCGATTCGAAAGACAAAAATCCTCGAAAAAGAAAAAAAGTAAATAAACAAGTTGGCATTATTGAGGAGAAAAATATTCATGAGGAGAAAAACATAGCTAATCATAAAACCCCAAAAGAGGTTCAGGTACTTGAAAACAATAAAAATGACGAGATCTCGATAAGTTATGTCTCTACAAAGAAAAGATGGAACCGAAGTGAGATAGTTGTTAACAACAGTTTTTCATATAATATATCGCTTGATATCATTAATGAAAACGAGGATTTTGAACCTAATTCTGTCCAAGAGTGTAGACGCATAAATGATTAGCCAAAATAGAAAGAAGCAATACAGGCAGAATTAAATTCACTTGCAAAACGTGAAGTTTTTGGACCTGTAGTCCAAACACCCACAGAAGTAAAGCTAGTTGGATACAAATGGGTCTTTGTACAAAAAAGAAATGAGAAAAATGAAATCGTAAGATATAAGGCACAACTTGTGGCACAAGGGTTTTCATAAAGGCCTGGCATTGATTACAATGAAACATATTCTCCTGTGGCAGATTGTGAGACCCCGAATTTTATGAAATAAAAGTATTCAATTTTCTTATAATTATTCTATTTAGTAAATGGTTAAATTGATAAAAGGTTAAAGTTAAGGGTGATATTTGAAAATTTTGCAAAGTAAGTAAGTTGTCAAAAAATATTCGATTGGTCGGGAAATATTCATTTTAACAGGGAATATTCGTATGACGACACAATCATTGGTGGACCCCACAACGAAAGTATTGTCGTAGTTAGAAAATGACAGAATTATCTTTTTATAAAAATAACGGCAAAAGTTTTACCGTTAAACTGTTGAACTACCCAGTAGTAAAAGTACAGTAATATGTGTGGTTGCATAGTAGCACACAGTATTGATTATTGATGCTTACGTGAGAAGCCACTCGGTTATACTCAATTATGCTCATGATAATTGTTGCATCATATCTCTCATATTATTGATTCAATTATTGTCACGATTATCATCGCATAATATTTTATATTATTAAATCAATAATTGAGACGCACGAAGTTATTCATATTATTATTTAAAATATTGACAATGTCTAGAAGTTACATCGAGGAGAGGTTTGGTCACCTAATTGCGGCATGATAAGGAGAAATCCTTATTTAAAGCCCCTCTTTCTGGGAGCGACACGGTTGTTAAATATTATGAGTTATAATATTAATGATGAATAAGTTCATGTTGATTAAATATGAAATTGATAGTTTCATTGTGTTGGAATTATTAGTGTAAGTGAAAATTAATATTTATTTCGATAATAATTGATGTTTGGAAGTTATACTAACCAATCAGGTAATTAATCAGATAAATGAGCAATTAATTGCTATTAATTCACATGATTATAACTATTTGTTCACATGTGTGTACTATTGATTCACATTCATGTACTATTAGGGGAGGTGGTGCAAGATTGAGAATACTTGCATGACTAAGTTAAAAATAGAGGTATAGATGGAGGTACTATACTGTAATTCGTATTTTCACATGTATAGAACTATTGATTCACATGATTGTACTATTAATTAACATGATATACTATTAGGGGAGGTGGTGCAAGTTTGATAATACTTGCAGGACTAAATTAAAAATGAAGAAAAAGATGAAGGTATTATACTGTAATATTTCGAGCCCCAAAATGTGTAATTATCGAAACTATATTTTTCTATAAATAGAAGCTCATTCTTTCTTCATTCTCACCAATTCACTAAGACTCACAAGAGCAATTATAGACAGAGAAGCTATAGAGAGATAGAAGAAGAGTAGTCTGCTACTTCACTAGTATCCAGTCTTCTTCTGAGGTAAGGAGTATTATTTCATATTCTGAAGAGATATTATTTTTCGTATTTGTATGAATATTATTTCGATTTCAATATTCATAAAGTATTCACTCAAATATTATTCACCTCGGTATTGGGGCACTTTTATCTTAGGAATAGAGTTACTATTACATTCACCTAAATATTATTTGACGCCCAAAAATAGGTATACATCGATACGAGTTGTCAATACAGTGCGAAACAACTACAACTTTATTATTACAATGATAAAAGCGTGAGTTTGAATACAAATATTATCTTCTAGACAATATCTATACTCAAATAAATCCTCATCACATTTATTGATACATTATTTTACAAAATGGTGAGGACTACTAAACAATTCTTTCTAAAATCTTCATTCCATACCCGAGCTTCGTACTCATTATATTCTCGCCTCACGAGAAGAAAAATGGAACAAAAAGGAAAAGGGTGAGCTCAACTAGCCCGATAAAGAATATTATGACTAAGATAATATACAACAAATTATCGTTAGTCTTGACGAGGGAAAAATCTAATAGAATACTGATAGACAACAAATTTTAAATCAATATTTGCGTGAAATGAAATAATAATTCATTAGAAGAGTTAAGTAGAGAATGCAAACTACTATCTTCATGTATGAATTAAAAGTTCATCGTCTATCTTTTATCCACCGTAACATCAATCGATATACATCGGAATCAAATATTCATCTTTGCACTACAGAGCGAAGATATTCATCGATTAGTCGTATTCATCTAAACACTGTTCATCTTTACACTACTACCAAAGATATTCTTGAAATCATTCATCTTTTGCACTCTGAAGCCAAAGATATTCAATAATATCATCATTTAAAATGAAGATGATGAAAAATATTTTTAAAAAAGCGAATCCGGTGAAACAAAAAATGACAAGGATTAAGGATTAAGGATTAGTACTTTGTTTTATCCATGTTCAAAAATACCTCAAAAAATAATCATAGTGGTGTAAAATTGAGAATGATCAAAACATGGATACAATCAAAGCTAGTATCCGAATAGATATTTTGAGACGAAAAGAAAAATTTTCATTTTTCGATGAATAGTGCCAGATTATCGTGAATAGTGTGTATACTTGAATAGTAACTCCGACACCAAAAGATAGAAATTTCCCAAAAAAAACATCTTCACGCTTCATGAATAGTACTCGTGAATAGTACTCGTGAATAGTAACTCGTGAATAGTAACTCATGAATAGTAACTCGTGAATAGTAATTTGACATGAAAAAGTTCCAAATTTGATAAAAAGTTCAACCAATATTTGACATAATGATATTGAAGAAATAATATCATTTGAGAAGAAAATAACATCCCTTACCTCGAAAGATTAGTACTTCTAATTTGGAATCTAGGGTATAGTCTTTGAAGGAACTTACCGATCTAACAATACTCAAAGTATACTCAAAATACTCACAAGAATACACTCGATAATATAGAGAGAAAACTTGAGTTTACGGTGTGATTTTCAATTCTAACCTAAGCACCTATTTATAGGAAAATGCTTAGAACACAAAGCGAGAAAATTTAATATAATATTAATATATATATATTAAGATTTCGCCCACCTTCCTAGATCTGATCTCAGCTCATTATGCACATGTTGTAGCCCACAAAACAAACAAAAAACGTTTTTATTATTTAAAATATTTTAAACTTCCAAAAATCAATTATTTGAACTTGGAACTTGATAATTCATAATAAATAGCCCTTCTATCAGAGAAAATTGAATCTCGCGAGTTTTTATAGGAAATTCAATTCTCTACAACTTTGCAGAAGAAAGTTTTTCCAAATTTCAAACAAAATTGACAAAGAAATCCACAAGCAGGCGATTTTACATTTATAATCAAATTTCGATCGATAAATGGGGTCCTTGACATGTTTAACATGTTTTAAACATTTATTGCAACAAAATACTCTTCCTCCTCGTATACTCATATATCCCACATTCGTTGTAAAAATATCACCATTATTATATTATTAAAATATAATAATATATTTAAATGAATTATTTTATCGAGAAAAGATAAAATTTCAATTTTCAACAATTGTCACATTAAAATTTTCTCCATCTATATCCACATAAAATCAATATTTTTTCTCATCATATGAATCAATAATTAATTATTCATAAATAATATTACTGAGAATCACTGATATTGTGACGAGGCGGTTCAGGAGGAAGGGGCTTTCGATAAGAAGAATTTCTACTTGGTAGCTTGATTAGGTGACCAAACCTCTCCTTAGAGCGAGAACTTTCTAGACATTGCCAATAATGTTATCTAATAATATTATTAGGATAATATGAATTATTGCTTCGATAATGAAAAAAATCTTGTGTAATGACAATTATTGAAACAACAATGATATAAAATATCAAAATGACAATTATTAAATCGATAAAATCTTTGAGCGATAATTATTCTGTAACCATTATTGAGTAGTGCCTTCTTACGTAAGAATCAATAATTGGTGCAATACTGGTATCTTCTTGTGTTTTAACCACCAAGGTATTTTAACGATATCTAGCAGTAACAACTTCTGTAGATTATTTTTAAACCACTTATATTTGTCGTTTTCTTCATCCGATCGCTTTTTAGTTATGGGGCCCACACATGGGCATTTTGCATCGTAAATGCGAATATTCCCAAGCGATCTGAATATTCCACGACCAAACGAATATTCCCAAACAACAATGAATATTTTATAACCACTTGCTTATTTTGAAATATTTGCGTATTTTACCCTAACTATCCACATTAATCAAATCAACCCTTACTATTTCAAAATAATAAATAGAAAATTAAATTTCATTAATAATAAGTTGGGGTCTTACAACCCTCCCTCCTTATGAAATTTTCGTCCTCGAAATTGGCGTACGTACACAGTGTTTGAAAAGGTGAGGATACCTCGCTTTCATTTCGTTTCAATTCCGGTCATTTCCTCTATAGCATGATTCCTCCACAAAACTTTAACTTGTGGTATGACCTTTCTTGGCGTGGGACATGCTCCTTCTATCCAAGATCTTGCGAGGTACCTCCTCATACGTTAAGTCTTGGCTATCTCGTCTGGGTTCTAATTCTATAGCGTGGTTGGGTCTTTCACATATTTCTGAAATCTGAGATATGTGAAACACATTATGAACACGAGACATACTTGGAGGTGCTAGTGAGTCTATAGGCTACATTTCCTACTTTCGGTCGAGAATTTGAAATGGACCGATAAATCGTGGATTGAGCTTTCCTCTCTTCCCAAATCTTGTAACTCCCTTCCATGGAGCGACTCATGACAATACATGATCCCCTACACTAAATTCCACGTCCTTTCGATGAAGATCCGCATAACTCTTTTGTCGATCTTGTCTTGGTTTGTATCGTTGTCGAATCATTTGGATCTTTTTAAAGTGAGTCATACGTACCAACTTTCGGGTCCCAACGATGTTGCTTCACCCACCTCGTCCCAACATCTTTGGAAGCGACACTTTCGTCCATATAATGCTTGAATGGAGCTACACTATACTTGCACGATAAGCATTGTTGTTGTAGGAGAATTCCACCGATGGTAAATACTTATCCCAAAGCGCCCTTGAAGTCTAGGACCACGAGTCTTAATAAATCTTCAAGAGTTTGAATAGTCCTTCGATTGTCCGTCTGGTTTGAGGATGGTATGCGAAGCCGAATAAATAAATCCGTGCCCATAGCTTTTTGCAAGCTAACCCAAAATCTTGAAGTGAATCTTGGGTCGCGATCCGAAACTATGGATCTGGGCATGCCATGCAACCTCACAATCTCATTCACGTACATACTAGCAAGGCGTTGAAGTGAATAAGTCTCCGTGTCGGCAAGAAATGAAGCGAGACTTGGTTAATCTATCAACAATAACCCAAATAGCATTGATGCCTTGAGAAAGCTTAGTAGGAAGACCATGTGAAATCCATGGTAATGTGTTCCCACTTCCATTTCGGAATCTCAAGTGGTTGCAGCGGACCCTTAGGTACTAGATGCTCGCCTTTACGTTGACAAGTTAAACACATTGAGATAAACTTTGCAATCTCTCTCTTCATATTGTTCCACCAAAATGTATGTCGAAGATCACGATACATTTTAGTACTTCGAGGATGGATTGCAAATGGTGTATTGTGTGCCTCCATCATAATCTTGTACTTCAAATCAGTCGTTAGGAACACAAAGTCTAGAGTGGACTCAAAGTATTCCTTCTTCATCAATTCTCGCTTAGGAATAGCTCCTTCTTGTACTTTCTTCTTCATACATACGCATCGACTCAAGATTCGGTGGCTTGAAAGCGACCTTAACTTTTTCTATTAAAGTTGGCTCTATCGTATACTTGACATCATCGCCTTTCGTTCCGCATATGATCTTCTACTCACGATAGCGTCATTTACTACGTTAAACTTTCGGGATGGTATTGAATAGTGTGGTCGTAGTCTTTCAATAGCTCGAGCCAGCGTCGCTACCGCATGTTGAGTTCTTTTGAGTGAAGAAATATTTAAGGCTTTTATGGTGCGAATATATCTCCACTTTCTCCCCATATAGATAGTGCCTCCATATCTTTAAGCGCGCAGCAGCATTGCTATGACTCTAGATCATGAGTAGGATAATTCCTCTCATACTCTTTAAGTTGTCATGAGGCATAGGCTATGACTTTCCCCGTTGCATGAGAACACATCCTAACCCTTTGCACGAAGCATCATTTGTAGATAACAAATCCATCCGAACCGGATGGTATTGTTAGAAGCAGTCTTAGAAATAAGTCTCCTCTTAAGCTCTTGGAAACTCTTCTCGCATTCTTTCGCTCCAAGCGAATTTTGTATCCTTAGGAGTTATTTGAGTTAATGGAGTAGCGATTGAAAATCCTTCCACGAATCTCGATAATAACCGACTAAACCAAAAAACTACGTACTTGATCGCAGAGCTTGGTTGCTCCCAACTTTGTATTGCTTGATCTTGGGCGGATCAGCGGATACTCCGTGTTTTGATTTGCGTGCCCAAGGAATGCTACTTCCTCAAGCGAACTCGCATTTCTTCAATTTGGCATATAGTTTGTTTTCACGAAGCCTTTGGAGTACCGACTTCAAATGGTGCTCATGATCTTCACGACTTTTGGAATATATAAGGATGTCATCAATAAAAACAACAACGAATTGATCAAATATTCCTTGAATACTCGGTTCATCATATCCATGAAAGCCGCAGGAGCATTAGTCAATCAAGAAAGACATGACTAAGAATTCATAATGCCCGTCTGGGGAGTTTAAAAAGGCGGTCTTTGGAATATCCTCGATTCTAATCTTGGTGATGATATCGAGCGAAGATCGATTTTTGAAAAAGAATTGTGCCCCTTGCATTTGGTCAAACAAGTCATCAATACGAGGTAGAGGATACCTATTCTTGATGGTGACATGGTTGATTCAGATAGTCAATCTGAAAGTCGCATACTCGAGTCTTCTTTCTTCTTTACAAATAAAATAGGAGCACCCCGAGGAGATGTCTTGGGGCCAGAATGAAAGCGATGTCCAACAATTCTGTAGTTGGACCTTTAACTCTGAAGTTCAATAGGAGCCATTCGATATGGGGTTTTAGAAATGGGCTTTGTGCCGGGTTCAAGATCAATAAAGAATTCAACTTCACGTTACGAGGGGTAGGCAAGGAAGTTCTTGAAATCGTCGGGAAAGTCGATAACAACAGGAATATTATTCAAATTTGGCGTGTCTTTATTCAAATCCATAACATGGGCTAAGAAAGCTTGACATCCGTTTTTCAATAAATGAATAGCTTTATGATTAGATATAGCGGTGATTGATTTTAATGGTTTAGTTGCTTGAAATAAATACAACGGGTTGGTTAGGAATATGAAAACTAACAACCTTACGAAAACAATCAATTTTGGCATGATGAGTAGTTAACCAATCAATCCTAAAATCACATCAAAAGCAAGTATCTTTAAAGAGATAAGGTCAACGGGTAAGGTGATGGTGCCAACTTGAATCAAACAAGATTTATAAGCGAGTGGATGTGATGAAAGTTTCTCTAGCGGAGTTTCCACGAGATAGGTCAAAGTCTAATTTCTCTCGGTCAAGTTTAAGCGTTGAGCATGCGCAGGAGAGATAAATGAATGGGTAGCACCGGTATCAAGTAAGGTATAAACTTCGCAAGAATTTATAAATAGCTTACCGTGATCACCTCGTTTGGGTTCCTCGCATTATGACCGATCCTGACAAAGCGCTCTTCCAGGAATCGTTGACTTTGACTTTTACGGGACGATCTTTTGAGTCAAATCCCCATTGAACTAGGTTTATTTCTTGTCTGATCTCGGCGATATGTCCTTCCTTTCCACAATTATAGCATACCTTGAGCTGTTGTGGGCGGTTTGGTGATATGTCCCTCTTTTCGCATTTGTAGCATATAATGGGTGGTCGTTCTCCTCCCCTTAGAACCGATTCTTCTTTGGCACTTTGTCGTCTTCACATGGTCGTTGTTAAATCTCCTCTTTTAAAATCTCCTCTGACTCGCTTCTTCTATTTTCATGGCTATGATTACCACGAGTGGTTACCATTTTGTCGTCTTTGTTTCTTTCTCATTTGGTTATCATTATTACATTATTTGCTATCTACGAGTACGATCTGGTTGTGGTCCCTCGGTTGAACCGTACTTTCGTTATCTCGCTCTAATAATTGAGCCACATTTACAACATCTGAATAGAGAGAAAAATTTATGAGAAATGAGATATTGGCGTATCTTAGGGTTTCAAACCTCTAAGAAACATCCGCGTTATCGTTCCTCATTCTCCACCAAATGAGGTGCAAACTGGATAACTCTGCAAACTTTGCCTCGTCTTTGAGACACCGTCGTGTTGTTTTTGTTCAATCTAATAAACTCCACTTCCTTCGTATAATGAACACTTTCGGGAAAGTATTTGTCATTAAATAGTTCTGAAAGCGTCTCCCAAGACATCTTTGAAGTCGCAATTTGGATGGAGTGCGCTTCCTGAGACTCCCACCGATGATACGCCTTTCGCCACGGAACATAAAGGTGGCGAATGGAACTTCTGTTCCTCCGTGCATCCCAAGACATCGAATATCTTGGTAATTTGCTTGACCCGTGTTTCCGCCATGATCGGATCGGCTTTCCCTTAAATTACGGTGGTCCCAACTCTTTGAATTGCTTGGTTTGTGACAACTCAGTGAATTGCTATCATTTCCTCCTATATTTTGAACACGAGTCTCCTAAATGCGATTTTGCATGAGCGCAAAAACTTCTAAACATCCCTCGTTCATCATCATACGCTTTCGGTGTTGTTGTTCACGGGAGGAACATTGCCCGACTGTTGCACGTTCTCCTCGTTGGTGAGTCTGAGCGTCTCCACGGTCTCATTTCCATTGTTAATATTCTCGATTCGACATTCTCAAAATCTTGTCATAAAACAAGGGTTAATTAAGGAAATCAATATATCACATAATATCCTTATATCTTGACCAACTAAAAAATAAGCTTAGGTAGGACACCTTAGCGAAGGATTTACTCGTCTCTCCCTCTAGTTCTATTCCCAGATCTCGCGGAAATCATATCCCTAAGCTCGATACCATTGTGGCGCCCCCCAAAATAGGTATACATCACCCATTACGAGTTGTCAATACATGATGCGAAACAACTACAACTTTATTATTACTGCGGTAAAGCGTGAGTTTGAATACAAATATTATCTTACAGACAATATCTATACTCAAATAAATCCTCATCACATTTATTGATACATTATTTTACAAAAATGGTGAGGACTACTAAACAATTCTTTCTAAAACCTTCATTCCATACCCAGGCTCGTACTTCGCTATATTCTCGCCTCACGAGAAGAAAAATGGAACAAAAAGGAAAAGGGTGAGCTCAACTAGCCCGATAAAGAATATTATGACTAAGATAATATATACAACAAATTATCGTTAGTCTTCTACGAGGAAAAATCTAATAGAATACTGATAGACAACAAATTTTAAATCAATATTCGCAGCATGTGAAATAATAATTCATTAGAAGAGTTAAGTAGAGAATGCAAACTACTATCTTACATGTATGAATTTAAAAGTTCATCGTCTATCTTTTATCCTGTAACATCAATCAATATACATACGGAATCAAATATTCATCTTTGCACTACAGGGCGAAGATATTCATCGATTAGTCGTGTTCATCTAAACACTGTTCATCTTTGCACTTCTGGACAAAGATATTCTTGAAATCATTCATCTCTTTGCACTTCTGGGCCAAAGATATTCAATAATATCATCATTTAAAGGTGAGGATGATGAAAATATTTTTAAAAAAGCGAATCGGTGAAACAAAAATGACAAGGATTAAGGATTAAGGATTAGTACTTTGTTTTATCCATGTTCAAAAATACCTCAAAAATAATCATAGTGGTGTAAAATTCAAGAATGATCAAAACATGGATACAATCAAAGCTAGTATCGAGAATAGATATTTTGAGACGAAAAGAAAAATTTTCATTTTCGATGAATAGTCTCAGATATCGTGAATAGTCTTCAGTATACTTGAATAGTAACTCAGACACCAAAAGATAGAAATTCCACGAAGAAAACATCTTCACGTGAATAGTGAATAGTAACTAGTGAATAGTAATCGTGAATAGAATCGTGAATAGTAACCCAGACATGAAAAAGTTCCAAATTTGATAAAAAGTTTCAATCGATATTTCAAACATAATGATATTGAAGAAATAATATCATTTGAGAAAAAATAACATCACTTACCTCGAAAAAGATTAGTACTTCTATTTGGAATCTGGGATATAGTCTTTGAAGGGAACTTATGCGTATCTAACAATACTCAAAGTATACTCAAAATACTCACAAGAATAAACTCGATAATATAGAGAGAAAACTTGAGTTTACGGTGTGATTTTCAATTCTAACCTAAGCACCTATTTATAGGAAAATGCTTAGAACACGAAAGCAGAAAATTTAATATAATATTAATATATATTAAGATTTTTCGCCCACCTTCCTAGATCTGATCTCAGCTCATTATGCACATGTTGTAGCCCACAAAACAAACAAAAAAACGTTTTTATTATTTAAAATATTTTAAACTTCCAAAAATCAATTATTTGAACTTGAACTTCAATAATTCATAATAAATAGCCCTTTATCGAAATTTGAATCTCATGAGTTTTTATAGGAAATTCAATTTCTACAACAACTTTACGGAAGAAAGTTTTCCAAATTCCAAACAAAATTGGCCAAGAAATCCACAAGCGGGATTTTCAAATTTATAATCAAATTCGATCGATAAATGGGGTCCCTTGACATGTTTAACATGTTTTAAACATTTATTGCAACAAAAATACTCTTCCTCCTCGTATACTCATATATCCCACATTCGTTGTAAAAATATCACCATTATTATATTATTAAAATATAATAATATATTTAAATGAATTATTTTATCGAGAAAAAGATAAAATTTCAATTTTCAACAATTGTCACATTAAAATTTTCTCCATCTATATCCACATAAAATCAATATTTTCCTCATCATATGAATCAATAATTAATTATTCACAAATAATATTACTGAGAATCCTGATATCGATGACGAGGCGGTTCAAGGAAAGGGGGCTTTCGATAAGAATTTCTTCTTCTTTGGCGCTTGATTAGGTGACCAAACCTCTCCTTAGGCGAACTTTCTAGACATTACCAATAATGTTATCTAATAATATTATTAGGATAATATGAATTATTGCTTCGATAATGAAAAATCTTGTGTAATGACAATTATTGAAACAATGATGATATAAAATATCAAGCGACAATTATTAACTCGATAAAATACTAAGCGATAATTCTTGTAACCATTATTGAGTAGTGCCTTCTTACGTAAGAATCAATAATTGGTGCAATCTGGTATCTTCTTGTGTTTTAACCCGAGGGTATTTTAACGGTATGATAACGATAACAACTTCTGATTATTTTTAAACCACTTATATTTGTCGTTTTTCTTCATCAATCGCTTTTAGTTATGGGGCCCACACATGGGCTGCTTGTAACGTAAATACGAATATTCCCGAAGCGATGCGAATATTCCTCGACCAAACGAATATTCTGAGCAACAATGAATATTTTATAACCACTTGCTTATTTTGAAATATTTGTATTTTACCGTATTTTAATCAAATCAACCCTTACTATTTCAAAATAATAAATAGAGAAAATTAATTTCATTAATAATAAATCATTATTCCCTTACTATTTCAAAATAATAAATAAGTCTTATTAAATTTCATTAATAATAAGTTGGGGTCAAATTATTTTTTACATGAATATTTGAAAGTCATCTTTGGCTTACGTGCATAGATGGACTATTGATTATTGGTTTTACAGTTGTATATCTTTGGCTTACGTGCAAAGATGGAATGTTGATTATTGATTTTACAGTTGTATATCTTTGGCTTACGTGCAAAGATGAACTATTGATTGATGAGTATCTTTGGCTTATGTGCATAGATGAACTGTTGATTGGTATGATTATGACCAGGGATCATTAAGTATAATCATGACCCGCAATGTTACAAACGATGTGGTAAAAGTCCTCATTGGCCCGTAGTGCATTGATGGACAGTTGTTGGTATGATTATAACCAGGGATTATTCGGTATAATCATGAACATTATTGAAAACACGAATATCCTTGGCCCGTAGTGCGTGGATAATTCGTGGTCATAATACTAATGAATATCCTTGGTCGTAGTGCAGGGATGATTCGATGATGTGAATTATTTATTAAGCTGAGTCTCAGCAATAAAATATTGATAATACACTTTTAATTCGTAGAAGATAGTAGACATCATGCTCTACTTGACTCTTCTAAAATACAGTTGTATGTCTTTGGCTTGTAGTGCAAAGATGAATTGTTAATGAATATCTTTGGCCGTAGTGCAAAGATGAATTTATTAGTATGATTATGAACAAGAACTGTGATTTGGTATAACCATGATTTTTGATGTTTCAAGTAAAGACAAGTGATGAAAATTATCTTCGTCTTGGGTGCGAAGAGGAATTTAGAATCACAATTATGATTATGAGTTATTATCATGATTGTGGACAGGAATTGTTGATTGATGTTACAGGGATAAAACATTGTTGGTGGACTTTTAACATGGAGAAGATAATAGACCTTATGGTCTATTTGACTCTTCTAATGGATTGCTCGTTCCACTGCAACTATGGTTGAAAAGTTTTATCATCTACCATATGTTCTAAATCTCTGATTTATTACTGATGAAGGCTATTGATAATTTAATTATCTTTAGTCATGATATTCTTTACTGGGCTAGTTGTGCTCACCCTTTTTGCTTCATAATTCCTTTCAGGTGATAAGAGTGTAGCTGGGTCGAGCGGGGGTAACAGGGGATTAGAACGGTGGTCTATAGCTGTTGAGGCTTCCCCTAAAATAGTATGAAAATAATTTTATTGAGAATTTCAGATAAGTGTGTCGTATTTTATACGTCATTTTAACCGTTGATTTTGGTGAACCGAATAGGGAGAGGTGAACCAAACTTTGGAAGGGTGTTTTGCCACTATCATACAAGATGTCTAATGATAGACGACTTTGTGTTATCATAAGAGAAGGTTGTGCACATGCATTGCTGATTATATCTATGAGCACTACCTATATAATCTTGGGGTTTGTTTGAATTATAATTCTCAATTGGAGATAATGAAGATAATTATATGTCAAGAGAAGACTCACCATTGGAAAGAACATGACAGTAATCTTCTCATTTTCCTTTGGGGTCTATTGGGTCAACCAAGGATAATTCGGGAGTCATATGATATCTATCATAACTTAGATGCATGGCCTCTCATGTACGAAGGTTTCCTTGAGTAATTTCCAAATATTTTAATTTCTAAAATAGTTATTGACTGTACTTTTATGTAAAGTAACATTGTAAGGTTGTGATCGAGGCACCATTAGAGTTACATACATTTGTATTAAAACTCACAGTTTAAGCATGTGGTAGTAATACTGCATTTACAGTTCAACAGTTGTATAAATGAAGTTTGTATTTGATTTTTATAGTGTGATATCTGGCGACTCAAAATGGGTCATGTGGACCTATTTTGGGGGTGTCACATAAATGCAATTACATTGCGGTATCTTATTAGACTGGCAACTCATGAAAAACTAGATATGTATCTAATGGATGTTGTTACAGCCTATTTATATGGGTCAATTGATAATAATGTTAATATGAAAATCCCTGAAGGATTTAAAATGCCTGAAGCATATAATTCAAATCCCCGGGAAGTTTACTCAATCAAGTTGCAAAGGTCCCTATATGGGTTAAAGCAATCAGGACGCATGTGGTACAATCATCTTAGTGAATATTTATTGAAAGAATGGTATAATAATAACCCTATATGCCCATGTGTTTTTATAAAGAAGTCAGAATTCGGTTTTGCTATCATTGCTATATATGTTGATGATTTAAATATTATTAGAACTCATGGAGAGATTCCAAAGACAATGAATTATTTAAAGAAAGAATTTGAGATAAACGATTTAGGAAAAAACAAAATTTTATCTCGGCCTGCAGATCGAGAATTCTCATTCATCAGTCATCTTACACAGAGAAGGTCCTTAAAAGATTTTATATGGATAAAGCTCATCCATTGAGTACCTCAATGGTTGTTAGATCACTTGATGTGAAAAAGGACCCTTTTAGACCTCGCGAGGATAATGAAAAATTACTTGGTCCTGAAGTACCATATCTCAGTGCAATTGGTGCATTAATGTATCTTTCTAATAATACACGACCTGATATAGCAATCTCTGTGAATTTGTTAACAAGATATAGCTCTTCTCCTACCCGGAGACATTGGAATGGCGTTAAACATATTTTTTGTTACCTACGAGGAACTATGGATATGGACTTATTTTATTCAAAGATAGATAATCATAAATTAGTTGGATATCCTGATGCAGGGTATTTATCTGATCCACATAAAGGTCGATCTCAAACAGGTTATCTCTTTATGTGTGGTGATACTGCTATATCATGGAGATCTACAAAGCAAACATTAGTTTCCACTTCATAAAATCATGTTGAAATATTTGCAATCTATGAAGCAAGTCGAGAATGTGTATGGTTGAGATCAATGACTCAACATATTCGTGAAATATGCGATTTATCCTCCAGCAAAGAAACTCCAACCATTCTGTATGAAGACCATGCTACATATAGCTCAATTAAAAGGAGGATACATCAAAGGAGATAGAACAAAGCACATCTCACCAAAATTCTTTTTCACACATGACCTTGAAAAGTGTGGTAACATTAATGTTCAGCAAATTCACTCAAAAGATAATATTGCAGATTTGTTCACCAAGGGATTACCAACTGCAACGTTTAAAGGATTGCGTCGCAATATTAGAATGCGACAGCTGAAGGACTTAAGGATACATTCATGAGGGGGAGCTAATACGCGCTGCACTCTTTTTTCCTTAACCAAGGTTTTTTCCCATTGGATTATTCCTGGAAAGGTTTTTAATGAGGCAACTTTTAATGCGTATGTGTAAGACCCCGAATTTTATGAAATAAAAGTATTCAATTTTTCTTATAATTATTATTCAGTAAATGGTTAAATTGATAAAAGTTTAAAGTTAAGAGTGATATATGTAAAATTTTCAAAATACGCAAGTGGTTATAAAATACACATTTCTGTAGGGGAATATTCGTTTGGTCGTGGAATATTCTTGTTGTCGGGGAATATTCGTATATATGGTTGCGATTATTTATGGGCCCCCAAGCAGAATAAGCTTGTCGGATGAAGAAAAGCGACAAGTTTGAGTTTTTATAAATAACGGCGTTGATAGTTACCATTAACATTTGTTGGAATACCCTTGGTTAAAATACGGTAATATGCGTGGTTGCACAAAGTAGCACTGCGGTATTGCACAAGTATTTTTGAATTATTGATTCTTACGTAAGAAGGCACTACTCAATAATTGTTACGGTAATTCTTCATTCAATATTCTATTTTATTGATTCAATAATTCTTTGCGTTGATATTTTATATTATTGTTGTTTCAATAATTGTCAACCGCACCGATATTTCCCATTATCGGATCAATAATTCATATTATTTGAATAATATTATTAGATAGCATTATTGGCAATGTCTAGAAAGTTACGTCGAGGAGAGGTTTGGTCACCTAATTGCTTGCTAGTAAGGAGAAATCCTTATTGGAAAGCCCCTCTTTCTGAGGAGCGCTGGTTGTCATTATTGTGATTACGTAATATTATTTGTGAATAATTAATTATTGATAAGGAAATATTTATTTGATGCGGATATAAATGATGGATTTATTTATTTTATGTGGTTATAATTGAAGGAATTAATGTTGAGGTGTTTTATCAGTATTTTTGTCTGAATGAAAGTATTAAAAATTAAATCAGTATTTTTGCGATATATTGCGTGAGATATAATTTTTAATCGGACCGTTGGATTTTTGTGATTTTTGAATATGTTATACATATATAAGTTGAGTATATGTCCATAAATTTTGAACCGTTAAAAATGAACTTATGAATTGTTATGAATTTTAAGAGGTGACTGGTTCAGAAATTGTTAAAATTTTGGAATTTATCATTTTGGTGGAAAATTCTAGAATGCGTGGGCCCCACCTATGGTTGGTGAAGAAATGTACTGAAATTATAATTCAAATGTGGTGGGTGGCAATAGTAGCGAGTAACGCCATCAAAGTGTGCAGTCAAAATCGCTTGGCGTCTTAACATTTTCCTATAAATAGAGTGCTGAGTTAGAATTGAAAATCACACCAGAAACATAAGCTTTCTCTCTTTCTCTCTCTATATTATCAAGCATATTTTGTTAGTATTTAGATACTTTGAGAGTTGCTATCCAGTGCAAGGTTCCTTCGGCTTTACATTCTGGTCAGAAGTACTGCTCTTTTGAGGTAAGGGATTTTTAAGGGTTATTATGTTTTTCAGTTTCGTACTTTTTCCAGACATTCAAAATTCTGGAAAAATTTGAAATGATAATTTGATGAGTTTTCTTGATTGTGTCCAAAAATGAAGATTTTTGGATGTATAGATTAGGAGTTATGGATTTTATGAGAAAAGACTATTTTAAAAGTAAACCCTTATAACTCCTTGTGGTTAACTCCAAAATTGATGAAATTTTTATTGGGAGTACATCTATATAATATCAAGATACTCTGTAAATTTGAATTTTTGGATAAAAGTAAAATTTATGATAAATGTCTAAATATTAAATGAGTTTGGGTATATGAAAAATTGTAAATGAATTTTAAAATTCGAGAAAAACATATGTTCAATATGGGGATCATATCATGCTAAATCCGAGAAAAATAATATTTTTGGGCTGATTTGGTATTTTTCATGAAAATGGACTAGTTATGAATAAATAAATTAAATATGTTATGTGAAGTATAAAAAAATTGAGCAATAGGATTTTATGATTTGGGAATCCTATATATGGTATATCTGATTTTTGATGAGGTTGTTGGTTATTGGTGATGAAATCTTATGAGTTTGGCATTTTAGTATGATTAAATGCATTAATTAGTAAGGTGTAAACAATTAAAATAAATTATTTATAAGTTTAAGAAATGATTAAAACATTGTGGTAGTATTAATAATATTAGATTATGAGATTATTAAGTGATTTATAACATTTGGATTAAGGTGTTATGAAATCATTGATTTATGAATCTTACTCTTGAAATTAAATGCAGTTGTTGATCGTATTATTTTTATTATCTATATAATATTTTTATAATCCCGGTGATGAAATTTCTCTTTGACTTAAGTGTAATATTGGTATGATCGTGACTATGGGTTCTCTTTGGCCAGTAGTGCAAAGATGAATTGTTGACTGGTATGATCATGACCATTGAATTTACAATGGAATATTTTTAGCTTAAGTACAAAGGTGAATTGATCAACATGGTTATAATTATTGTTTATATAAATTCTGAAATGATTATATATTTCTTTGAGATATGAATATCTTTGGCCTGTAGTGCAAAGATGACCTGTTATTGAATATCTTTGGCGTGTAGTACAAAGATGACATGTTGTTGAATATCTTTGGCCTGTAGTGCAAAGATGACCTGTTGTTGAATATCTTTGGCGTATAGTACAAAGATGACTGTTGTTGAATATCTTTTTTGCGTAGTGCAAAGATGACATTATTGAATATCTTTGGCATGTAGTGCAAAGATGAACTGTTAATGAATATCTTTGGCCGTAGTGCAAAGATGAACTTATTATTATGATTATGAGCGAGGCGTGATTTGGTATAACCATGATCTTTGATGTTTCGGGTAAAGACATGTAATGAAAATTATCTTCGTCTTGGATGAGAAGAGAAAATTAGAGCTACAATTATGATTATGAGTTATTCACGTGGATTTGTGAGCGAGGATACATTGATTAATGTTCTGAGGTTAAAGCATTGTTGGTGGACTTTTAACATGGAGAAGATAATAGACTTTATGGTCTATTTGACTCTTCTAATGGATTGCTCATTCCGCTGCAACTATAGTTGAAAAGTTTTATCATCTACCATATGTTCTAAATCTCTGATTTATTACTGATGAAGGCTATTGATAATTTAATTATCTTTAGTTATGATATTCTTTACTGGGCTAGTTGTGCTCACCCCTTTTGCTTCACAATTCCTTTCAGGTAATAAAAGTGTAGCTGGGTCGAGCGGGGATAACAAGGGAACAGTGTGGTGGTCCGAGACTATCAAAGTTTCTAAACACATTATAAAACGGCATGACATACAATATATAATTATATTGAGGACCTAAGATGTGTGCGTCGTATATTATACGTCACTTAATAATTAATTTGGTGAACAACAATAGGGTGAGGTGAACCCAACTTTGGAAGGGTATTTTGCCACTATCATACAAGATGTCTAATGATATACAATCTCGTGTTATCATAAGAAAGGGTTGTGCACATCCACTTGCTGAGTATATCTACGAGAACTACCTATATGATCTTGGAGTTGGGTTGAAACATAATGTTCAATCGCAGACGATGGAGATAGTTATATGTCAAGAGAAGACTCACCATTGGAAGGAAGATGATAGTAATCTTCTCGTTTTTCTTTGGGTTCTATTGGATCAACCAAGGATAATTCTCTGGACATATGATATCTATCATAACTTAGATTCATGGCCTCCTATGTACGAAGGTTTCCTTGAGCACTTCCCAAAGATTTTAATTTCTAAAACAGTTCTAGATTGTACCTTTATGTAAGGTATCAATGTGAGGTGCTGTCCATAGTTGGGACATGAGTCACAGTTGGTATTAAAACTCACAGTATATGTGTTGTTGTATTTTGCACGACAATTGTAGTAATAAAGTTGTAGTTATTTTCTGTACTATGTATTTGGCGACTCAGAATAAGTTGGATAGATTGTACCTATTTTGGGGGCGTCACACTTTCTCTCTCTATATTAACAAGCGTATTTTATGAGTATTTAGATACTTTGAGATTTGCTATTCAGTGCAAGGTTCCTTCGGCTTTACATTCCGGTCAGAAGTACTGCTCTTTTGAGGTAAGGGATTTTTAAGGGTTATTATGTTTTTCAGTTTCGTACTTTTTTCAGAACTTCAAAAATTCTGGAAAAATTTAAAATAATAATTTGATGAGTTTTCTTGATTGTGTCCAAAAATGGCAATTTTTGGATCTATAGATTAGGAGTTATGGATTTTATGAGAAAAGACTATTTTAAAAGTAAACCCTTATAACTCCTTGTGGTTAACTCCAAAATTGATAAAATTTTTATTGGGAGTACATCTATATAATATCAGTATACCCTGTAAATTTCAGAATTTTTGGATAAAAGTACAATTTATGATAAATGTCTAAATATTCGACAGGTTTGGCCATATAAAAAATAGTAAATGAATTTTAAAATTCTGAGAAAAATATATGTTCAATATGGGACTATATTCTGCTAAATCCAAGAAAAGAAAATTTATTTGTACTGATTTGGCATTTTTCATGAAAATGGACTAGTTATGAGTAAATGAATTAAATACGTTATGTGAAGTAACAAAATTGAAAAATAGGATTTTATGGTTTGAGAATCCTATATGAGGTATATGCAGATTTGTGATGAGGTATTTGGTTATTGGTGATGAAATCTTATGAGTTTGACATTTTAGGATGATTAAATGCATTAATTAATAAAGTGTAAACAATTTAAATAAATTGTTTATAAGTTTAAGAAATGTTATTCTTTCAATATCATCATACCGAAATATTGGTATGGATTTTATTGTAGAATTTCTACCTTTTTCATGTCGAGGTTACTATTCATAAATTACTATTCATGAGTTACTATTCATGAGTTACTATTCACGAGTTACTATTCATGGGGTACTATTCACGATAAAATTGGTTTCATTTTCTGACCAAATTATCGTTGATTTATGAATCTTACTCTTGAAATTAAATCCATGTTTTGATCATATTATTTTTATTATCATATATAATATTTTTATAATCCCGGTGATGAAATTTCTCTTTGACTTAAGTGTAAAGATGAGTAGATTATTAGTATGATCGTGACTATGGGTTCTCTTTCGCCAGTAGTGCAAAGATGAATTGTTGACTGGTATAATCATGACCATTAAATTTATAATTGAATATTTTTAGCTTAAGTGCAAAGGTGAATTGATCAACATGGTTATAATTATTGTTTATATAAATTCTGAAATGATTATGTATCTCTTTGAGATATTAATATCTTTGGCCTGTAGAGCATAGATGAATTGTTGTTGAATATCTTTGGCCTGTAGTGCAAAGA
The DNA here is from genome assembly GCA_020205615.1 of Panax quinquefolius. Taxonomy (NCBI): domain Eukaryota; kingdom Viridiplantae; phylum Streptophyta; class Magnoliopsida; order Apiales; family Araliaceae; genus Panax; species Panax quinquefolius. The sequence goes on from CM035158.1 coordinate 31,063,261, forward strand.
TGACCTGTTGTGGAATATCTTTGGCGTGTAGTGCAAAGATGACCTGTTGTTGAATATCTTTGGCCCGTAGTGCAAAGATGACCTGTTGTTAAATATCTTTGGCATGTAGTACAAAGATGTACTGTTAATGAATATCTTTGGCTCGTAGTGCAAAGATGAACTTATTATTATGATTATGAACAGGAACTGTGATTTGGTATAACCATAATCTTTGATGTTTCAGGTAAAGACCTGTGATGAAAAATATCTTCGTCTTGGATGAGAAGAGAAAATTAGAACTACAATTATGATTATGAGTTATTCACATGACTGTGAACATGATCTGTTGTTTAATGTTACAGGGTTAAAGCATTGTTGGTGGACTTTTAACATGGAGAAGATAATAGATTTTATGGTCTATTTGACTCTTCTAATGGATTGCTCGTTCCGCTGCAACTATGGTTGAAAAGTTTTATCATCTACCATATGTTCTAAATCTCTAATTTATTACTGATGAAGGCTATTGATAATTTAATTATCTTTAGTCATGATATTATTTACTGAGCTAGTTGTGTTCACTCTTTTGCTTCAAAATTCCTTTCAGGTAATAAGAGTGTTTCCGGGTCGAGCGGGGATAACAGGGAAATAGAACGGTGGTCTATAGCTGTTGAGGTTCTCCCTAAATAGTATGGAAATAATTTTATTGAGAACTTTAGATAAGTGTGTCGTATTGTATACGTTATTTGATATTTAATTTTGGTGAACCCAAGAATAGGGTGGCCTTGAACCCAACTTTGGAAGGTGTTTTGTCACTATCATACAAGATGTCTAATGACATACAACCTCGTGTTATCATAAGAGGCGGTCTTGTGCACATCCACTTGCTGAGTATATCTACGAGCACTACCTATATGATCTTGGAGTTTGGTTTAAACATAATGCTTAATTGCAGAGACGGTGGAGATAGTTATATGTCAAGAGAAGACTCACCATTGGAAGGAACATGATAGTAATCTTCTCATTTTCTTTTGGAGTCTATTGGATCAACCGAGGATAATTCTCCGGACATATGATATCTATCATAACCTAAGCATGGCCTCCCATGTATCTGAAGGTTTCTTGAGCACTTCCCAAAGTTTTAATTTCTAAAACAGTTATTGACTGTACATTTATGTAATGTATCAATGTGAGGTGATGTCCATAGTTGGGACATGAGTCACAGTTGGTATTAAAACTCACAGTATATGTGTTGTTGTATTTTACACGACAATTATAGTAATAAAGTTGTAGTTATTTTCTGTACCATGTATTTGGTGACTCAGAATTGGTTGGATGGATTGGACCTATTTTGGGGGCGTCACAGTTGGTATCAGAGCTTAGGGATATGATCTCTGGCGGAGATCCGAAATTAGAACTAGGAAGGGAGAGACGAGTAATATCCTTCGCTAGTGTGTGTCCTACCTAAGCTGAATTTTATTAATTAAGTTGATAAATTGTGATATGTCAATTAACCTTGTTTTGAAGCTGTATTCTAGAATGATATCTAAAATACAGGAGATGAGCATTGGAGAAATCATGAGGACATGAAAGATGAAATTTGAGATGAAAGCAAGGTATTCTCAACTCTTTGAAATACCAGGTACGTAAATTTCGGGGACGAAATTTCATAAGGAGATGAGATTGTAAGACCTCGGATTTTATGAAATAAAATTCAATTTTTCTTATAATTATTATTCAGTAAATGGTTAAATTGATAAAAGTTTAAAGTTAAGGGTGATATATGTAAAATTTTCAAAATACGCAAGTGGTTATAAAATACTCATTTACGTAGGGAATATTCGTTTGGTCGTGGAATATTCTTGTTGTGGAGAATATTTCGTATGATGACGCTAGATCATTTTGTGAGCCCCCTAGCAGAATAAGCTGTCGAATAATTAAGAAAATGACAAGTTTGAGTTTTTATAAATAACGCCTTGAGAGTTACCATTAACACCGTTGGAATACCCCATGGATAAAATCTGATGTAATATGTGTGGTTGTTGCGATGTAGCACCACGGTATTACCGCGTATTTTTAAATTATTGATTCTTACGTAAGAAGGCACTACTCAATAATTGTTACGTAATTCTTATTCAATATTCTATTTTATTGATTCAATAATTCTTTGCGTTGATATTTTATATTATTGTTGTTTCAATAATTGTCACTGCATAGTATTTCCCATTATCAGATCAACAATTGATATTATTTGAATAATATTATTAGATAGCATTATTGGCAATATCTAGAAAGTTACATCGAGGAGAGGTTTGGTCACCTAATTGCGCTAGTAAGGAGAAATCCTTATTGGAAAGCCCCTCTTTCACAGGAAGGCACTCGTGGTTGTCATTATTGTGATTACGTAATATTATTTGTGAATAATTAATTATTGATATATGATTAAGGAAATATTTATTTGATACAGATATAAATGATGGATTTATTTATTTTATGTGGTTATAATTGAAGGAATTAATGTTGAGGTGTTTTATCAGTATTTTTGTCGGAATGGAAGTATTAAAAATCAAATCAGTGTTCTTGCGATATATTGCGTGAGTAATAATTTTTAATCCGACCGTTGGATCGTTGTGATTTTTGAATATGTTATACATATATAAGTTGAGTATATGTCCACAAATTTTGAACCGTTAAAAATGAATGTATGAATTGTTATGAATTTTAAGAGGTGACTGGTTCAGAAATTGTTGAAGTTTCAGAATTTATCATTTTGGTGGAAAATTCTAGAATGCATGGGCCCCACCTATGGTTAGTGAAGAAATGTGCTGAAATTCTAATTCAAATGTGGTGGGTGGCAATAGTAGCAGGTAAAGCCATCAGGTAGCAGGTCAAGTCTGCTTCAGCGTGCTAACATTTTCCTATAAATAGAGTGCTGAGTTAGAATTGAAAAACACACCAGAAACATAATCTTTCTCTCTTTCTCTCTCTATATTATCAAGTGTATTTTGTTAGTATTTAGATACTTTGAGAGTTGCTATTCAGTGCAAGGTTCCTTCGGCTTTACATTCCGGTCAGAAGTACCGCTCTTTTGAGGTAAGGGATTTTTAAGGGTTATTATGTTTTTCAGTTTCGTACTTTTTCCTGACCTTCAAAAATTCTGGAAAAATTTGAAATGATAATTTGATTAGTTTTCTTGATTGTGTCCAAAAATGACAATTTTTGGATGTATAGATTAGGAGTTATGGATTTTATGAGAAAAGACTATTTTAAAAGTAAACCCTTATAACTCCTTGTGGTTAACTCCAAAATTGATGAAATTTTTATTGGGAGTACATCTATATAATATCAGCATACTCTGTAAATTTCGGAATTTTTGGATAAAAGTAAAATTTATGATAAATGTCTAAATATTCGGCAGTTTTGGCCATATGAAAAATTGTAAATGAATTTTAAAATTCTGAGAAAAACATATGTTCAATATGGGACTGTATCATGCTAAATCCCAGAAAAAAAATATTTTTGGAACTGATTTGGTATTTTTCATGAAAATGGACTAGTTATGAATAAATAAATTAAATATGTTATGTGAAGTAACAAAATTAGAAAATAGGATTTTATGGTTTGAGAATCCTATATGAGGTATATGCAGATTTGTGATGAGGTATTTGGTTATTGGTGATGAAATCTTATGAGTTTGGCATTTTAAGATGATTAAATGCATTAATTAATAAAGTGTAAACAATTTAAATAAATTGTTTATAAGTTTAAGAAATATTATTATTTCAATATCATTATACCGAAATATTGGTATGGATTTTATTGTGGAATTTCTACCTTTTTCATGTCGGGGTTACTATTCATGAATTACTATTCATGAGTTACTATTCATGAGTTACTATTCACAAGTTACTATTCACGGGGTACTATTCACGATAAAATTGGTTTCTTTTTCTGACTAAATTATCGTTGATTTATGAATCATACTCTTGAAATTAGATCCATATTTTGATCATATTATTTTTATTATCATATATAACATTTTTATAATCCCGGTGATGAAATTTCTCTTTGACTTAAGTATAAAGATGGGTAGATTATTGGTATGATCGTGACTATGGGTTCTCTTTGGCCAGTAGTGCAAAGATGAATTGTTGACTGGTATAATCATGACCATTGAATTTACAATGGAATATTTTTAGCTTAAGTGCAAAGGTGAATTGATTAACATGGTTATAATTATTGTTTATATAAATTCTGAAATGATTATGTATCTCTTTGAGATATTAATATCTTTATTTTGTAGTGCTGAAAAGATGAATTGTTGTTGAATATCTTTGGTGCAGTAGTGCAAAGATGATCTGTTGTGGAATATCTTTGGCGTGTAGTGCAAAGATGACCTGTTGTTGAATATCTTTAGCCCGTAGTGCAAAGATGACCTGTTGTTAAATATCTTTGGCATGTAGTGCAAAGATGAACTGTTAATGAATATCTTTGGCTCGTAGTGCAAAGATGAACTTATTATTATGATTATGAACAGGAACTGTGATTTGGTATAACCATGATCTTTGATGTTTCAGGTAAAGACTTGTGATGAAAAATATTTTCGTCTTGGATGAGAAGAGAAAATTAGAACTACAATTATGATTATGAGTTATTCACATGATTGTGAACAGGATCTGTTGATTAATGTTACAGGGTTAAAGAATTGTTGGTGGACTTTTAACATGGAGAAGATAATAGACTTTATGGTCTATTTGACTCTTCTAATGGATTGCTCGTTCCGCTGCAACTATGGTTGAAAAGTTTTATCATCTACCATATGTTCTAAATCTCTAATTTATTACTGATGAAGGCTATTGATAATTTAATTATCTTTAGTCATGATATTATTTACTGAGCTAGTTGTGCTCACTCTTTTACTTCAAAATTCCTTTCAGGTAATAAGAGTGTCAAGGGTCGAGTGGGGATAATGAGGAAATAGAGCGGTGGTCTATAATGTTGTTGGTTCTCCCTAAATAGTATGGAAATAATTTTATTGAGAACTTTAGATAAGTGTGTAATAGTATTGTATACGTCATTTGATATTTAATTTTGGTGGGCCCTGAATAGGGTGAGGCGAACCCAACTTTGGAAGGGTGTTTTGTCACTATCATACAAGATGTCTAATGACATACAACCTCGTGTTATCATAAGACAGGGTTGTGCACATCCACTTGCTGAGTATATCTACGAGCACTACCTATATGATCTTGGAGTTTGGTTGAAACATAATGCTCAATTGCAGACGGTGGAGATAGTTATATGTCAAGAGAAGACTCACAATTGGAAGAAACATGATAGTAATCTTCTCGTTTTTCTTTGGGGTCTATTGGATCAACCAAGGATAATTCTCTGGACATATGATATCTATTATAACCTAGACGCATGGCCTCCCATGTACGAAGGTTTTCTTGAGCACTTCCCAAAGATTTTAATTTCTAAAATAGTTATTGACTATACATTTATGGAATGTATCAATGTGAGGTGCTGTCCATAGTTGGGACATGAGTCACAGTTGGTATTAAAACTCACAGTATATGTGTTGTTGTATTTTGCACGACAATTGTAGTAATAAAGTTGTAGTTGTTTTCTGTACCATGTATTTGGCGACTCAGAATAGGTTGGATGGATTGGACCTATTTTGGGGGCGTCACAGTATGACTATACAATAGACATCCAAAGGGTAGTGTTATAAAATTATAATGGATGTCTAGATTCATATAATGGATGTCTAGATTCATTCTCCTTATCTTTGTATGTAATGATTTTGGAACTCCCATGTCCATTGAATTTTGAAACTCATGACCTTTGAGTTTTGTAACCTCCTAGTATTGATGTTCTTATATCTATAAATAAGAGTATTATAAAGTGATTGAGAAATATAAAAATACAAAGATATGGAGAATGAATCTAGACATCCATTATATGAATCTAGACATCCATTATAATTTTATAACATAAATGAATTAGTTGTTTGTGAATTCGTCTCGATTCGTTTGATTTTATTTTTTTTTGATAATGAGGGGTTTTCCCAATCGCAGTCGGACTAATCCCCCAGTCCGAACCAACCTTTTTTTTGAAACTAGCTTGCGACGGTTGATTCGACTCAACTTGTGTTCTTTATCAATTTGGGTTTTAACAAGTTTTATTTTAAATAAAGGAGTCGAGTTCGAGTTATGCTTTGTTTCCTTTGAGCTCGACTCGTTATTGACTTAATTCATTAAAACTTGATTTAATTGGTTTAACTCGACTTGTTTAAACTACTGAACCGACTCGATTCAAATCACTTAAACTTGACTTGATTGACGGACTCGAATATGACGCTTGATATTATTGTTCTTGTAAAACAAAAATCTCAATTTTAAATAAAGGGGTCGGGTTCGAGTTATGTTTTGTTTCGTTTGAGCTCGACTTGTCATTGACTTAATTTGTTAAAACTCGATTTAATTGATTTAACTCGATTTGCTTAAACTATAAAATTGACTCTATTCATATCACTTAAAATTGACCGAGTCAAATATGACGCGTGATACTATCTCCGTTCTTAAAAGATTGTCGTTTAAGATTTTTTGCACATGGATTAAGAAAATCATTTAATACTATCATTTAACAATTAAAATTTGTTTGAAATTCCATCACTACCCCTTTATGGAAAGTTGAAAACTATTAATACATGAGAGAGAATTTGTTGGGATAATGAGAGAAGGTAGGAGTGTTATAGGAAAATAAATAATTTATTCTCCTAAAAAGTTGTAAACGATAAATAAATTAAAATAAATTTATTTTTTTGAAACGATAATTTTTTAGGAACGGAGGGAGTATTATTGTTTTTGTAAAACAAAAAGCTCAAAATGGTCCCAAACCATCTCTGCTACCATCAAACAAGTCATATAAGCAATGATGCACTTGAGTTGTTTTCTATAAATTTAAATTATCCATATGATTATTTCAACTAGTTAAAGTCCAACAATGTTGGACTGTAGATTCCTCCACTAGAGGCTTCTTCATTCTACATGGCGGTCAACCCTTGTGTTTCCATCTTCTTAACAACCATTAAGATACCATTCACATGTGTTCCATGTTCCAACTATACTTAAAAAAAAAAAAAAAAAAAAAATCAGATATACCCACTTTCTTTTGGGATAATCTGGTAATTTCACATCATCCAAACATGATTGGCACTGAACAAATAGTATAGGTTATAGATTCCTTAACTGGATTGATCTAATATTGATTAGAGGATTAATATATGAATTTTATTTCCCATTAGGTTAATGATTTCTGTTTAATTATAATTGAAATTTCCTAATTTGTTGAGCAACTCCTTAATGAAATAATTATCATTGAAAAGACATAAATACAATATTAATAGGGGATATTAATTAAAAGTCTTGCTTAGACTATTAGACTATGTTTGTTTGCAATAATTATATTTGAGATATGACTATTAATCAAGTGTCTTGTTTGTTTTTAAATTTAGACTTTGAACTATTAGTCCAGAAATTATTGTTTGTTTTTAAATTTAGACTTGAGATTATTAGTCCAAGAATTATAAAATAACTTAATATGAATGATTATTTAATATCATATTCAACCCATATTATTATAATTATAATTTTGAGATTATAATTATAACATTAATAATCTTGAAATTATAATCCCATATAATTATAATTTTATAGATTATAATCTTTTACAAACAAACATAAACATTTTAATACTGTTCTTTTATAATTGGCACACTATATATTTGTATATAGCTACAACCATAAACCATTTTAGTAGACTAAGTTGTTCTTCTATATATTTATTTATTTTATTTTGTTTGTTATTGTTCATTTTCATGCATATATATATATATATATATATATATATATATATATATATATATATAATGGTTTTCGTTCACATTGTAAATTTGAAATGACTAGTACACAAAGGATCAGACCATTTCACATTTATCCTGTCTTAATGTTATATAGTATACTTTCTAAACTTTATTTATCAATACTACTTTCAAAAACCAACTACTTCCACGCACTAAAATTAATAAAGTCAATACTCTATAGTTGTATTTTTTATATAAAAAACATGGTGTTATATAAGTTAGACTAAATTATAAATCTAACCCTTCTATTTATCATATTTTTACGAGTGCTTCCTAAATTTATCTTTTTAGTACAAGTCTACCTCATAAATATATTACTCATGTAAAATTGTTCCTCTATTGTTTTCCGTTGATAACAAAGCAAATTCTATTAATTGAATCTGACAAAAAAAATACTAACGTATTATTCTGTTACATAAATTAAGGTAATTATAGTGCTAACAGGTGTGTCATCATGTTCCCAAGATGACAATCGAATTATCCGCTTCATTTGTAACAGTAATTTAAACCCTAACGACTACTTGTAACTTTAATTTCATAAAACACAATTTGGTTGAGATGAATTTTAGCACTAATTTAAAACCCATGGTTTGATTAAGATGAATTCAAACTCTAATTTGTGACCTCTTAGCTCACATTTTTTTCTTTTTCAATCGTAAATGCGAATTTTGTTGCTCTCAAATGCATCTCAAATAGACATGATAATATGTTAGCTCTTTCTGTCAAATTTAATTTGATAAAATTCAGTTTTTTAATGATAAAAGAGGTTGGAGGAACAATTTTGCACAACTGATGTATCTATGAGGGAGACTTGTGCCAAGAAAAAACTTTAGGGAACACTTGCAAAAACATAACAAATAGAAATATTAGATTTACAATTTAGTGCATTGGTCAAACTTTTGGCTGTGTATGTATATGGTTACTCAGCATTTGCAGCATTTAGAAGTTTAAACGTTCTTGAAAATCTTGTTCGTCTAGAAGTAACTTCTTTTAAATGCAACCTATTCAACTAATAAATACAACGTTTGAACAATGCACCAAAATTGAAATTCTAAACGTTGCAAACGCCAGACATAACTTTACCCTTTAAGATATATGTTGCTAAACGATATAACTTACAAGGTCATTTCAAATACGAAAATAATACAAAATGATTTTGATCTACAATTAACAGACCAAGTTATTACAAACCTGAGTCTATTTCATCTCCGATTAACATACCAAATTATTACAAACTTGATTTGGCTCGCGCTAATTAAGCAAATCGCGTTCGAACTAGGGATTCGACTATCAAGTCAAACTCTAGTTATTTAAAATTGAGTCATTAAATAAATGGACTATATGTATATATATAGCTGTGTATAGTATACATTCGTGCTATGGTAACAATTTTTTTAGGCTATAACAACGGTTGAATATCTATAACGACAGTTGAACCGTCACCATAGTCCAAAAAAACTGTTGTCATAAACGACTGTGTATTTCACAACTATATACATTTTTTTTACTAAATAATAATACTAATAATAATACAATTATTAAATTTGACTTGTTCAATAATTAAAAGTGACTTGACTCGATTCAACTCACAAACATCTAACAAATAATTGTTCGCTAATTGAATCGAGCTCGAATACCTAATTTGAGTTTGTTTTGAAACTCATCTCGCCTAGGCTCGTCTAACAATAGGGCAAAGGTGCAAAAAAACCCCTGATGTTTACACGGATGTCCCACTTCCACCCTAAACTAATTTTTTTTTCAAAAGTACCCTTAACGTTATATTTTTGGGTCGCCAACCGCACTGCTAAGTTAATTTTTAAAAAAACGGAACTTTTAAAAGCAATTTTTTTAAAAAATAGAATTTTTTAAAACGACTTTTAAAAAAAAAAACAAATTTTTAAAACAGATTTATTTAAAAATAGACTTTTTAAAAGCAAATTTTTTAAAAAAACAGAATTTTTAAAACAACTTCTTTTAAAAAAAACAATTTTAAAAACAATTTTTTAAAAAAAATAGAATTTTTAAAAATGGAACTTTTTAAAAGCAGTTTTTTTAAAAAAATAGATTTTTTTAAAAACAGCTTTTTTTTAAAAAAACAGAATTTTTAAAACAGAATTTAAAAAAACAGAACTTTTTTAAAAGCAGTTTTTTTAAAAAATAGAATTTTTTAAAAACAGCTTTTTTAAAAAAACAGAATTTTTAAAAAAACAGAATTTTTAAAAAACAAATTTTTTTAAAAACAAAATTTTTTAAAAACAGAACTTTTTTTTAAAGCAGTTTTTTTTTAAAAAATAGAATTTTTCTAAAAATACCTTTTTAAAGAAAACACAATTTTTAAAAACAGTTCTTTTAAAAAACAGAATTTTTTAAAATAGATTTTTTTAAAAAAGAATTTTTAAAATAGAATTTTTTTAAAACAAACTTTTTAAAAGGATTTTTTTAAAAAAATAGAATTTTAAAAAAACCATATTTTTTTTTAAAAAGGAACTTTTTAAAAAAGTTTTTTTTTTTAAAAAACAGAATTTTAGTATAATAGAATTTTTTAAAAACAGACTTTTTAAAAAAAATAGAATTTTTAAAAAAAAACAGAATGTTAGTATTTTTAGTATTTTTAAATTTATTTTTTTAGTATTTTAGATGTAAATATGTTATGTTTTGAATTTTAGTATTTTGATTAAATGATGTAAATATGTTATACTTTTTTATTTTGAATTTTAGTATTTTTTTGTTTTGATTAAATGATATATATTGTTTTATTTAAAATTTTTATTATATTTAAGCATGCCACGTCATCAAATTTTAACGCCGTTTGTCTTTTCTTGCAATACCCAAAATGTAATGTTAAAGGTACTTTTGGAAAAAAAATTAGTTTATGATGGAAGTGGGACATCCGTGTAAACATTAGGGGTTTTTTTGCACCTTTGCCCTCTTACAATATCCTTATTCTGGACTAATGTCAAAATTCTGACTCCTCTCAATCCTTGGGCTGAAGTTTACCTTTTTCTGTACTAATTCATAACTTATAGACCAACTCAACTGCACTACTTCATAACTTATAGACCAACTCAACTGCACTACGCATGATTGATTGGGATGGAAAAACCTCATTTCCTCCATCCCATTTTATGTGTAAAATATCAACATAACACAATTTTAGAAAAAGGAAAATCTTCCATACTGCAATACCTCTCCTGTTCATTAAAAAAGAAAAATAGTTGCAACAAATATTTTGGAAGTTGGGACATCCCAAAATGAAAGCAGGACACTAAAAATAGGACATAGGGGGTACCCTTTTTTTTTCTTTTTTTCTTTTTTTTTGTTGGGAGGAGAATAGCCCCTAATTCAGTACAACAAAATCTGGGCAGTGTAGCGCCCAAAACATCAATTGTCGACAGCCCCTTTAGGCTTTAGAGGTCCAGGCAAGCCCACCTTTGCTAGCCAGGCTGCGCAAGCATTTCCCTCCCTCCATGTAAGCTTCAATTTAGTGATCCATGCTCCATTGATAAGTTGTCGAATTTTGTACACAGAATTAAAATGAGGATCCTCTGTTGATGCTTTCAGGATCAATTGGATACAGCGAAGGGAGTCCGTCTCAATAACTGTATTCATTCTATTCTCTGTCTTTGCCAATAGCAGGGAGCACCCCAATAATTTCTTTGAAACCACCTAACCATCTGCAAATAAAACCACTATTTGAAGCAAATTATGATGTCTTAAAATAGAGTAATTCTCGAGCTAAATCAAAACAGAGAAATTTCGGACACGAGTATGCTACCAGTTACAAAAAGGTACACAAGAAAAACGTGAAGTAATTCAGAAGTCAAGACTAAGCCCTATGTAAAGTGCTTATTATGTGGGATAATCACCACCACTAAAATTGAAGACGAACAAACAGTATGCCCAAACATTCGGTTTGAAAAGCTCAAGAATCCTATCGCGTGGAACGTCTTCATACAAAAGCTAAGTTAACATGTATATTTTAATATGAGCATAATCTAGTTGTGCTGCAAGTTTTGACTCCATGAAAGACAGAATTATATCGTTCCACAACAAACAGAAAGCAGAGCTAAGTTCCCTGTTAATTTCAACACGGCTTTCCTCGTGTAATACTCAATTCCTTATTGGTGTGGAGGAGGTAATGACAATTCTATCGAGTAACTGAAACCAATAAATAAACATAAATATCAGAGACTTTGAGAACCTCAAAGAGGGTAGTGGGTCCCCCTTGCACTGCAAAAGAAAGTGCATATGGTAGTGCTTCAGTCTTGTTATATGTATATTTAAATTTTTTACATTTGTATTCAGTTGATCGGTTCTACTTACGAATTTAGGTATATATGTTATACATTTTAAGCTCTAATTTGGCATAATATATGTCTACTACAAATTATTTAATTAATCAAGTGTTATGCAATATTCGTACCCTAAACTGTTATGAACTGTTAAATCCTTAATTCTGCAGCATAAAGTTTATGTGTAAGTTGAAATAATATGTAGTGTAAATTGTAATAATATGTACTGGTTGCACTATTCCTAGTTCTCCACTTACGTATATGTCTTGCATCCTTATTCCCGTAAAAGGAATCAAGGATATAACCATTCATGACAAGTTAGACCATGATATGACAAGTTACATGTAACACCCCGGTCAAATCACGAGTCTGGAACAAATCTTGGGTCAAATCCCAAGTCCGAATCGAATCAAATCCATCCAAACAAGGCCTTAAACCACTAGCTCAATAGTATTTTCTTGAGTCATCTTAGCCCACCACAGACTCATCCAAAAAGACATGACTGAAGGTACTATTGTTAGTAACTTAATTCCTATAAATTTTTCCCACGTTCCCGTCACACACGACCCATAGATCTTTGTCTCTGTAGTCATCGTGGGATAATACCGGCTGGCTTCGTGCCCCCACGTCCGAACCTCATGACTCGATTCAAGCTTTCGAGAGTTGGCTTTGATACATATGTAACAACTCAGGTCAAATCCCGAGTCCGAAACAAACCTTGGGTCAAATCTCAAGTTTGAATCGAATCGAATCAAATCCATCTAAACAAGGCCTTAAAACACTAGCCCAATAGTATCTTTTTGGGTCATCTTAACCCACCACAAGCTCACCTAAAAGGTCATGACTGAAAGTACTATTGTTAGCAACTTAATTCCTTATATACAGACCGATGTGAGACTGGGCTGTTACAATACACTATTTTATTTAAGAAAAGTTTTAATACACGTATGTAGTGTACTCTCACAAAAGGAATAAAAAGGCCGTATATTGTAGTCAAAGAAAAACTCAGATTCTTAATTTTTTTGGGAATTACTAGCTAGGGTCTTAATTGAGATTAGTTGTCTGCCAATTGAATAGGTAAATCATAACATTTTAAAGCATTCCTCTATTGAAATCAAAGTCTCAACGGACTCACTGAAGCGAAATCAAGGGACTTAACCAAGGCACTTTATTGAGCTTACTCATCCTCCTATTGCATAATAGATAAATCAGAACATTTCAAAGCATTACTCCCAGAGAGTAAACAAAACCATCTCAGGTAGTTTGTTCCTGGTACCTAGTTAACACTTTTACTTTCACGTGCAAGATGCCAAGATCAGCTATTCAAGAATAAATACACCTTTGTTTCTATAATTTTGATATACAGGAGTTACATAACCTCAATGCTTATATCGGATGGAAAATTTAAGCTGTAATTCCAAAAAAGCAGAAGACACGCTATTAAACTTACCTGCAGCTAATAGCACTAACATGGCCGAGTCGATTCCTTTTTCTAGGTTCTCAAAAACGTCATAGATTAAGAAAACTCCATTTCTAATGGTTTCTCTTCAATGTGAATCAGTAATATTAGCGTCCAATCAACTTCAGCCCTGAAATAAAATGATAACGATTTATACTGACGATTGTCCGTGAATAAATTTAGGAAATTCATTCACCATTGTTCACAGAATTAGCACTTTATTTTCTTCTCCGATCTTTGTAAGTAATATTAGACCCATAACTACTGAGGCCATATAAGCATTTTGCAGATGATAAAAAGACTGTACATGGAAAGAAACTGACCTCAAAGACTTGTAAAGACCAAGTAATTTTGGAGAGAACTTCATATTAACATAGAGATCATATAAAACTCAGGAAAATAGAAAGCAGGATGGGATACCTGAGTTCGGAGTGGCGATGATCATCTTACTTTCCAATTCTTCAGCAGCATCAATCATCCCTTGTGCGTTGTAGGCTTGTATCATGGTAGCAAATGTGATAACATCTGGCTGACATTTTCTCTCCTTCATTTCCGAGAATAAGTCACCCATTTTATTTACATCACCAGCCCTCCCATAGGCACTGATGACACAGTTAAAAAATGGAGTATCCAGAATCACATCTGAATTTTCCACTTGCCTCATGATTGAATCAACTTTGTTCACAAGCCTGGCTTCGCTATATCCGCTAATGAGAGAGCAGTAAGTGATTGAATTAGGCTTCATTCCTTGATGCTTCATCTTGAGGAAGAATTCTTCCATCCTTTCAATATTTCCAGCTCTCTTGAATGTATCGATTACTATATTAAAAGTGACAATAGTTGGGGAGATGAACCTTTTCTTCATAAACTCCAAAATAGATCCCATTTTCTCATACATGCCAGCTTTTCCATATGATTTAATCAAGATATTAAATGTCATTACATCTGGGTTTATCCCCATAAGTTGAAATTCATCAAACCACTTCTCCATTTTCTCAATCTGTCCACAGTTACCATAAGCCCCAATTACTGAATTAAACGTGAAAACATCTGGTAGGCATGTGCTACTTCCAATCATGTTTGTCAATGAGCTCTCCATCAGTTTAAACAGTTCAGCCTTTCCATATCCATCAATTATAGTATTGTATGTGACTGTGCTACATTCAATTCCCAAGTATGACATCTCCTCTAGGATGCGCTCAATCATATCAAACCGACGGTATTTAGTGCAACAGTTGATTAGAGTTGAATAAGTATATACATCAGGTTTGCAGTCAGAGAATGACTTTATATCATCAATAGTTTGATACGCCTTATCAAGGAGACCACTAAAGCCATATGCACTCACTAGGGCTGTATAAACATCAATTGTGGGTTGGATCCCATCTAATAGCATGGTTTCGAAAAGCAAGCTAGCTTGCTTGGGCTGCCTGCACTTGCCAAGTATCACCAACAGCTTTGTGTATGTTTGGCCTCTTGGCTCATACCAATGTTGTTTACGAAGAAGATCAAAAATCTATAAGTAGAATACATCTCTATCATTGAATTGTGAAGTACTACAGTACATAGATAACATTTGAAATCAACAGCTGCGGAAATAAATCTGACATTCAACATTTGCTGAGAATCAATATACGTCCATAATTTCAGTCCCAAAATAGCAATATTAGAAATAACATAACTTTTAGCAGAAAACTCTTTTGGTGAAGGCCACAAAGTAAAGTGATTAAACAAGAGGCAGGGCCATCAGTACAGCAAAGGTTCAGATATTCCAATCCCAGTACAATTTTTATTGTCTTTTTGTCTATATTTTGCTATCAGATTCAAAAATACTTATTGGAAATTATATTTAAGTGGAAGACATTGGCTGAAAACAAAAAGAAATAGGGGAGGGAAAAGTGTTTGTATATCTAGGAAGTAGGCATGAATTGGTTCTTCATAATGGGAAAAAAAGAAAGAACAAATACCCAAAACAGTAACCAATTTCATAGTTCAATAAATAAAATAAGAACAAAACAACTAAACAAAAACAGAAATTCCAAGAGGGAGACAGAGAGCATATAATTATGTAACCCAAGTCCACATAAAAGCTAAAAATACCTCTAGGCTATGTTTGTTTCGATAGGACTATTAATGTCTTGTTTGTTTTCAAATTTGGACTTGGAACTATTAGTCCAGGGATTATAAAATGGCTTAATGTAGGGGATTATTTAATACCATATTCAACTAGGTATTATAATTCTTATCATTTGGGACTAAAATTTTTTGGACAAAATTAACCTCATTTTCAATTTCAGTCCAGTTAGGAATCAAATGATCAGCATCGAGTTGGACCACTTTAAAAAAGTATAGGTAATAGGTTCCAATGTGTATTTTGGGTCTTTTCGGACTTATCCAACACCAATATTTCAAAAAAATGCAAATATTTCAGCAAAATGCAAATATATCAACAAAATGCAAAGATATTTTTAATAAGACTGCCACTGATGGAGAAACAAAGAAAAAAAACCATTATATATTATCCACCACTCCCTTATCAAAATTAATATTAACTTAAGACAATTTGATATTTTTTAAAATTAATATAAATTCTTTTAATTTTAAATAATAGAATTATTAAAATTATAAATTATATAAAAAGTATTACTAGTTAAAATATTTATTGTTTTTAAAAGTAAAAGGAATTGAGTTAATTTTAATTATTAAAATATGTCATTAATTTTAAAAAGTCAAAATGCAAATATATGCATTTTAGCAGTCATTATATCTACTTCTAAGTTGGACCAATAATCATACTGTTGGAATTTGAGCCTAAATTAATACGAGTGTCATTAATTATTTTTAATAATTCCATATATTAATGTGTTCTACTCCATGAGTAGATTAAATTAAGTATTTGGAAGCTAAAATCCATGGAGTAATGAATGAGATATTAACTCCCAAAGATCATGATAAAAGATAACAAATACATGTGGGAAAAACCAAGCCCCACATAGGTTAGGAATTAAATATTTTATATGTTTATATACAAGGAAAATGCTCTTGGGTTTGGGCCCTAAGGGGTACCCCACTTTTGTGGAAGGGAGAGGACCTAGCCAAGGCTAGGTTTGAACCCACACGCGCGCCGCCGCCGCCGTCCGTCCGGCCAGGTCTGGGTCATGTATATAATTTTTTAGACAACATTTATTTAAATTTTTTAGACAATTTATTTAAAATTTTTAATTCAAATTTATTTAAATTTTATTTATTTAATTCTATTATCAAAACCGTGTCGTTTTGAAGCTGTATTTATTATATTATCAAAACTGTGTCGTTTTGAGAAGCGGTATTATCAAAATTGTGTCATTTTGAAGAAGCGGTATCTGTAAGATTGAACGGGCGGCCCTAAACTACGTCGTTTTTGTCGCGCCTTTTCTTCTAAGCCTAAAACTACGTAGTTTTGGTTCTGCTAACGCTTAAACTACGTCGTTTTAATTGACCGAATAGATGCGCCTATTCTGCAAATGGTCAAAACTATGTCGTTTTGACGAACAGATACAAATAATACCTCTTTAAGAGGCACCCCATGCCTTTTCAGGGGTGATGTGCCCATCCGAAGGGTCACCAACCCTCCTATAAATAGATAGGAGGGGGCAGCCTTCATTTCCATCCATTTCTTAAGCATTCTAGTCTAATAAAGCATTCTAGTATATAGTTTCTTCATCACTTTCCTTAGTAAATTTGAGAGAGAATTAGAGCATTTCTTTTGGTTCGAAGTGTATACTTTTAGCAGTGCTGCTAAAGTGTATGGTGTCATTGTATCCTGGGTGACAAGTGCTATCAACTCTAAGCACCATGCGGATGGCATAATTGTCTTAAGGACATAGTCCCAAGTACTAGCCTTGACAAATATTTTTTCTACAGTTCTGCTTAATTAAGATAAGTCAATATATATATAATTTCCTTTAAGGTTTATAACACATACTTCACGGATCTTGATAAAAAAATATTTATTTTTATATTAAATGAAACATGGATTTGGAAAAAAAATAAAATAAACAATTAGCAAATGAATATTGCACTTTTCCTAAAATGTAAGAAATATATAAATATAAATTTACTAGAGATATACAACCATACAAGCAAATATGCCCAAATAAGAAAAAAAAAGTAAAAGTTTACATAAAATCTAAATAAAGTTGCTTAACTAAGGAATATATTAGTATCACTCATTCCGTGCTATTTTTGCACATACAATAAAATATAGAATAATTAATATTTCATATATTTTTAAAAGTTACATGGTGAAACAATGTGAACTCGTTAACTTATCTCAAAGCAGATTTAAAATTTATAATTAATTGTTCATCATTTTTAATATATAAACAAGTTTAAATCATAGTTTAAAATATATTATTATTGGTAAGAGTATAATAATCCAAACCATATTTTTTATCCAATCCTTTAATTAATCCTAGAAAAAACAAACATAACATGAGATTATTTTAAGTTATCCCATGAATAATCCCATTAAAAACAAACATGTGACTAAGACTATTTAATCCTAGAATGAATATACTTGAGATTATAATCTTGCAAACAAACATGACCCTAATTAATAGAAAACACATCCAGTTGTAATTCAATCGGTTTATTTTTTTTAATTTTTTCAAATTATTCCCTTTATTGACCTACTAATAATAAGGGAAATTACTCAAACACTTGAAATTGTATCACCATAATTCCTGCCACATAAACACATAAGACAGAACACCAGTTCTACCTTATTGAAAAGAACACCTACCAAACTCAATCACAAGATCAAAGACAAATCCATTTAACAACATCAACCTTCTCTGCAACTCCCACTCAAACAATACAAAAATCTTTCCAAATGATCTTAATTGTCGCCAAATTCCTGATACCCAAAAGCAAAATAATTTGGTATATAATTCAAGCGCATAGGAACAAGACCCAAAATTTAAGATGACAATAAAGCAATCATTAAAAAAACAAAAACCCACCTCTGCAATCGCAATATTAGTTATTTTCACTAGTTTACAGACTATAATTTCAGTATTAGTACAGATTTTGCAAAAAAAAAAATGATGAATTAAAATACCCAAAAGAAAACAGACTGAAAAACAAGAAATTCACCTACTTTGAGAGCAGACTGCCATCGTTTCTCACGTATTGCATCATCCAGAGCTTCTAAAACAGCTTTGGGCCATAAACGAGTATGCTTTCTGGAGTTTGCTTTTCTCTCAATAGCGCTAATGGCCGCCTCTGTTCTCAGAATATGAGACAAGTTTTTCTTGGATGATTTCTGAAAACCACGTGAAGAGTTCTCCGAGTTCTTTTTTGCTGCTTTGGTTACCAAAATTGGTGGGTTTAATGGGTTTGTTTGTTCAGTGAGGACTTTCGTCGAACAGGTGGTGGAGGCTAAGAAGAAAGATGATGAGGACCAGCTGAGGTTTGATGGGTCAAGGAGGTGGAGTTCCATTATCCTGGGAAGAAATTGACGGTTCAGGACAATTGGAAGGAGGAAGATGGTAATGAACGGCGTAGTGTTTAGGCGCAGAGGATAGAAAAGACTGAAATTTTTTAAATGTTTTTATTTTATTTAATATTTTTCTTTTGTTTGTTAGGTGGTTAACTGCATTTCTAACTTTCTACTCCCTATTTTGTTTTACAAGGGTATGCTTTTATAAAATACTAGTGCTATAAGAATATAATATGAGTTTTATTAATTTTTAAAATATAAAAAGTAATTATGAAAGATAAAAATGAAATAAATCAAATTTATGAGAACAAAAGAGGAAAGGAATTTATGACACAACCTCAAAGATTTTTCACTCCTTTTGTAAAATCAACAAGTTCAGGGGAGATATAGGGGAGATATTGTTCTAGTGACATTTCTAGCTATGTTTTTTTTGTTTTTTTTTTTATAGTACCTCCCAAAAAATATATAGTGTTTATTTCAATTGAAATTTTTATAAAATACAGTGTTTTAGGTGTAATTTGGATACATACAAGAAACATGATTTTGTAGTATCCTGTTTCTTATATGTATCCAAATTACACCTAAAACATTATTTTTTGTAAAAATTTCAGTTGGAATAAATATTATATATTTTTTAGGAGGTACTACAAAAAAAACCAAAAAAATAAAATAAAAATTTCTAGAATGTTGCTACAAGAATGTCCTCTTAGAAGGACTCTTTGTAAAATAGATAAGACAGTATTGCTTAGTAATAACATTTAAATGTTATTTTTGCACCACTCTTATAAGATACGTTTTATTTTAGCTGTTTCAGGACTAGCTATATATTTATTATTGACATCAGAAAAACAATTATATAATGTTTCGAACGCACTCTCAATTTTCTTTAATTTGATGTGGTAGGTGATATATTTGGGAAACGGCTATTTTGTCAATGAATTTTGAAAGATTGATTTTAGATATAGGCCAATGTAACAGAATTCACAGTTGGTATGAATTTAATTAGATGTATCAACTCATATGAATTTTTAAAATTTTGAAGATAAATAACCCATAATGTGATTCAGTTGCATTAGTCCTCAACCGAAATTCAAAGTTTCTAATCATCAACTTCGAGAATTTTTGAAAGATTGGAACCATTTTCTTTTGGTCAATATAAATCGTTTCAATAATTTGGAGAACTTGAGACCTCTAACTTAACGCTTTGAACCAATTACCAACCGAGCAAAGATGCCTAATTGTTACAATTTTGCAAAGACTAATATTTATAACTAAACAAATCATTTCCCTTAATAACAATAATAATAACAATGACAATAACAATAACTTCATGCATTACTAAAACTTATACTGACTCATGCAAGAAACCAAAATAATAAAATAATAATACTAATAATAATAATATCAATAATAATATAATAATAATAATAATAATAATAATTATTATTATTATTTTATTATTATTATTATTATTTTTTATTATTTTATTGTTATTGTTATTGTTATTGTTATTATTATTATTGTTAGTATTATTATTATTGTTAATATTATTATTATTAATATATTTTCGAGTACGTACAAGGCTTAATTAACCAAAATATATTTTGGAACATTTTTAGTATTTGCCTTTTCGTTTAGTAACAATAACATGAAGAAGGAATACATACCACAGAGAAAAGATACAGAGATCGAGCTCTTTAATTTTAATATTATGATATGATGGTTTATACCATATATATATATATATATATATATATATATATATATATATATATACACCTAGATCATATACAGACGTGTCGATTTTTCAAATTCATCATCAAGAAAGATGCTAGTACTGTATATATAGTACTACCACCATTGCACACATACTTAATAGTTTCATTCTGTATTTAATTAAAAAATTTTGAAGTTTTTCAATAATAATTGATACGTGTATATTTAAATTTAATATTATAAACTATTAAAAATTTATAACTAATTAAAATTTTTTTTTCAAAATTAAATATATTCACATCAAATTTTAAATTTCATATTCTGCGAATTGAATTCATGTAAAAAGCAAGCATAAAATTATTTTTTGAAACAGATGGAATATCATTAATAACGAAACAAAAAAAATATTCCCTCTAGTGTAGGTAGAAGAGCATGCACAATAATACACATGAAACTGTTATTTTTTTTATATTTAAAAAATGATATTTTCACATAAATAATTAATAATTTTCAGGTACGTACAGTAATACACATGAAATGTAAAAGAATTTATCTACAAATATTAATTTCTACAAACATTCTTGTATTTTAGAAAGAAGGAAATAATTAATAATAATAATAATAATAATAATAATAATAATAATAATAATAAAATAAAATAATAATAATAATAATAATAATAGTAATAATAATAATAATAATACTACTACTAATAATAATAATAATACTAATAATAATAATTATTATTGTTATTATTATTATTGTTAATATTATTATTATTACTGTTATTGATATTATTATTACTAGTATTATTATTTTATTATTTTGGTTTCTTGCATGAGTCAGTATAAGTTTTAGTAATGCATGAAGTTATTGTTATTGTTATTATTATTGTTATTTGGGAAATGATTTGTTCAGTTATAAATATTAATCATTATAAAATTATAACAACTAGGCCTCTTTGCTTAGTTGGTCATTGGTTCCAAGTGTTAAACTAGAAGTCTTAAGTTCAAATCTTGGTAGCTACATAAATTTTGGGATCAAGTACAATATTCGCCACGTCAGCCTGTCCACTTGTGAAATAAAATAAAAATGCTTCACATCGGATCGCCATTACGTGTCTTGGTCAATTATATGCGCTACCAAGGCTCGAAGTCCAAATTTTTTAATAGAAAATCAAGGGTATCATATTTATTTGTATATTCTGTAATTATGTCTTTTGATTCTTAGGTAGTTACTTAATTTGATTTGTTTACTTTTCTTTTGCTCTTGTAACATATATATACGTTGTTCATATCAATGAGAATATAGGCCATAATTCTTCAATTATCCTCTGACTTTAAATCTCTTTATGGTATCAAAACTAGTCTCTCTCTTCTCGCCCATGCCTTTATGCCTTTATCATACTGATTGTTTGCCTTTTTCACTGCAGTCTACCTCATCTACCGTCTTCCGACTCTAACTCTTGACCTACTATCTCCCTACCTCAAACTCTTTGGCAATCCTCCTAACTACTCCAAACTTCACAACTTTGACTGTCTTTGTTATCCATGGCTTAGCCCATATTCCTCTCACAAACTCGCCCCTCGTTCCTCTCCATGTGTCTTTGTTGGTTACTCCCCTACTTAAAGTGCTTATTTATGTCTCCATCCCTCCACCTCTCGCCTTTACACTTCTCATCACGTCCGTTTCGTTGAGTCTACTTTTCCTTTCATCACCACTCACACCTCCTTTCCTCGTTCAATTCCATCCACTGTGTCTGAGTCATGCTCTATATCACTTCCGATTATGGACACATCAATACTGACTTCCGGCTCTGCTCCTCCTGCCATTCCACCCTCACACAACTCTCCAAGCTCACTCCCTGAAGCCTTAGTGCCATAACACACCTTCACAACCCAGGCTAACCCCTCAAACTCATCCTTTTGAGCCACCACCCTTACCTAGAGTCATTGTCACCTGATCTAAACATAAAATCCATAAACCAATTCAAAAGATCAACCTTACTACCTAACTCCAATAACCTAGCCTTGAACCTACCACTGTGACCCAAGCCCTCAAGGACCCTAAGTGGCGACAAGCTATATTCGATGAGTATGATACACTCGTTCGCAATGGGACTTGGGAACTAGTGCCCTCTCATCCCACACAAAATTTGGTTAGTTGCAAGTGGATTTTTTGCATTAAATATTTACCTAATGGTTCTATTAACAAGTATAAAGCTAGGCTGTTTGTAAAAGGATTCCATCACGCCTTAAAATTGACTACATTGAGACTTTTAGTCTTGTTATCAAGCCTAATACTATTCGTCTTGTCCTTAACGTTACAGTTAGTTAGGGTTGGCCTCTTAGGCAACTTGATGTCAACAATGCCTTCCTCTAGGGCACTCTCACTGAGGATGTGTTCATGTTTCAACCCCAGGGCTTCCTTGATCAAAACCATCCTCATAATGTATTCAAGCTACGTAAGGCCATCTATGGCCTCAAACAAGCTCCTCGTGCATGATATTATGAGTTGCGCTAGTTCCTTGTCGCCTTTGGTTTCTCCAACTCCATTGTCGGCACGTCTTTTTTTATTTTCAACAAACATGGATCCATAATCTATCTCCTTGTCTATGTTGATGATATCATTATAACCGGTGACAATGCTAGAGCTATTCAGAATTTCATTTAACTTCTTGCAAAGCGTTTCTCTCTCAAGGACCTTGGATCTCTATCATATTTTCTCGGTGTTGAAGTTACTTCTCACAACAATGGTCTTTTCCTCAGTCAACATAAATACATCGATCATCTGCTCACTAGAGCTAAGCCTGCTCCCACACCCCTTTCTCCCAATCTAACCCTTACCTTACACTCTGGAAACTTGTTATCTGATCCTTCCGAGTTCCGTAAAATTATTGACAGTCTCCAGTATTTATCACTCACTTGCCCCGACATTGCTTATACGGTAAATAGGTTATCTCAGTCTATGCATCAACCAACCTATGAACACTTGAATGCTATCAAACGATTACTGTGTTATCTCTGTGGCACTCTAGATCATGTGATTACTCTCTACCAGCACTCCCCTCTAGTTCTTCATGCATTTTCAGATGCTAATTGGGTAAGAAACAAAGACGTTTTCACCTCAACTAGTGTATACCTTGTTTATCTTGGTCATAATCTTATTTATTAGATCTCCAAGAAACAGCGTATTGTGGCACACTTTTCTATTAAGGCTGAGTACCGCTCAGTTGCTGCCACCGCAGCAAAACTTCATTGTATTTACTCGTTACTTACAGAACTTGGTATCACCCTTCATCATCAACCAATAATATTTTGTGACAATGTTGCCACAAATCTCTGTTCCAATTCGATATTCCACTCGTGCATGAAACATGTTGCTTTAGATTATCACTTTATCCAAGAACAAGTTCAAAATGATTTGCTTAGAGTATCTCACATCTCCACTTCTGACGCTCTTACTAAATATCTTCCTCGTCCTCAGTTGACTCTCTCAAGGCCAAGATTGGACTTTACCATCGGCCGCCATCTTGCGGGGGTATGATAAAGATATAAAAAGATAACACCAAATCTAGTTGAGAAAATCAAGGGATTGTCACATTCATTTGTATATTCTGTAATTATGTCTTTTGATTCTTAGGTAGTTACTTAATTTGATTTGTTTCCTTTTCTTTTGCTCTTGTAACCTATATATACGGTGTTCATATCAATGAGAATGTAAGCCATAATTCTTCAATTCTTCTCTGACTTTAAATCTCTTTACTAAGTGCGTTGTGCCTAGGTATTTTGTGTAATTCCATAGTGCATATGTGTTATAAGGTGAGTAGGATAATTTTCATTATAGTGGAATTTGTTGTTTTTCGGAGACACAATAGAGATCTAGAAGGGGGTTGAATATGTCTTTAAAAATTTTGTTGGTTTAAAGATTGGTTACCAAATAATTAATTAGTTTAATTAATCTTAGCACAGTGGAATATTAGTTTGGAAAACTCCCCTTAAAGATTTAAAGAAATTACAGTTATATGTTTTTTTTTATGGATGTTAACCACTTAGCAGATATAACATGTATAGCAGTTATATGACAACGTAAATAACATAAGATCTTTTTAAGTGGTTCAGAGTACAAATAACTCCTAGTCCACTATTCTACTTCAACAAGTAGGATATCTACTAAGGACGAGTCACAAAGACCAAATCACTAAGATCTATTACAACTGAACCATTAAGGTTCCTTCGAGTCATTTAGTCTCGATAATTCGGTCACACGGACCAGGACACTTAGTCCTCTGAATCACTTAGATTCCTTCGAGTCACTTAGTATTGGTATAATGGTCACTGAAACCAAGTTGAATCATAACTGATTAATGATTGGTTGAGGTGCTGCTAAGATTTGCAATGAGGCTTGATCCCTTCAAGTATTTAGCAACTTTGAACAAGTCATTCTGAATCGTAGAGTAGATCCTTTAATATTTTAATAGAGGTTTAACTTTATGTTTTGTGATTCTTACTTAGATTTGAATCCTCATACGCCTTTAATAGACCTCTGAAAATTATCCCGTTGGAGAGTTCCCGTTGGTGCATTTAATGCTTTGCTCCAGATGTTCTCTAATGTTGACTTCTAAACTAACTATTAAGCTTGCTTTTGGCTTTAGATAGGTCACATCAGACAGTAGTCTTACCTACCATATGTTAGTTGTAACACATCTTCTATCTAGCGGTTTAGACTAACCACTCTTGGATCTCCTAATCAAAACTTGAAGATGGTGAGAAGCATCTTGGAATCTTCACTCGGAGACCCTCTAAAATTTTTAGTCTGAAGACAGTTCTGACATGCTCTATAAAATTAGTTGATGGTAGAGTGAAGAGGAACGTAGCTTGAGCTCTACGTCCTGCTCTATGATCTGCTTTACAATGCTCTACTTCTGATCTATGAAATAGTAATTTACGATGCTTGGGCAGACTTGCAGACTTGTGTGAATATTTTAGTAGCTTTACGATGTCGAAAACAGCTCTATGATCTTGCTATCTCTTTGTAGCTTTACTCCTTAGCTGATGCTCTACGAATCCTAAGTCAACTCTGTGAGCACTTATAAATTATACAAAATGGCAGATTAACTCTATGATCAGTTATCAATACTATATGATTGATTTGATCCTATTACATATTTATTGAATCAACTCAAAGGATAATCCTAAAAAGTTTTATCATTCTATTTCTAAGTCCTTGGACATATATTTCTCAGATAAGGACTTTACAAAAAATACTGAAATAATTATATATTATAATCACATCATCAAATTTAAATATGCAGAACATAACAATTCCTATTAGTCTCCCCCTATTTGATGATTACAAAACCAGTAGTTTCACAGCAAACATCAATTCTACGATGCAAAGAACATAAATAATGAATATGCCTTATCATACAATAAGAAATTGTATCTCTACATCGAATGAATGAATTTTATTAATGTATTGGGAATTTGTACAACTGTATAACAGTTTACAAAAAAGAAAAAAATTACAAAATTTTATTATCTCTTCCTCTTGCTTCCCCCATTATTTTCTCTTGAGAGACACCTTTTCTTAGGTGCAACTCTGTGCTCATAGACTTCCCTTCCTTCAAATTCTATCCTTTTAATATTCTCAATAAAAGGTCGAAGGCCAAGATCAGGCATATTAAAACTTTTCTCCCCTTGAATGCGAATCTTTTGAAGATTTATATTTTCGAACATAGTATCATTGGATGGAAGTTGTGAGCCAGTTGTTACTGCACTCGACGACCAAATTTTTCGGAAGCAGCCACGATCATCTATTATGAGAGCTTGAATAAGAGGCAGAGATTTATGTTCTTGCCTTAGAGTAAGTGCTCTATGACTGCGTCTCCTTGTTGCACTTTCCTCAACCTTTTTATCATAATTGAGCACATAAATTTCAGCCGAAAGCTCTTAGACATTGTGCACCAACTTTTGTATTTGGTTGCAAGACAGAACAATGTCTTCTCAATTTTCTTGTAACTTCTGATTGGCCTGTTCACGCTGTTGATGAACAAGTGCCATTGTATTGTCAATGCGCTGAAGAGTGTTTGTCTGCTCAACCTGCTGAATGAACATCTCTTTGAAGTCGTTGAGGGAGGAGCTCAATTTAAAGACCATATCAGAGAGAGTTAATATTTTCTAATTATTTTCTTCTTGAAGGAAGATCACAACCTTTCTCTATTCTTGAAGTCGTTAAAAGAAAATATCATCCCTTTTCTTCAAATTCTCAGCAATGTCTTTAAGAAACGCTTTAATTTCTTGCCTGAAAGCTTTAGACATTTCTTTTGGAACTTTGGCTGAGGACTCTGTAATATGCTTTAGGTTTTTCTCTATAGCACAAGAAGAGTGCTCAAGATTGGCATTTAGCTCATCAGTAATTAAGTTTATCAGCCTTTTCAACTGAGGCTTGAAAGGAATTTCTATGAGTCGTTCCATTATTCTATCAAGCATAATTTTGCTTCCAACCTTATCAATTTTGCTTATATTGGTAAGAGCGAGGTTAAGATTGAATCATTCATTATTGGATGAAGAGGGTACATCTCTATGAGTTAGAGAACAGGTTTGAGGTTCTATAATCTGTATAGGGGTTATATGTTGAATAGGTTGTATAGGTTGAATTAGTGATGATGGATTTAGGTGTGAAGTTATTGGTGTTAAAATAATGCTAGAAATATTTATTAATGATGGAGAGGTAGGATAAGTTTGTGTATGTATGTGTGTAGCAGAATTAGTATTATGTGCATCGATCATCAGGGTTTTGAGACTCTACGAACGGAGGGGATGAGTTATGTACATCATCCATAGAATGTTGAGACTCTACTTCTGGAGAGTTAGGTGTATTTACACGATCACTAGAATTTTGGGACTTTGTGACTGGAGAATTTGGTATATTTATAGCATCTGTAGAGTGTTGGGACTTTACAAACGAAGAATGAATAAATGATTCATTGTAACAAACAGTAGTAGAAGGTTGCTCAGAGATCGTAGAGGGTGACTCTACGACCTTATCACTGGAACTAAGAAATGAGAAGTTGAAAGAAAAGAAAATTTTGGTTATAAGAGAAATCCTATCATATCTATAGCAAGAATAAAAATGTTTGTCAAAGATATTTTTATGAGCATACCTGAAGAATCGAGTATAATTCCGAGTTATCACCATCACATTAGGATAAGACTTGAATGTCCAGGTGATGAAGCTTATATTGTCTTAAAAAGAGCTTGGAATAAAGTCATGAGTGGAAGAAAAGAGTACAGTTGACCACTTTTTTTAGAGACAAAAGTGCAACTGGGTTCAGGAACAGTTTCTGGCTTGGTTTTCCTTTCACAAATCACTTCTACTTTTGGTTCTTTTTCATCTTCTGGCTCTACTTCTACTTCTTGAGGCAATAGAGGGGCTGAGGATACAGTCTCTTGAAGCTCCCCCTCAATTAGTGCATTGGGTTGTTAAGAAGCAGAAGGTCTTTGTAAGACCTCGAATTTTATAAAATAAAAGTATTCAATTTTTCTATTTTGGTAAATAGTTAAATTGATAAAAGTTTAAAGTTAAGGGTGATATTTGAAAATTTTGCAAAGTAAGCAAGTTGATATAAAATATTCGTTGTGTCGGGGAATATTCGTTTTAACAGGGAATATTCATACGACGGCACAATCATTGGTGGACCTCACAACAGAAGTATTGTCATAGTTAGAAAACGACAGAATTATCTTTTTATAAAAATAACGGCGAAAGTTTTACCGTTAAACTGTTGAACTACCCGGTAGTAAAAGTACAATAATTCGCGTGGTTGCATAGTAGCACATGGTATTGAAAAATTATTGATGCTTACGTAAGAAGTCACTCAGTTATACTCAATTATTGCTACAGTAATTGCTGCATCATATCTCTCATATTATTGATTCAATTATGGTCACAGTATCATCTGCATAATATGATATATTATTAAAATCAATAATTGAGACGACAAAATTATTCATATTATTAATTACAATATTGATAATGTCTAGAAGTTCTGTCAAGGAGAGGTTAGATAATCTAATTGCGCGCCAATAGGGAGAAATCCTTATTGGAAAGCCCCCTCTTTCCTGGGAATGATCTGGTTGTTAAATATTGTGAGTTATAATATTAATGATGAATAAGTTCATGTTGATTAAAGATGAAATTGATAGTTCCATTGTGTTGGAATTGTTAGTGTTAGTGGAAATCGACATTTATTTTGATGATAATTGATGTCTGGAAGTTATATTGATCAATCGGGTAATTCACCGGATAAATGAGCAATTAATTGCTATTAATTCACATGCTTATAACTATGTGTTCATATATGTGTACTATTGATTCACATGATTTACTATTAGAGGAGTTGGTGCAAGATTGATAATACTTGCATGACTAAATTAAAAATGGAGGTATAGATGAATGTACTATACTATAATTAATTTTTTCACATGTTTTGAACTATTGAGTCATATGATTTACTATTGATTCACATGATTTACTATTAGGGGAGGTGGTGCAAGTTTGATAATACTTGCAGGACTAAATTAAAAATAAAGAAAAAGAGGAAGGTATTATACTGTAATATTTCGAGCCCCAAAATGTGCAATTATTGAAACTATATTTTCCTATAAATAGAAACTCATTCCTTCATTATTTTTCACCAATTCACTAAGTCTCACAAGAGCAATTATTATAGAGAAATTATAGAGAGAAAGAAGAAGAGAAGTCTGCTACCTTACTATTCCAATATCCAGTCTTCTTCTCAGGTAAGGGGTATTATTCTTTCGTATTCATGAAGAGAGTTATTTTATTTCAATACTCGTAAGGATTGTTATTCCATTCTTTATTATTATGTTGGAATAACCAATCTATGCGAAGTACCACATACATGGTGAAATTCTTCTATTATTCCATTCTTTATTATTCGTTGGAATAACTTTCATGCAAGGGTCTATCGATCGTTCGGTGAATTCTTCTCGTTATTCCATTCTTTATTATTCTCATTGGAATAACACATCGCATGTATGGGTCTATCGCATGCCTCGGTGAATTCAATTATTATTTCATTCTTTATTATTCTTTGAATATCCTCGCCTCTGGCGGATTAAGCATGACTGGTTTCCGATTCTTTATTATTCTCATTGGAATATCCCATCTGCGTGCGTGATTACGCTTGACTGGTTCCATTCTTTATTATTCTCATTGGAATAACTCGTCGATGTGGATTTCAGATGCATGGTGAATGATCCTTCGATTCATTCTTTATTAAATTGTGAAAATAATCATCACGTGGATTACCGCATGGCGGTGAAAATCCATTTGCGTTTTCAGATATTCTATTATGCTCGTCTTAGATATCATTTCTTTTGTACTTCGCCATGGAATATCATTTTCTTTGGTATTTTTTTACGAGTTACTATTCACTAAGTTACTATTCACCGTTTCTTATTCACTCTGGTATTATTCACTTGGGTATTCGGGGTACTTTTTATGCCGGAGTACTATTCATGAGTTACTATTCACCCGATTACTATTCACTCTAGTATCATTCACTCGGGTATTCAGGACACTTTTTGTGTCGGGATACTATTCACGGGGTACTATTCCCGAAGTACTATTCACGGGGTATTATTCAATTCAGAAAAATATATTTCTTTTTCATCCAAATTATTTTTGGTACATGAATATTATTCTTGAATTTTACTCTACAAAGCAAAGATCATGTTGACAATTTGACGTTATTGATTCTCGGATAAATTAAATTATAAATCTTTAAAATTTATCCTTGAACTTGTTTTTTTGAATTATTATGTCATTGTCAACATCCTCATGCTTATATTGTGATGAAAGTCATCTTTGGCTTACGTGCATAGATGGACTTGGTATGATTATGACCAGGGATTATTCGGTATAATCATGACCATAATGTAACGAATGATGTGGTTAAACTCCTCATTGGCCCGTAGTGCATTGATGGACAGTTATGGGTATGATTATGACCAGGTATTATTCGGTATAGTTATGACCATTGATGATTACATGAATATCCTTGGCCCGTAGTGCAAGGATGATTCGATGATGTGGTTTATTTATTAAGTCGAGTCTCAAATGATAAAGTTGATGAAAACTTTTTAAATCATAGAAGATAGTAGATTTTATGCTCTACTTGACTCTTCTAATGGATTGCTTATTTCCGCTGCAGTTGTTGATCTAAAACTTGTTGTTTATTGTATTCTATCAGTTGTTATACTGTTGAAGGCTAAGAATAATTTATTCTGCATTATCTTAGTCATAATATTTCTTATTGGGCTAGTTGAGCTCACCCTTTCTTTCACTGTTCTCTTCAGGAAATGAGAATATAGCTGGGACGAGTCGGGGAACAGAGTGACGGTCCAGATGATAACATTAGTAGTCCTCACTATTCTATTAAATAGTGTGACAATTAATGTAATGAGGACTCCATTGAGTGTGGATATTGTCTAGATGACAATATTCTTTTTAAAACTCTCAGTTTATGTTTTGTCGTATTTTACACGAAAGTTGTATTATTAAGTTGAATTTGAATTTTTTACCATGTATTTTCTGGCGACCCAAGATGGGTGATGTATACCTGTTTTTGGGGCATCACAGTCTTAGCTTAATCCCAATGTCTACAATAACAGATTTAATTATCTTTGAAGGTGCAACAAACTCATTGGGTGAGTGAGGAGCAGTCATGGAGTGCTCCCCCTCAAAACCAGATTCTTTCTCTTTTACAAGGTCCAAAGACTTAATCTTCTTGTACTTGTCCTCCTTGAGGATAAACCTTCTCCTCTTTCTTTTTCGCTCAGGAGATGGTTCCTTCACAACCATCTCTTTAACATTTTCCTGAGGCTCTGGCACATCAGCCATCCTAACCATCTCTTCATTAACGATTGGCTCAAGCTATTCAGTTGTCACATTCATCACTTCAAATTGCTCTATGACCGAAGACAATAAAGTCTTCTTGTATCTCTTACTCCTTATTCCTTTATTCATCAAAAGTTAAGAGATTGTGGAACTCTCATCAACCTTTTCTTTATTCTTCTCCACTTTTTTCTTCTGTAGACCTGGAGGTTTGTCTGTTGTGGAAGAAAGATTAGCGACTGTAAGTAGGGTAGCGAAACTCTATGATTGGTTATCTTACTCCCCAACAACATCTTGAGAAGGTGCTCTAGCTCTTACAGCCTTCTTTTTTCCTTTATTCTTCCATGATAGGGCAGACGACTCTCCCTCATCAACCACTTCTTTATTAGAGGTCGCATACATGCCTTTTCTTAAGGGCTTCTGCACCTCACTCTGCGTTGCCTCACTGAACTCGGTCTACCTTTAGCGGAGGATCAAGACCGGGAATTTCTTCTAGTTGTCGAAGAGCTTTGGGGTGATCTTCTTATTAACATTTAGGGCTTCACCCTCTTTATCCCCAATTAGCTCCATCAAGAGCTTCTTCAAGAAAATATTGATGAACCTCCCATAAAATATCTTGGGAGTCTACTTTTTTGTTGCTCGCTTCTTGCCAGCATCCAAAATCCACCGACCAATCCATCTCAGGGAAATGGAACCAAAGTTCATTTTGAGTTTCATAACAACTGCAGTCATAACCCTTAATTAGAGATCGCTGACAGAGTCATGTGCAAAGTCTTTGCAGAGGATGCACTTGTCTACAATGTCAGCAAAAAACTCATAGTTCTGAGGGAACTCTTTCTTCTTCACCCCTCTTAGCTCAAGGTTTTCAACATACCCCATTAGCTTCAACCCATACTGAACGTTCCAAAGCTCTGCTGAAATCTCTAGCCCAAATCCTGAGATATTTTCCCTTGACCTTGGTGGTCAGAACACCATCTACACAGACTCCCTTCTGGTATAACTCGGTCATCAGTTTAGAGTAGATCTTGGTGCTTGAGTTCAGAGCCTCTTGAAATCCAGCCCTTTTCACCAACGACAAAACCTTCCTGAATTGCTTCTTAGATTTGGTGAAGGTCTCAGAGCAAAGCTAGTTTCCAGGAACAACTTGAGCGCTAGCCATTTCTTGAGAGAGAGAATCAGAAATTGAAACGAAAGTTTTTAAGGATACAAACTCTTGAGAAAGCTAGGGTTTTTCTTTGGAAGCTATAAAAGTTTGAAAGCTCAAATTGAAAAAGATGAAGAATAAAGATTACACGATTTGAAATGTATATATTTATATAACTTCCCTCTTAATTTAGCTAAGTGGGACACATGGAAGAGAATGAGAAGCTTCTTGTAACTTCAATCCTGCAAATTACGGTTACTTTACAATAACTTTTGGTGTATACTCGCTTAGCCGCTTAATTCATACGTGATCACCACTCACCATAAAGTAATTACTTCAGTACTATTGTAGAGTAAGGTTAAGATCCTTCACTTTATAATTTTGTTCGCTCTACGACCTATTCTATGGTTGTTCTTTACTCAAAGTTCCCTTATGAATAGAATTATACAATTACTTCCTGCACTGTTAGAATCTTCTAAAAACATTGTATTTAAGAATTCAAATTTAACATTTCTAACTCACTGATTAACTTATTAAACCTAGATTTGTCTAGTGGTTTAGTAAACACATCAGCAAGTTGATCTTC
Source organism: Panax quinquefolius (assembly GCA_020205615.1). Classification (NCBI taxonomy): domain Eukaryota; kingdom Viridiplantae; phylum Streptophyta; class Magnoliopsida; order Apiales; family Araliaceae; genus Panax; species Panax quinquefolius. Next base: position 31,096,766 of record CM035158.1, read on the forward strand.
AGTAGAGACAAAATGTAATGCAATATTCCCATTTCGAACATGATCTCTAATAAAGTGATATATGATCTCTGTATGATTTTTTCTACAATAAAAGACAAGATTATGAGTGATTGATATAGCTAAAAGTTGGCTGCATTCACTTCTGCCAGGCTCCATCACCACATGGGCTGACTTGGCTCAAAAGTTCATGGAGAAGTTCTTTTCGCCCGTTAAAACAGCCAAGCTCAGGCATGACATTACATCCTTCGTCCAATTTGAATCCGAGTATTTGTATGACTCATGGGAGCGATTCAAGGATTTACTAAGAAGATGCACCCACCATGGACTGCCAGAATGGCTTCCCATTCAGACATTTTGTAATGGGTTATCCAGGTCTACTCGTTCAAGTATAGATGCCGCATCTGGTGGGGCCTTCATGTCAAAGCATCATGCAGAAGGATATGACTTGGTGGAAATAATGGCGGCCAACAATTATCAATGGCCTAATGATAGGCAAGACCCTAGGAGAGTAACAAGGGTATATGAGGTTGACTCAGTCACGACATTAGCTGCTCAGGTTGCAGTGCTAACCAAAAGGCTCAACACTATGGGAGTGCAAGCAGTGCAAAATGTTAAAAGTGTCGCAGTGCCATGTGAACTGTGTGCAGGAAGCCACCCAACTGATAAGTGCGCCATAAGCCCTGAATCAGTCCCATTTGTTTCAAACTATGGGTGGCAGCAAAATTTAAATCTCCTTACTCACTACTATCTGGGATTGAGAAATCATCCGAACTTCTCCTGGGGTAACACTAATAGCAACCAAGCACAACCATCTACCACCAGGCCTAATTTTTCAATCCCTCATGGTTTCCAAGCTCAAAATCAGTACCACCAATAACCACAGATTTCTCAGAATTAGTACCACCAACAACCACAGAGTTCTTACCAACCCCCACTTCAACAGAAAAGAAAACCCAGTTTGTAAGATCTCCTTTCACGATATATTGCCCAAAATGAAATGAGGAGGAATAATCAAGAAGCATCCATCCGGAACCTTGAAGTCCAAATAGGGCAGTTGGCCTCTGCTTTGAACAGTCGTCCGCAAGGCACATTGCCGAGTGGCACTGATGTCAACCCAAAACGGGATGGCAAGGAGCAATGCAAAGCAGTTACACTCCGGAGTGGGAGGACAATAAATGAATTCGGTGGAGAGAATTCTATAGTGCAAGAGGAAGTGACTGAAAAGGAACCTAATGTGGAGTCGAGTGATGATAAGTGTGGGGGAGAGGAAAATGCTCAAGATGAACCTATAACACCAACCCCTACAGTGAACAAGTCTAGTCCTCATATTCAATAGTTACCATTCCCCTAGCGCCTGCAGAAACAAAAGCTCGATAAATAATTTTCTAAGTTTTTAGAAGTGTTTAAGAAGCTTCATATAAACATCCTGTTTGTAGAGGCGTTTGAGAAAATGCCTAGCTACGTCAAATTTATGAAAGATATTTTGTCTAAAAAGAGGAAGATAGGGAATTACGAGACAGTTGCACTGACAGAGGAATGTAATGCCATCTTATAGAACAAGCTTCCGCCAAAACTTAAAGATCCTGGGAGTTTCACGACTCCATGAACTATAGGGGATCAATTCATTGGTAAAGCCTTGTGTGATTTGGGGGCTAGTATAAATCTGATGCCTTTGTCAATCTATAAAAAGTTGGGACTAAATGAAGCCAAACCCACTAGTGTGACCCTACAATTGGCGGACAGATCTCTTACTTACCCGAAGGGGATAGTTGAGGCTGTGCTTGTCAAGGTGGACAAGTTCATTTTCCGAGCAGATTTATTGTCTTGGACTTCGAGGAAGACAGGGAGGTCCTGATTATACTAGGCAGACCATTCTTGGCAACTGGGAGAACATTTATAGATGTGCAAAAAGGGGAGTTGACGATGAGAGTACATGACCAGGAGGTAACATTCAATGTGTTCAGGTCCATGAAATATCCAAATGTTTCTGAAGAATGCTTCCAGATTAAAGTGATTGAAAATTCAGCGAGGGAAGTATTTTCAGAAACCTGCATGTCAGACCCGCTTGAGGCTACACTAACAGGTGATATTACTATGGAAGAGCCTACTCATATTGAATATGTTAAGTGGTTGGATGCACCCCAGAGATCAAAACAGTTTCAGTGACAGTTTGAATCTCTGAATGATCAAGAAAAATCTATTTCCAAGGCCCAGCCTTCAATCATAGAACCTCATGTCCTCGATCTCAAGCCCTTGTCTAACCATTTGAGGTATGCCTATTTAGGGGAGTCATCCATCTTTCCTGTTATTATTTCTGCATCTTTGGAAATTTCTCAGGAAGAGAAACTACTGCAAGTGCTCAAACAGTATAAAATAGCCTTGGGGTTGTCAATTACAGATATTAAAGGGATCAGTCCATCTCTATGTATGACTAAAATCCTACTTGAGGAAAGGTCTAAGCCGTCTATTAAACATCAGAGGCGGTTGAACCCCATTATGAAAAAGGTGATCTGAAAAGAAATTATCAAGTTGTTAGATGCGGGCATTATATACCCCATCTCAGACAGTCCCTGGGTTAGTCTAATTCAGTGCGTGCCCAAAAAGGGCGGCATGACAGTAGTGTCCAATGAGAATAACGAGCTTATTCCCACTAGAACGGTTACTGGATGGAAGGTATGCATGGACTACAAAAAGTTGAACAAGTCCACCCGTAAGGATCATTTCCCTCTACCCTTTATTGATCAGATGCTCGACAGACTCACCAGACAAAAATTTTATTGTCTACTTGATGGTTATTTTGGCTACAATCAAATCTTTATAGCTCCCAAAGATCAGGAGAAAACCACGTTCACATGCCCCTATGGGACCTTTGCCTTTAGGAAAATATCTTTTGGGCTGTGTAATGCTCTTGCTACATTCCTGCGTTGCATGATGTCTATCTTCTCAGATATGGTTGAAAAGACCCTTGAAGTCTTCATGGATGATTTTTCTGTATTCGAGAGCTCCTTTGAAAACTGTCTAGAAAATCTGTTTACCGTCCTAAAACAATGTGCAGAGACAAATCTAGTGTTGAATTGGGAGAAGTGCCACTTCATGGTAAGAGAGGACATTATTATGGGGCATAGAGTATCTGCTGGCGGTATTGAAGTAGATAGGGCCAAAATTGATGTTATCAATAATCTACAACCGCTTACATCAGTGAAAAGAGTAAGAAGTTTTTTGGGGCATGCAGGTTTCTACAGACGGTTCATCTAAGACTTTTCAAAAATAACCAAGCCGCTCTGTAGTTTATTGGAAAAGGACATATCTTTCCAGTTTGATGAAGCCTGCTTAAGAGTGTTTAAATTGTTGAAGGAAAGACTCATCTTGGCTCCTATAGTAGTGGCTCCTGACTGGACCTTCCCGTTTGAGTTTATGTGCAACGCCAGTGATTTTCCAATTGAAGCAATGTTGGGCCAAATAAGGGACAAAGTGTTCCACAGGATTTACTATGTCATTAAGACATTGACTGGTTCTTAGCTTAATTACACCACAACTATGAAAGAACTGCTGGCAGTGGTTTATGCTTTTGATAAGTTTCATTACTATCTCATTGGAACCAAAGTGATCGTGTACACTGACCACTCAGCCATCAAATACCTTATGTGACGCCCCCAAAATAGGTCCATTCCATCCAACCCATTCTGAGTCGCCAAATACATGGTACAGAAATAACTACAACTTTACTATTACAACATATAAACTGTGAGTTTAAATACAGATATTGCCATCTAGACAATATCCACACGTAAATAAATCCCCATCATAATTATTGATACATTATTTTACAAAAATGGTGATGACTACTAAACAACTCTCTCTAGAACCTTCATTCCATACCCCGACTAGTACTGCGCTACATTCTCGCCTCCTAAGAAGAAAAATGGAACAACAAGGAAAAGGGTGAACTCAACTAGCCCAAGAAGAATATTATGACTAAGATAATATACAACAAATTATCGTTAGTCTCCAACAGGGAAAAATCTAATAGAATACAATAGACAACAAATTTTAAATCAATATTCGCATAGCTGAAATAATAATTCATTAGAAGAGTTAAGTAGAGAATGTAAACTACTATCTTCTATATATGAATTTAAAAGTTCATCGTCGATATTTTATCCCCTGTAACATCAATCAATATATATCTAGAATCAAATATTCATCTTTGCACTCACTGAAGCCAAAGATATTCATCGATCGATCATGTTCATCTCAACACTGCTCATCTTTACTACTACGGCCAAAGATATTCATCGATCGGTCATGTTCATCTCAACACTGCTCATCTTTGCACTATGGGCCAAAGATATTCATCAAGAAATCATTCAACTTTGCACTACAGGCCAAAGATATTCAGTAATATCATCATTTAAGACTGAGGATGATGAAAAATATTTTTAAAGAAACGAATCCAATTGAAACAAAATGACAAGGATTAAGGATTAAGGATTCGTACTTTGTTTTATCCATGTCCAACAATACCTCAAAAATAATCATAGTGGTGTAAAATTCAAGAATGATCAAAACATGGATACAATCAAAACTAGTATCCGAATAGATGTTTTGGACGAAAAAAGAAGAAATTTCATTTTTAAGTAAATAGTGCAGATTCGTGAATAAAGTGTCGATACGTGAATAGTAAGGCCGTATACACGTGAATAGTAACTCGACACCAAAAGATAGAAATTTCACAAAAAACATCTTCACGCTTCATGAATAGTACATGAATAGTAACTCGTGAATAAGTAACTCATGAATAGTAACTCGTGAATAAGAACTCATGAATAGTAACTCATGAATAGTAACCCCACATGAAAAAGTTCAAAATTTGATAAAAGTTCCAACCAATATTTCTAAGATAATGATATTGAAGAAATAATATCATTTGAGAAGAAAATAACATCCCTTACCTCGAAAAGACAAGATTTTAGTTAAACACAGGATATAAAGGCTATGACTTGAACTTGCATCAGTATAGAAATAATCAAAGTATACTCAAAATACTCACAAGAATACGCCGATAATATAGAGAGAAAACTTCATTTACGGTGTGATTTTCAATTCTAACCTAAGCACCCTATTTATAGGAAATCGCTTAGAACACCAAAGCAGAAAATTGAATATAATAATATTATATATAAATAAAATTCCTTAGCCCACCTTTGAAATCTGATTTCAGCTATAGCACATGTTAAATGAGATTCACAAACTCACCAAAAACGTTTTTCTCAAAATAATTAATTAAAACTCCCAAAAACCAATTATTTCGAAACTCCGAAACTTCAATAATTCATAATAAATAGCCCTTTTATCAGAAAATTCAAATCTCGCGAGTTTTTATAGGAAATTCAATTCTCTACAACTTTGCAGAAGAAAGTTTTTCCAAATTCCAAACAGAAATTGACCAAAATCCATAAACGGACAATTTTACAGGCTATAATCAAATTTCAGTCAAGAAATGGGGTCCATCGACACACAAAACATGTTTTAAACATTTATTGCAACAAAAATACTCTTCCTCCTCGTATACTCATATATCCCACATTCGTTGTAAAAATATCACCGTTAATATATTATTAAAATAATATATTTAAATGAATTATTTTATCGAAAAAGTTAAATATTAATTTTCAACAATTGTCATTTTAAAAATTTTTCCATCTATATCCACATAAAATCAATATTTTCCTCATCATATAAATCAATAATTAATTATTCACAAATAATATTATGAGAATCACATTATCGACAACACTGTAGCCTTGTGAAAGAGGGGCTTTCAATAAGGATCTCTCCTTCTTACAAGCGCAATTAGGTGACCAAACCTCTCCTTAGATGTAACTTTCTAGACATTGCCAATAATATTTTCTAATAATATTATTCAGATAATATGAATTATTGCTCGATAATGGAAAAATACGTGTAATGACAATTTATTCAAAACAACAAGAATATAAAATATCAACGCAACAATTATTAAATCAATAAAATAAAATATCGAATCAAGTAATTATCGTAATAATTATTGAGTAGTGTCTTCACGTAAGAATCAATAATTGGTGCAATACCGCAATGCCATCGCTCAACAACGCCAGATTAGTGTGTTTTAACCACCGGGTATTCCAACAAGATAATTCAGTAATAACCACGCCGTTATTTATAAACAACTTATATTTGTCGCTTTCTTCATCCAATCGCTTTAGTTATGGGGCCCACAAAAGATCGCTACCGGCATTGCACAAATATTCCCCGACAGTATGAATATTCCACACCAAACGAATATTCCCTAATAATAATGAATATTTTATCACCACTGCTTATTCAAATATTTATGCACTTTACCCATAACTAACCACATTAATCAAATCCACCTTACTATTTCAAAATAATAAATAAAGGAAATTCCTTTTATTTAAAAATTTTGGTCTTACAACCTCCCTCCTTATGAAATTTCTTCCTCGAAATTGACGACGTACACAGTGTTTCAAAAGATGAGAATTCCTCGCTTTCATTTTCGTTTCCAACTCCCGTGTCATTTCCTCAATAGCATGGTTTCTCCACAAAACTTTAACTTGTGGTATGACCTTCAGACGTAGGGACATGCTCCTTCCTATCCAAAATCTTGACAGGTACCTCTTCATACGTTAAGTCTTCGGCTATCTCGTCCGGTTCTAACTCAATGACGTGGTTCGGGTCATCCACATATTTACGTAACCTCGATACGTGAAAAATGTTATGAACACGCGTCATACTTGGCGGTAAAACGAGTCTATAGGCCACAGTTCCTATTCGATCGAGAATTTTAAATGGATTAATAAATCGAAGGTTTGAGCTTTCCTCACCTCACCGATTCTCTCGCTTTTGAAATAACAACTTCTTGCACCTCCTTCTTCAAATTGATCAGCTCCGGTGTGTAGCTTGAACAACTTTAACTTTATCGATTAAAGTCGATTATACTCGTATATCATCACGTGGGTACCTAGAGTTTTCATCTCCATCTCTATTATTTGTAAATTATACGAAATGAGTCTTTGACAATATCGTAGTCGTACTTGTATACGATCTTCTACTCAACACGTCAGCTACCACGTTCGCTTTTCCAGGATGGCATGGTCAGAACATGTCCTGAAATGAGTCTCCTCTTGAGTTCTTTGAAGCTCTTCCCACATTCCTTGCTCCATTCGAATTTTGTATCTCTACGAGTCAGCTGCGTTAATGGAATAGCGATTCGAGAATATCCTTCAACGAATCTCCAATAATAACCAACTAAGCCTAGAAAGCTACGTATTTCGATTATCGACTTAGGTTGTTCTCATCATGTGACTCATATCCCAACCTTGGATAGACGTTACAATGACACCTATCGGTTTACTATCGCATCTAATATGGTGTCCCCTATCGAGAAGTCCGGCTTGATTGCATTCCACAAAGGAAGTCACCAGATAAAGGCTCAGTACCAAATTTATAGTTGAATTTTTAACTCAAGTTCAATAGAGCCATTCGATATGAGATTTTAGAAATGAGTTTTGTCTAGGGTTCAAAGTCGATACAAAATTTAATATCGAGCTTTGGGAGTAAGCCCAAGAAATTCTTCAGGAAATACGTCAAGAAAAATCAATAACAACAGGAATATTATTCAAATCTGACGTGTCTTTATTCAAATCTATAACATGGACTAAGAAAACTTGACATCCGTAATAAACGAATGACTTCATGGCTTGATATGAAAATGTTTGACTACAATGGTTTGATTGCTTGAATTCGAATAATAGGTTGCTTAGAATATAAAACTAACAACCTTACGTAAAGTAATCAATTTTCGGCATGATGAGTAGTTAACCTTAAAATCACATCAAAAGCAAATATCTCTATAGAAATAAGGTTAATGTGTAATGTGATGATAGTGCCAACTGAATCAAGCAAGATTTCTAAACAACGGATGTAATGAAAGTTTCTCTAACTGAGTCTCCATAAATAGGTCAAAGTCTAATTTCTCCGTAGTCAAGTTCAAACGTTGAGCGCAAGCAAGAGAGATAAAAGAATGGGTAGAACCCAGATCTAGTAAGGTATAAACTTCGCAAGAATTTATAATTAACTAACTCGTGCTAACTTCGTTCGGGTTCCTCGTGATTTTGACCGGCCACAACAAACGCTCTTCCAGAATCGTTGTCTTTGACTTTTTCGGGACATCCTTTTGAGTCACCATTCACTGGACTGGTTTCGATATCGCATAATCTCGGCGATATGTCCTTCTTTTCCACAATTATAGCATACCTTAAACTGCTGCAAGGGTTTAATGATGATATGTCCTCTCTCCGATTTGTAACATACGACCGGTGGTCTTTCTCCTCCCTGGAACCCGATTGCTCTTTGGCGTTGAACTCTTCACATGGTCGTTGTTGAATCTCCTCTTTTAAAATCTCCTCCCACTCGCTTCTTCTATTTTTATGGCCACGATTACCACCAGAGTGGTAACCGCCTTTGTCCGTATTCTTCTATCTTATTTGGTTATCGTTATTCGATGACCGCTTATCTTCTTGATATGATCCTCGGTTATGGTCCCTCGGTTGAACGTGCATTTCGTTATCTCACTCTAACAATCGAGCCACGTTGACAACATCCGAATAGAGAGAAAATTTATGAGAAATGAGATATCGACGTATGCGGGTTTCAAACCTCTCGAAACATCCGTGTCATACGTTCCTCATTCTCCACCAAATGAGGTGCAAACTCGGATAACTCGCATGAACTTCGCCTCATCTTTGAGACACCGTCATGTTATTCTCGCTCCATTCTAATAAACTCCACTTCCTTCATATGACCGAATACTTTCAGGAAGTACTTGTCATTGAACTATTTTCAAATGTCTCCCATGACATGTCGAGTGCAAATTGGATGGGGTACGCTTCATGATTCCCACCAAGAATCCGCCTCGTTATGGAACATAAAAGTAGCGAATGGAACTTTCGTTCTCTCCGCATCCCAAGACATCGAATATCTTGGTAATTTGTTTGACCCACGCCTCGCCTTTAATCGGATCCGGCTTTCCCTGCACTCGTAGTCCCAACTCTTTGAACCGCTTTGGTTTGTGACCACCCGTGAATTGCTATCATTTCCTCCTCAGTATTTTGAACACGAGTCTCCCTCGTCCGATTTGGCATGAATCGCAAAAGCTTCTAAACATCCCCTCGTTCATCATACGCTTTCGTTGGTGTTGTTCACAGGAGGTACATTGCCACTGTTGCATGTTCTCCTCGTTGGTAATACAGCATCTCCACGGTCTCATTTACTCCATTGTTAATATTCTCATCGACATTCTCAAACACCGCCATAAAACAAGGGTTAATTAAGGAAATCAATATATCACATAATATCCCTATATCTTGACCAACTAACAAATAAGCTTAGGTAGGACACACTAGCGAAGGATTTACTCTGTCTCTCCCTCCTAGTTCTATTCCCCGATCTCCGCCAGAGATCATATCCCTAAGCTCTGATACCAACTGTGACGCCCCCAAAATAGGTCCATTCCATCCAACCCATTCTGAGTCGCCAAATACATGGTACAGAAATAACTACAACTTTATTATTACAACATATAAACTGTGAGTTTAAATACAGATATTGCCATCTAGACAATATCCACACGTAAATAAATCCCCATCATAATTATTGATACATTATTTTACAAAAATGGTGATGACTACTAAACAACTCTCTCTAGAACCTTCATTCCATACCCCGACTAGTACTCGCTACATTCTCGCCTCCTAAGAAGAAAAATGGAACAACAAGGAAAAGGGTGAGCTCAATCTAGCTAAAGAAGAATATTATGACTAAGATAATATACAACAAATTATCGTTAGTCTCCAACAGGGAAAAATCTAATAGAATACAATAGACAACAAATTTTAAATCAATATTCGCAGCGGAAATAATAATTCATTAGAAGAGTTAAGTAGAGAATGTAAACTACTATCTTCTATATATGAATTTAAAAGTTCATCGTCGATATTTTATCCCTGTAACATCAATCAATATATATCTGGAATCAAATATTCATCTTTGCACTACAGGCCAAAGATATTCATCAGTCGGTCATGTTCATCTCAACACCTGTTCATCTTTGCACTACGGGCCAAAGATATTCATCAGTCGGTCATGTTCATCTCAACACCTGTTCATCTTTGCACTATGGGCCAAAGATATTCATCAAGAAATCATTCATCTTTGCACTACAGGCCAAAGATATTCAGTAATATCATCATTTAAGACTGAGGATGATGAAAATATTTTAAAGAAACGAATCCGGTGAAACAAAAAATGACAAGGATTAAGGATTAAGGATTCGTACTTTTGTTTTATCCATGTCCAACAATACCTCAAAAAATAATCATAGTGGTGTAAAATTCAAGAATGATCAAAACATGGATACAATCAAAGCTAGTATCCGTAATAGATGTTTTGGACAAAAGAAGAAATTTCATTTTTGAATGAATAGTGCAGATTCGTGAATAGTGTCAGTATACGTGAATATAGGCCGTATACGTGAATAGTAACTCGACACCAAAAGATAGAAATTTCACAAAAAAACATCTTCACGCTTCACGCTGAATAGTACTCGTGTGAATAGTAAATCGTGAATAGTAACTCATGAATAGTAACTCATGAATAGTAACTCATGAATAGTAACCCGACATGAAAAAAGTTCCAAATTTGATAAAAATTCCAACCAATATTTCAAGATAATGATATTGAAGAAATAATATCATTTGAGAAGAAAATAACATCCCTTACCTCGAAAGACAGTACTTCTAGTTGAAACACCGGATATAGGCTATGACTTGAACTTGCACCGTATAGAAATACTCAAAGTATACTCAAAATACTCACAAGAATACGCCGATAATATAGAGAGAAAACTTGATTTCGTGTGATTTTCAATTCTAACCTAAGCACCCTATTTATAGAAATCGCTTAGAACACCAAAGCGAAAATTGAATATAATAATATTATATATAAATAAAATTCCTTAGCCCACCTTTGAAATCTGATTTCAGCTATAGCACATGTTAAATGAGATTCACAAACTCACCAAAACGTTTTTCTCAAAATAATTAATTAAAACTCCCAAAACCAATTATTTCAAACTCCAAACTTCAATAATTCATAATAAATAGCCCTTTTATCGAGAAAATTGAATCTCATGAATTTTTATAGGAAATTCAATTCTCTACAACTTTGTTGTAAGAAAGGTTTTCCAAATTCCAAATGAAATTGACCAAAATCCACAAACGGACAATTTTAAAAGCTATAATCAAATTTCAGTCAAGAAATGGGGTCCATCGACACACAAAACATGTTTTAAACATTTATTGCAACAAAAATACTCTTCCTCCTCGTATACTCATATATCCCACATTCGTTGTAAAAATATCACCGTTAATATATTATTAAAATAATATATTTAAATGAATTATTTTATCAGAAAAAGTTAAATATTAATTTTCAACAATTGTCATTTTAAAAATTTTCTCCATCTATATCCACATAAAATCAATATTTTCCTCATCATATAAATCAATAATTAATTATTCACAAATAATATTACAGAATCACATTATTGACAACCAGGCAGTTCCCAGGAAGGAGGGGGCTTTCCAATAAGGATCTCTCCTTACTGGCGCGCAATTAGGTGACCAAACCTCTCTTTAGACAGAACTTTCTAGACATTGCCAATAATGTTTTCTAATAATATTATTCAGATAATATGAATTATTGCTCCGATAATGGAAAATACTATGTAATGACAATTTATTGAAATAACAGTAATATAAAATATCTACGCAAAGAATTATTAAATCAATAAAATAAAATATCGAACAATAATTATCGTAATAATTATTGAGTAGTGTCTTCACGTAAGAATCAATAATTGGTGTAATACTGGTGTCATCGCTCAACAACGCAGTATTAGTGTGTTTTAACCACCGGGTATTCCAACAAGATTAATGGTAACAACTACGTAGTTATTTATAAACAACTTATATTTGTTTTTCTTCATACAATCGCTTTCCGTTATGGGGCCCATAAAAGATCGCCGCCGCATTTAATATTCCCCGACAAAGTATGAATATTCCACGACCAAACGAATATTCCCCGACAATAATGAATATTTTACCACCACTTGCTTATTCGAAATATTTGCGCACTTTACGCATAACTAACCACATTAATCAAATCCACCCTTACTATTTCAAAATAATAAATAAAGGAAATTCCTTTTTATTTAAAAAATTTCAGGGTCTTACACCTTATATCAAAGAAAGATGTGAAGCCTAGGCTAATTAGATGGGTCCTTCTCCTCTAGGAATTTGATCTGGAGATTCGCGATAAAAAATGGACTAAAAACCAAGTCACGGGTCACTTATCGAGGTTTGAAATCCCTCTTCATTCGAGAGATGCAGAAATAGACATAAATGACTTCTTCTCGGATGAACAGTTGTTTGTTGTTCAAAGCAAAGCCCCATGGTATGCTGATATTGCTAATTTTATCGCCTGTCATGTGCTTCCTCCCAACATGAGCTATCAACGTTTGATTAATACTAAGGATATCTTTTGTACGTTGGGACTGGTGAGAGCTTCAACGTTAAAAACCCATTCCATATTTGTTGGAGTCCATCATCAGATGAACGATAGGACTTGATGTTTCTGACACAAAGCAGATGACACTCTACTATCAATATCGTAGTGTCTTGTCATATTGGTGCCTGTTCGTAAGAGATCACTACGATTTCTCACAAGGATTTGCACACTACGTTCTTCACTTGCTCGTCTTGCAAACTCTACATTTCTGAGAGCACACTACGATATTTTAACACTACGATCTTCACTTGCTCGTCTTGCAGATTCTGCGTTTCCGAGAGCATACTACGATCTCTGATTTAGTTTCGGTAAACGTCTGGACCACACTTCGATTCGTGGAGAGGCCCTTCAAGGCAGATACACTACGATCATCTTAGCACTACGATCCTGCCTTAGCTTCTGCACTCTGTTGATCAGCCAGATAGACTGCGAGTTTATCTATTTCTTTCTAGCCATAGATCAACCTAACAGATTTGATCTCTTTATCTATACAAGTAAACATTAAAGGCTAAGATCAACCTAACACTTTTGATCTATCACTAAGTCCTTGTACATATATTCTTTGAAGGACTTTACATAATCATGAGTAGTTTCATAAAACATCAAATCACAATATGCATTCTTCCAACAATCTCCCCCTATTTGATGTTGACATAACCAAGGAGATTTGTTGTTATGATTATAAAGTTTTATATGCAGTTGCAGAAAAGTAAACATGACTTAGCATTTCAGTGAGTAACTGAAATTTCTATAGAATAAACATGAATTTATTGATGTATGGAGACAGATTTTACATTTAAGAATGACTACATCAATACAATTTGAAATTCAACTTATCTCTATTTCTTTGGCCTTTTGCTTCTTAGAGGATTTGCATATTCCTTAGCTCTCCTCTTTTTGCTTGCTTCATCTCTTCTGGCCAGATCTTCCAGCTCACTTGGGCTTAGCCTTGGATTGTGATCATGTCTATTCATGAATGCAGGATCTCCAATTGGCATTCTTAGACCTGTTTTTGTTCTCATGAGAGAGTGGTAGGCGCCCTAGACTCCTTAAGGGTTGAGCCATTAATATTTCCTGCTGATCAGATCGTTGAGTCTGATGGCTGGATCGTGGAGTCTGCTAGTGGATTTGCCTTTTAGAAGGATTCCTTGAGGATTGAGGTTGGAGACCTCTGCCTTCACTTTTCCCTCCCTGATCTCCTCCTTTACCTTTATTCTCCCACTTTATGTCAGCATCAAGGGTTTGAATGTCATCTGAAAGACGATTAAGGCCTTGAACAAGCTCGTTGAGCTGACTCTTGGTCTGAGCAATGTCTTCTCTATTTTCTTCGATTAGAGCTTCAGACCTAGCTTCCCTTTGCTGAAGGATTGAGATAATGTTGTCTGTTTGTTGGCCATTGCTGACATAGAATTGTTGAAATTCTTTGACAGCAGTCTGAAGATTTTGGATGCTTTGTATCGTCAGTTGGTTCTGAGATTCTTGAGTTTTCTATAGAATCAAGACAGCATCACGATGTCTTTTAGCTGTGAGGAAGTGAATATCATCCCTGTCCTTTATGCTTTGTAGCATTTCTTTGATAATCTCTTTTAGTGTTTTAGACAGTTCGGAGCTCAGGGAGCTTGGAAGATTGTTCGCAGCATTGATCATTGATGTTAATCTCAGTTGTATCAGTACAGTATGATCTTCAAGGCTCTCGTCTAGTTCTTTGATCACTTTCTTAGACATGGCTGACAAATCAGCCTTTGTGGATAGTTCTGACAGGATTTTATGTAGATTTGGAATTTGTGAGGGAGGTGACGTGCTCTTGAATTTATCTTGCAGTGAGTAGAGAGCAAGTTCAAGATTGAAGCATTCATTTCTAGATGAGGAGGGAATATCTGTAGGAGGGGCCTGTGTTTGGATGTTGGAGCTTAGTGACTCTACGATTTATGGTGGATACTCTACTAGGGGGCTAGAGTCAGGGATCGTAGAGGTAGTAGGCTGAGTGAGCATTAGGGAGTTGATCTTATTTGGCTCCTCAGTTATAGAATTTTGAGATTCTGTAACTGGAAATTGATTCAGTGGATGAAGAATTACATCCAACCATTGCGGGGATTCATAGAATTGATTAAATGAGGGCGGTGGTAAGTGATTAATTCTGAAAGGAGTGGGGATATATAGTACCTCAAGTGTGTTCTCTGAGGAAGGGCTGTTGGAGAGAAGCTTCTTGGTAAAATTGAATTTCCCTGGGAATCCATTTATAAGTACTGAGATAGCTAGATACTCTTTGAAACTCCAGAACATGTGATCCCAAGAATTCAGAATTTGAGCTCGATGGAAGGGCATCATAGGAAGATATGAAAATAGTTGATCATAGGTGGCTCTTCTGTGCCCATTAATGCCTACAACTATGATCTCAATCTCATCATCTTCTTCTCTATTTTCACTAGAGGATTCCATTATGTCAATTGCTTCAGGTTCTTCATTATCTCCTCTAGGAATTTCTTTTTCAGCTATTGAGGTGTCATGATCCTCCCAGTCAGCTTGATCATTCTTTTGAAATGTCAATAGCTCCCCCTCAACTGGAGCATCCTCTGGTGGAAGATCTTCAGGCATCTCCCCCTCAGTATGAGCACCTTCTATCATTAGATCTTTAGGTGTCTCTCGCTTAGCTGGAGCCATGACTACTTGACATTCACTTGCTGGTTCCTTTTTAACACTCAGTTCTTTTGCTTCCCTTCTTAGCACTTCTTCATTGGCAAGAGTATACTTCTTAACCAGTTTCTTTCATGTCCTTTTTAGGCTGTGCTACAACCTCATGACTCTCTTCAGTTGTGTCCTTCAGATCAGCCAAGATATTTGATGCAGCTGCTTCCTTGTTTGGTCTAGGCTCTACGATCGGAGGAGACTCGACGATCGAAGAGGCTGATGGCTTTTTGCTTTTATGGTCGGTCTTACTCATCTTCAGCAACTGAGATATAGTTGCTCTATCTTCTTCTGCCTCTGCTTGCTGTTCCTTTCTCCTTAGGATCCTTAGAGTCTCAATTTCTGAGGACTCTACAAGCTTGTTGGTGGTGGATCCTTGAGGTTCTTCTGTAGTTCTGGCTTTCCTTTTCCCTTTGTTCTTTCTGATTAAAGTAATGGGTTCTCCCTGGTTAGTTTCTTCTTCTTTTTCCTCAGTTTCCTTGACAATAGACATATGTTAGGTTTGTAATATTCATGTGCGCAATCAAATTGCAAAATAATGCGGAAGCGTGTAAAAATCAGAGTTTAAAAATTTACAAACCATATACCCGGATCACCCTTTATGCATAATTATTAATTAAACGAAAAGATAAAGAATAAAATCATACCCTTGAAGATCGAGCTTCCTCAGGTACAAGTTCACCTCCAAATCCTTTCGCGTTCAATCTTGAATCCACCGGGTTTGGTTCCTTCCTTTGATCAACGTTAGCCACCCAAATGTTTGGCCTCTAGAGGTGATCCACCAAGGAAGAAGAAAATTCAAGAAAAGGGGTATTGGCTCAAACCCTAGTTTTTCTATCTCTATAGAAAGGGTGTACTCTCCCAACAATTGGAATTATGTCGTATGTTGAAAAAGTCAACAACCCACAACACCCATAATAAGACTCCTCTTATTTATAGATGTGGGCAACCCACCTTAACAATTAAGGAATTGAGTTTTATTTAATTAATTAAATTTTTTTAATTAATTAAGCTCCCTAATCTTATTAGGGATAATTAATTAAACTCCTTTAACTAATTTTCCCTCCTAATCCTATTAGGAATAAATGAGAGTACTTATATTAAATTAATTCCTAAACTCTTTTAGAAATTAAAATAATAATAATTGTAATAATATTAATAAGACTCCTCTTCTTAATTTATATTTAATATTTCTAAAATATTAAATAATAATATTAAGCTATTTAATTTATTCTATCACCATAGATTAAATTAAATATACTTAACATATTATTACGATTATGCCATTAACTTCTTAAATAATTATTCTTCCTTTTATGGTGTGACCCTTTAGGTTCTCCATATTAAAACCTATTGTGAATAAATCAATTAGAACAATTCTAATCTTATTTAAATAAATAAATTAAACAATTAATTTATTTAAATAAATAATATTTATTCTACAATAGGGATAAGCCTCCCAATGATCAACGACTTTCCGAGATAATATAGATTTCAACATTAATCATAAAAGAACCTTTGAGTAAATAGTTACCGATAATTCAATCCTTCCACCATACAATGTCCCAATTAAATATAAGACATGGAATTACTTGTCAAGTCTTATTTTATTTAATTATATGTATTTCGACTCTTAAATGCACAACTCCATATAATGCAAATTAGAAACTCCTTTCTAATTTCATTCTTCGCCAAGGACTACTTTGGGTTGTCATTTATCGAATCACATAGGACATTCTCTTCTTTATTAGAAGTGGTAGATTCTTTATTGATCATACATTATCTCCATGTACAACTTATTATACCCAAGCATACCCTTTGATATACCCTAAGGGTCTTAAGGAATAAGTCAAAGTATAACTCATCATACACAAGATACTATGATGATCTCAAGTCCAAGGATTACTCAGACTATCTATCACTACAGAATTCCTATTGACAGCAAATAAAACTCCATTAGGTATTCCTTAGCGAGCCACGCTCAAATTGAACTTATTCTCTAATAAGCACCTACATACTTGCTTTAGTGTCTCCACACAAATGATCGTGAGATCAATCATCCCCATCCAATGAAAAGCAACGATGTACCAATCTATCCGGATTCACTAATCCCCAATTTAGTAATCCAATGATTGGGAACTATTTTAGTTTTAAGCTTTCTAAGAATTTAGATCTCATTAAAATGATCATCATCATTATTCTAAAAGCATTGCTTAAAACTACGGGTTTATCACATATATTATAAAACAAAGATCATGTAGATAATTAAAAGCCTTTAATAAATTAATACTTTTTATTAATAAATGAATAAGATTGTTACAAAGTATATGCTTTATCATCAAACATGATTGGCTTGTGTGCATATTACTTTCAACATATTCCCTGGCACTCCTGTTCCTTTTATCTCACCAGTTCGATTAATCGGATTCGGACATCAACTTCACATTTTCAATTTGGATTCTCTTCCAGCTTTTCAAACAACTCTTTGGGTCATTCGTCGATTTGGGTTTATGGCTTCTCCTTCATCATCCTCAATCAGGTCACCAAGAGCAGCCTGTAGGATAATGCTGAAAAATCGTCCGTAGAGCATCTTTTGAGAGCTGTTTGTCTTCTTGGAGCTAACCAACCATTTTCCAATCCATTCAAGTAATAAAGCCCCATAGTTTAGTTGAATTTTATAGCATATGGCAGTCATGAGTTTGAGTTGTATTTCATTCACAGAGTCATGACCTGAGCTTTTACAATATATGCTTTTTCCAACAATGTCAGCCAGAAACTCATACCTCTGTGGAAACTCCTTCTTTTTTGTATCCTTTGATAGAGGGTGATTTCTTGTGATGCATTTTCTTGAGACCTTTATGGAAGTCTATTCCATCTAAGGACGGATACCCTTCAGATTTGAGCCCTAGGGCTAGATTGATGTCTTCAGCTCTTAATTTGATTTGGACGTTTCTTACTTTAATGGTGATGGTGTTGTTTTCAAACATTCCATTATTATAGAATTCTTTTACTAGCTTTGGGTAGATCAATGTGTCAGTACCCAAGGCTTCTTCGAGACCTACCTTCTTCAGTAGCGACAATGTCTTGTGAAATTGGGGTTCAGCCGTTTTAAACTCGTCGAAACACAGTCTGTAGCTAGAGACAACACTGGAAGCTTCCATTGATTTCTTTGTAGGAAGTGAGGCTGACAGAGCTTGCTACTGATTTAGGGTTTCTGCTTGAGAGAGGAAGAGAGAAATGGTCTTTTGAACTTCAGATTTCAAAAAGACGATTTTAATTTGTACCTGAAACTTCCCTCTCTCTTTGCTTAGTGGGACAGGTGTCGAACTTTGTTTGGCTCTACGAATTCTTGATAGAGAAGGATTGTACTGAATTGCCCTTAACTTCTTCTGGGATGATGTATTCTTTAGTGGGACTACGATCGTTGAGATGGTCCTTGGAGTCGTCGAGTCTGTTCTACCATCGTTGAGTCTGTGTAGCAGTCGTAATGTCTGAGCTGTAAACGTAGAGTCTGAACTACGATCATTGAGTCTGACTGACAATCGTAGAGTTTGAACAAATCCTTGTGATGAATCTTTTTGACTTGGCATTTTCCTTAAATTAAGGTAGCTCAGGAAGGGCCAACCTCTTGAAAGAAATAAGGGTTAGGTTTGTTCCTGAGGCACTTATCAGAGAGAATGTTTTGATTTAAGCTTGATCATCACAGGGAGCTCCTTTTGTTTTGTTGATGTAGTTCTGTTATCGTTGAGTCTGCACTACGATCGTTGATTCTGTTCAGCGTTCGTTGAGTTTTATATACTTTGGCTCTACGATCGTAGACTTCCTTTGATCATGTCTTTGATTTCAAAAACAGCCTTTAAATCTATATGGTTAACATAAACTAAATCACAATATTTCATGTTTGCAAGTTAAGCATGCCTAGCTCACTTATCAGTTTGTTGAATCTGGATTCATCTAGAGGTTTTGTAAAAACATCAGCAAGTTGATTTTCAGTAGGGATATATTGTAAAGATATTGTTCCATTTTGTACATGATCCCTAATGAAGTGATACCTTATTTCTATATGCTTAGTCCTAGAATGCATGACAGGATTATGAGTTATAACAATTGCACTTGTGTTATCACAATGAATGGGTATGGATTTGAATTCAAACCCATAATCTGCTAGCTAATTTTTCATCCATAGAATCGAGCACAAGAACTACCAAAGAAAGAATGTATTAAACCTGCAGGTTGAGGTAGATATCGAGTTTTGCTTTCTTGCTAAACCAGACACAAGTCTCATACCCAAGAATTGACAAGTGCCATCGGTACTTTTTTTCTATCTATTTTGCGTACCGCAAAATCAAAGATCTCAGATAACTCGTTAGCTCAAATAAGGATTCCTTGGGATACCAAAGCCCCAAGTGGGGTGTAATTTTTGAGGTACTTGAAAATCCTCTTTACAAAGTTAGCTTAAATGAGATTCTTTAGACATGCCTCGAAATCTTAGCACAAATGCATGTTGCAAACATTATATTTGGTCTCATGGCAAGAAGATATAAAAGAGAGCCTATCATATACCTCAGATTGAAAGTTATATCAATACTTTTACCTTTTTCATCTTTATCAAGCTTGGTTGTAGGAGCAATTAGGGTTTTCATGGGAGAGGCTGATTCCATGCCGTACTTCTTGAGTAAGTCTTTAATGTACTTGGCTTGGTTTATGAAAATTCCTTCATCACCGCTTTTACTTGTATCCAAGAAAGAAATTCAGCTCACCCATCATGCTAATTTTGAATTTGCTCTACATAAGCTTGGAGAATCTCTTGCATAACTTTTCATCAGTAGAACCAAAGATAATATCATCAACATAAATTTGAACTAATAGGACCTTATCTTTATGCTTTCTAAGAAATAGTGTGGTATCTACTCTACCTCTAGAAAATCCATTTTCAATAAGAAAGTTAGTCAATGTTTCATACCATGCTCTAGGTGCTTGTTTGAGACAATATAAGGCTTTGTCTAATCTAAAGACATAATTAGAAAGAGATGGATTGATGAAACCTGGAGGCTGCTCTACATAGACTTCTTCTTGAAGTTCACCATTCAAGAATGCACTTTTGACATCCATTTGAAAGACTTTGAACTTCATGTGAGCAGCAAAGGCAAGTAATATTCTGATGGCTTCTAGTCTGGCAACAGGTGCAAATGTCTCATCATAGTCAATACCTTCTTCCTGAGAGTAGCCCTTGGCTACTAGTCTAGCCTTATTCCTTGTTATCACCCCATCTTCATCCATCTTATTTTTGAAGACCCACTTGGTTCCAATTACAGGATGGTTTTTTAGTCTTGGGACAAATCTCCAAACTTTGCTTCTCTCAAACTGATTAAGTTCTTCCTGCCTGGCCTCTATCCAGCTGGAATCTTCCATAGCATCCTCTATCTTCTTTGGTTCTATTTGAGATAGGAAGCTTAGATAGAAGCATTCATTTTGAGTAGCATCTCTTGTCTTGACTCTTGCGTTCGGATCTCCAATGATTAGATCTTGAGTGTGATCTCTTGCCCATCTGCTTCCTGTTGGAACATCCGTTTTTATGCCTTCTTGTCTCAGATCTTCAAGATCTATTTCTTCTTCTTGATGTGGAGGTTCATTGTCTAGCATAGGCCTCTCTACGATCTCATTCTCTTGCTCAACAATTTCATTATCGGGCACTACGATCGTAGTATTAGGCTCGACGACCTCATTCGTAGTGTCTGAACTATTAGTCGCATTGTCTTGGAGCACTGTTTTGTCTAAGTCTGTTTCATCAAAGATGATGTGAATTGAGACTTCTACACTCAGTGTCTTCTTGTTGAACACTCTGTAGGCCTTGCTGTTTGTGGCATATCCAAGAAAGATTCCTTCGTCTGATTTCGGTTGAAACTTTGTCAAGTACTGCTTTCCATTGTTAAGTATGTAGCATGCACAGCCGAACACATGAAAGTATCTGACATTTGGCTTTCTTCCTTTCCAAAGTTCATAAGGAGTCTTCTTAATCGTAGAGTATATGAGTGATCTGTTATGAGTATAACATGCAAAGTGTCGACCGCTTTCGCTGTAAGTACTCCTAGAGATGAGCTACAGCTAGTAGAGTCCTTCCAGCCTCTATTAATGTCTTGTTCTTTCTCTCAGCAACTCCATTTTGTTGGAGAGTTTGTGGAGATGAGAAGTTGTGACTAATCCCATTGTTTGTGCAGAACTGATCCATTTTTGAGAAATCAAATTCTCTGCCATGATCACTTCTTATGGCCTTGATTTTCTCTCTTTTCTCATTCATCACCAGCTTGAACATCTTGATTAGTTGGGGGCTTGTTTCATCTTTTGAGGTTAGAAAGAATACCCATATAAATTTGGTGTAGTCGCCGATCACTTACCAAATGAGTATCTCTTTCCCCAAGGCTCGTCGTTGAATTGGTCCAAAAGATCCATATGTAGTAATTGCAGAGGCTTGTCAATCGAGTTGATGGTTTTGCTCTTAAATGAGCTCCGGAATGTTTCCAAGTCGATGTGCATTGCAGGCCTTTCTTTAACGAAGTTGAATTTGGGTAGGCCTGCAACTAGATCTTTTGAAGCTAATTTGGACATGCTTTTGAAGTTGAGATGAGATAATCTTCGATGCCATAGCTAGCTCATTTCTTCAGATGCTTTAGCCAGAAAGCATATTGTCTCGTCTGAGCTTAGTTGTCCAAGATTCACTGTGTAGACATTTCCTTCTCTTGTTAGGTTAGCTTTTATCGCAGATGTCTTCGTGTCTCTTGACTTGACATTGATTGTTGATGAATGTTACTTGATGACCCTTGTCACAGAGTTGGCTAATGCTTAGAAGGTTGTGCTGTAGTCCTTCCACATAGGCCACTTTACTGAATGATACTGCACCATTTCCGGCTGAGCCATAGCCTCTAGTCTTGCCAGTGCCATTATCTCCAAATATGATCGAGGGACCCTCCTTCTCTATGAAGTTAGACAGAAGGGCTTTGTTCCCAGTCATGTGCCTTGAACATCCACTATCCAGATACCAGGTTGTGTTCGTGGAGCTCCTTTCCTGAGGTAACATTAAGCCTTCATTTCATTTTTACCCATATTTGCATGGGTCCTACTATGTTAGTACCCTTGGGGACCCAAATCTGCTTGATTTTGGGTCTCACGTGCATGGAATTATAATGACAATTCGCAGCCTTGTGACCAACTCTGTGGCATTCAAAGCATTTGATATGATGCATGTAAGTGTGTGTGTGAAAGTTCTTCTTCCATTTAGGCTTTTGTGGGTTATTGGTCATCCTTCTGCTAGGCTGATATCCCCTTTTCCATGTGTTCTCTTATTTCATTAATTAAGGAGAGTATATCTTACTTCTATTGTGTCTTCCTGGTTGGTTCGTAGAGTTAATTTTATTGGACTCTACGATCCTTCGAGGTTGATGAGTAGTAGCTAGATTACTTTTCTCTTTTCTGAAACCTGCACCAAAGATTTAGATCCTTTACTCCCTGGGAATATGAATTGAATTAGCTTGGATGTGGTTTGATGTGCTCATCATTCTATGAGGATTTCACAAATATAATGCCTCTACTAAAACCTGAGGCATTACTAGTGTTAACATCCTTTGTTTTTTCCACACACACGACTCTAAGATAGATCCCCAAAGCCTAAAGCCTGCTTTTATCGTAGACATTTCTCCGATTAGAGATTAAAGAATCCATGGATGAAGAAGATTTATTCCATGTGGAGATGGTCTTTTCTAGATCCTCAATTTTGAGGTTAGACTATACTCTTGTTTTGCAGATCTGAGCTCATTTGTTTGTCTTAAGAGCTTATTCTCAACTTCAAGCTCAGAGAAAGAATTAGCACTGAGAAGGGCTGTTTCCAGTTCTTCTTGAACCTTTTCTTTCTCCTTTTGAAGAAGTGAATAATCCTTAGACATAACTCTAAACCACTTCATGTATTAGTGTAGATCAGATGTTATGCCATGCAATGCAGTTCTGAGATCATCAATATCTACATCAGGAGAGTTAAAGTCAAATACCTCATCGATACTTACTTCGTGTATATTGGAGTTCTATTTGTCCCTTGCATTTTTGGCCATCAAGCAGAGATTTGCTATTTGAGGGTCTTCATCATCCCTGCATTCGTGGAGTTGAGTCATTGTTCGAGTCACCCATGATCCTCCAAACTACAAGACCTTTTTCTTTCTTTCGTGGCCCTTTGTCAGCTCTCAGATTCTTTCTTTGAATGAGATTTCTTCTTGAGTTCTTCTCTCGAGAGGTTTGTTGTAATTTGCAATGAAGTGGCCCGTTTCTTGTAATTGTAGCATAGATAGTCGTTCATTTGCTTCTCGGGTCTGAAGTTGCCGACTTTCTTTCGCTTGTTGGTTTTGCCTCGTCGCATTTGAACCTTCTTAGCCTTTTCACTAGCATTGCAAGGTCCTCATCATCATCTTCATCATAGTCGTAATCAACTTCAAAGATCGATTTTTGGAGGCGATTATCTGTTGCTTTAAGGGCTACACCTTTATCCTTCTTCCTACCTTTAGATAAGGTTTCTTTCGTTGAGTCACTCCGGTTCAGATGTGAGAAGGTTGCCATACAACCTGCTGAATACTCATTTCATGTAGATTTTTGATTCTCTAATGGCAAAGTGGTTTTGGCATCCCACTTGCTTGGTAAGGCTCTCATGAACTTTATGATTAGATCTTTGTTAGGATAGATCTTCCCATAGGCTCGTAGAGAGTCGAGCAAAGACATTAAATCTTTCAGTAAGTGGCGAAGAACGTTCTCTCCTCGAACATGAGCGAACATCTCATATCATCGAGTCAAGAGAGATTGTTTGTTTTCTCCGACTTCTTCTCGTTCCTTCATGCATGATGAGCAAAGGCTTCCCAAACCTCCTTTATTGCTTTTTGTTGTTGACCACATTTTGAACAGATCATCTTCTAAAGATCGGAACAAGATGTTTTTGGCCTTTTTATCGAAATGATGACTCTCTTCTCTCTTCTCTCATCCATTCTTCCTCGACTCGATCTGCACTATGTTTGGGTCATCTCAGTAGTTGGTGCAAGCTTTGTAGGAACATAGGGTCCATTTCAACAGCTTTTAAATAAATCTTCATCTATTGCATCCATGTAAGCTTGCATCCTAACCTTCCAGCTTAGCAAATTTTTTTTTTTATTGCACATTGGTGGCTTTCGCCTCCTCCAAATTTTTGATTCGCTTGGTAAGTGTGCCATCGATCTACTAAAGCTTTGTAGGTCAGATTATAGAACCTACTTTGATACCAATTGTTAGTTCCCAGTAGGCACGATAGATATCTAGAAGGGGGTTGAATAGATAATTAAAACCTTTTCTTTTAATCTTTTTAAGTTGATGGTAATCAATGCACAGCGGAATGAGTATATGTGAAAAACCTTCTGTTATATATCTTGAGTTAATGAGATTGAGGCAGTTATGACAGTTATAGCAGATATTGCAGTTATAGCAGTTAATGAACACAATAGTTTTAAATGGTTCAGAGCACTAAAAGCTCCTAGTCCACTCTTCTACTCCTTGAGTAGGAAATCCACTAAGGATGTATGTTACACTTCTTGAATCTCACAGATTCCTTCTGCACTGCCAGCCTCAGTACTTCTTAGTTCA
This sequence comes from Panax quinquefolius, assembly GCA_020205615.1. Classification (NCBI taxonomy): domain Eukaryota; kingdom Viridiplantae; phylum Streptophyta; class Magnoliopsida; order Apiales; family Araliaceae; genus Panax; species Panax quinquefolius. The sequence goes on from CM035158.1 coordinate 31,121,783, forward strand.
CTCTTGAACTCTTCAAGTCCAGCAGACTTGGTCTCTCACAGTTCACTTAGAACTTTTCAAGTCCTTCAGACCTGGAACTCTTACTTCAGTTGATTGAATGTTGTTTAGATCGTGATTGATGCTATTCAGTTTCTAGTAAACACTTGTTCGAAAGAACTGAATAGCTGAGCAAGCTTTTCCTTTTTCTCAGATCGTAGAGTTGAAAGCGTTGAGTGTTCTTATGCATTTTTTTCATTCAATACTTGCTTTTTACTTTCTCATCCGCTTTTGATCTCAGATATACGTGATCTTGAAATCTATCCGTTGAAGTCATCTCGATGAGCCATTAAAACGTTTGACATTTATGAGCTTTGATGGAGACTTTTTCGCACATCTTCTCGAATTACACTTCCGCCCACCGACACAACAGATCGCTTTTCACCTAACACCTCAAAAGGTGTTTTTCTCCGCCCAATGGTCCTTTTCTTAGCTTCTCGAGTACGCTTTTTTTTATCAATACTAAGGATATCTTTCAGACGTTGGGATTGGTGAGAGCTTCAACGCTCAAAACCCATTCCATATTTGTTGGAGTCCATCTTCGATGAACGATAGGGCTTGATGTTTCGACACAAAGCGATGACACTCTACTATCAATATCGTAGTGTCTTGTCATATTAGTGCTCGCTCGTAAGAGATCACTACGATTTCTCACAAGGATTTGCACACTACGTTCTTTTCACTTGCTTCGCCTTGCAAACTCTACATTTCGAGAGCACACTACGATATTTTAACACTACGATCTTCACTTGCTTGCCTTGCAGATTTCTGCTTTCGAGAGCATACTACGATCTCTCGAAAGTTAGTTTTGGCAAACGTTTGGACCACACTTCGATTCGTGGAGAGGCCCTTCAAGGTAGATACACTACGATCATCTCAAAGACTACGATCCCGCTTTAGCTTCAGATTCTCGTTGATCAATTTGATAGATCATGAGTTTATCTAGTCTATCTATTTCTTTTTTCTAGCCATAGATCAACCTAACACTTTTGATTTGATCTCTTTATCTATACAAGTGAACATTCAAAAGGCTTAAGATCAACCTAACATTTTGATTATTTTGATCTATCACTAAGTCCTAGTATTAGTGCGAGGGTAAACTTTACATATATTCTTTCAAGGACTTTTACATAATCAGTTTATAGTCTTGAGTTTCATAAAACATCAAATAGTGAGACTGTTAATATGCATTCTTCCAACATGTATAGTACCCCTAAATTTTATGAATAAAGATTTAAATTTATATTAAAATATTTTTTTTCAATTTCATTAATGATTGATGGTGGAATTGATATAATGTTAATGGATATTGAAAATGGATATTAATAATTTAAATACAAGAAACTTGTTTTGACTATGGGAAATGTTCATAAATTCTTAATAGGAGATTGAGACCCCAAATTTTATGAATAAAATTTATTTCTAAATATTGGGAATATTATGGTGTGGAATTGATATAATGTTATAATGTGGGTAATAATATTTTGCAAAGTATGCAAGTTGTTATATAATGTCTGAATGGTCGGGGAATATTCTTTTTGTTTGGGAATATCCAGAATTACAAATATAGTGGCCCCACAAAGTGTCGTAGTTAGAAAATGATGTAATTATCTTTTATAAAAATAACTAATGAAAGTGTTACCGCTTAAACCGTTGAACTACCGGTAGTAAAAGTAAAGAAGAATACGCGTGGTTGTATAGTAGCACACCAGTATTGATTATCGATGCTTACGTAAGAAGTCACACTCGCTTATACTCAATTATTACTACAAAGAATTGTTGATCATATCTCTCATATTATTGATTCAATTATTGTCACAAGATCATCTATATAATATGTTATATTATTAAATCAATAATTGAGACGATAAAGTTATTCATATTATTATTTCGCAATATCGACAATGTCTAGAAGTTCACAAGGAGAGGTTTGGTCACCTAATCAAGGCGCCAATAAGGAGAAATCCTTATCGAAAAACCCCGCTTTCTCGGGAACGACTTGGTTGTTAAATATTATGAATTATAATATTAATGATGAATAAGTTCGTATTGATTAAAGATGAAATTGATAGTTCCATTCAGGTTGGAATTATTAGTGTTAGTGAAAATCAACATTTATTTTGATAATAATTGATGTCCTAGAGGTTATATTGACCAATCCAGTAATTAACCGGATAAATGAGCAATTAATTGCTATTGATTCACATGATTATAACTATTTGTTCAAATGTGTGTACTATTGATTCACATTCATTTACTATTAGGGGAGTTGGTGCAAGATTGATAATACTTGTAATGACTAAATTAAAAATGGAGGTATAGATGAAGGTACTATATCGTAATTATTTTTTTTCACATGATTAGAACTATTGAGTCACATGATTTACTATTGATTCACATGATTTACTATTAGGGGAGGTGGTGCAAGTTTGATAATACTTGCAGGACTAAATTAAAAATGAAGAAAAAGTGGAAGGTATTATACTGTAATATTTTGAGCCCCAAAATGTGCAATTATTAAAACTATATTTTTCTATAAATAGAAGCTCATTCTTCCTTCATTTCTCACCAATTCACTAAAGCTATAGAGCAATTATTATAGAGAGAAATTATAGAGAGAAAGAAGAAGAGAAGTCTGCTACCTCACTATTCCAAAGATCCAGCTTTTTCTTTCGAGGTAAGGGGTATTATTCTTTCGTATTCATGAAGAGAGTTATTTTCTTTCAATACTGTAAGAGTTGTTATTCCATTCTTTATTATTATGTTGAATAACTCTCGCCTACGCAAGTACCGCATACATGGTAAAATTCTTTCGTTATTCCATTCTTTATTATTATGTTGAATAACCCGTCATGCTAAGCCTATCGCATACATGGTGAAATTCTTCGTTATTCCATTCTTTATTATTCTATTGGAATAGCCTGTTTGTGCAATTTCTATCGCATGCCGTGAATTCGTTGTTATTCCATCTTTTTATTATTCATTTGAATATCATTCTGCAAGCGGATTACGTATTAATTCGGTTCCATTCTTTATTATTCTCATTGAATATCCTATCTCAAGTGGATTACGCATGACCGGTTCCATTCTTTATTATTCTCATTGGGAATAACTCGTCTGCATGCACGATTATATCGCATTTACATGGTGAATTCTTCTATTATTCCATTCTTTATTATTCTCGCTGAATAACTCGCCTATGTGGATTACCGTGATGCATGGTGAATGATCCTTCAGATTCATTCCTTATTAAATTGTGGAAATGATCTGTCTACGTGGATTACCGCACGGCGTGTGAAAATCCATTTCATAGCTTTCAGATATTCTATTATACTGTATGAGATATCATTTCTTTTTGTACTGGCCATGGAATATCATTTTCTTTGGTATTTTTTTTTACGAGTTACTATTCACGGGTTACTATTCACCCGCTTATTATTCACTCTAGTATTATTCACTCAGTATTCGGGGCACTTTTTTCGTGTCTAAGTACTATTCATTTAATTACTATTCACGGGTTACTATTCACCCGATTACTATTCACTCTAGTATCATTCACTAGAATATTCGGGACACTTTTTCGGTGTTTGGGTACTATTCACTTGGGGTACTATTCTCAAGTACTATTCATGGGGTACTATTCATTCAAAAAATATATTTCTTTCTCATTCAAATTATTTTTTGTACATGAATATTATTCTTGAATTTTACTCTACAAAGCAAAGATTCATGTCGATAATTTGACGTTATCGATTTCTCGGATAAATTAAATTATAAATCTTTAAAATTTATCCTTGAACTTGTTTTATTGAATTATTATGTCATTGTCATCATCCTCATGCTTATATTGTGATTAAAGTCATCTTTGGCTTACGGCATAGATGGACTTGGTATGATTATGACCAGGATTATTCGGTATAATCATGACCGTAATGTGATGAATGATGTGGTAAAAGTCCTCATTGGTCCTCGTAGTTCATCGATGGACAAGTTGTTGGTATGATTATGACCAGGATTATTCTAAGATAATCATGACCATTGATGATTACATGAATATCCTGGCCGTGGTGCGTGGATGATTCAATTTTATTTATTTATTGTCGAGTCTCAATGATAAAGTTGATGAAAACTTTTAAAATCATAAGATAGTAGATTTTATGCTCTACTGATTCTTCTAATGGATTGCTTATTTTCACCGCAGCTTGTTGATCTAAAACTTGTTGTCTATTGTATTCTATCGCTTGTTATATCGTCAAGGCTAAGGATAATTTATTCGCATTATCTTAGTCATAATATTTTTATCGGGCTAGTTGAGCTCACCCTTTCTTTCATTGTCTCTCTTGTGAAATGAGAATATAGCCGGGATTTAGCCTGGAAATGGAGTGATGGTCCAGATAAGTGGCTTTAGTAGTCCTCACTATTCTACGTGAAATAGTGTGATAATAATTGTAATGAGGACTCCATTGAGAGTGGATATTGTCTAGATGGCAATATTCTTGTTTAAACTCTCACTATGTTTTGTCGTATTTTACATTTAATCGTTGTATAATTAAGTTTGTATTTGATTTATGTACCATGTATTTCAAGCGACTCAAGATGGGTGATGTATACCTATTTGGGGGGCCATAGCTTGGTATCAAAGCTTAGGATATGATCCCCGGCCGAGATGTGAGACAAGAACTAGGAGGGAGAGACGGGAATTTTTCGCTAGTATGACCTACCTAAGTTTATTTGGTATTTAATTGGTTGGTCGAGTATATGGATAATATGTGATATGTCAATTAACCCTTGTTTTTTGTGACAAGTGTTTGAAAATGGCATCCGAAAATGTTGAGATCAACAATGAAGCACATGAGACCGCTGAGTCACCAACGATCAATACCCGTGATAATGTGCAATAGAAGACAATAATCCTCGTGTAAATATCAACACCATCATCAAATGATGAACGATGGGATGTTCAGAGGCTTTATGCAATTCATGCAACATCGTAAGAGAGACTACTATTCAAATATATAGGTGGAAATAATGGCAACTCACTATTTGGTCACCGCTAAGCGCTTCAAGGAGCTAGGACCATCAAAGTTTTTGGGAAAGCCGTAACCACTTAAGTGAGACGTGGTTAAAGCAGATCACCAAGATATTTGATATCTTGGGATGCTCGAGGAGCAAAAGGTTCCTTTGCCACCTTTATGTTGCGTGAAGAAGCAGACATTCTTGGTGGGAATCTCAGAAACGACTCCAACCTAACACACTCAAGATGTCTTGGGAGAAGTTCCAAGAGTTGTTCAACAAAAAGTACTTCCGAAAGTATTCGGCACATGAAGGAGGTGGAGTTTATCAAGTTCGAGCAAAACAATACGACCGTGTCGTAAATAAGAGGCTAAATTTATGAGTTATCCCTGTTTGCATCCCATTTGGTCGATAATGAGGAGCTTAATGACGCTAATGTTTCTAAGAGGTTTGAAACCCGATATAAGTCAATACCTCATTTCTCACAAACTTTGTTTATATTCAGATGTTGTGAATAGGGCTCAGTTATTGGAGCGCGATAATGAGTCAGCACAACCAAAAGGCAACGACCAACAACACGATAATAATCATCACCAAGTGGCAACGACCATCTAACAATGATAACCATCGTGGAGGAAATTATCATGCCAAGAATGGTAACCACTTCGGTGATAATCATGGCCAAGATAATAGAAGTGGAAAATTTAAGAAGAGAAGATTTAACGATGATGGGAAGACATCAAAAAGACCAACCAACACCAAGAACAAATTCTAGGGGAGGAGAACGATCACCATTAGATGTTATAGATACGGAGAGGAGAGACACATAAGTCCAAACTGCTCACAAACCTTCCAAGGTATGTTTTAGTTATGGAAAAGATGGTCACATAGCTCAATTTTCATTTTAGAAGCAAATCAAGTCCAATTTGGGACAAGTGGCACCAAAGGCGGATACTTGGACAAAACAAAGTCTGTGGTTTCAGGAAGAGTATTTTTCGTGACTTCTAAAAAGCGAGTAACTCAAACGGTTAGCACGGCAAGTTAGTTAATTATAAATTCTTGTGAAGTCTATACCTTATTAGATACTAGTTCTACCCATTCTTTTATCTCTCTTGCTTAAGCGCCAACGCTTAAATTTGACTCCTGGAGAGATTAGACTTTGACTTATCGGTTGAAACTCGTTAGAGAAACCTTTGTTACCTCCATCGTTTATAAGTCTTGTTTAATTCAAATCGACACTTTCACGCTAATTTGTCAATCTTATCTCTTTGAAAATACTTGATTTGATGTGATTTTAGGGATTGATTGGTTAACTACTCATCATGCTAAAATCAATTGTTTTCGTAAGGTTGTTAGCTTTCATATTCCTAACCAACCTGTTATGCGAATTCAAGCAACCAAACCACTAAAGTTAATCATTGTCATATCAAGCCATAAGTAAAGAGCCCCGATCCTTTAGTTGTTGACTTCCTTGTGTGGAATGAACCGAAGCCAGACTTTCTGTAGGCGACGTCATGAATGACGATGGCAAGTTGATAGGTATCAATGTGACGTACTATCCAAGTCTTGGATGAGAGTTACAGTTTTGAATGATATTTCTATTGTTAATAAATTTCCGGCGATTCTTCAAGACTTTTAGCCTACCTCTAGAGAGCGTGAAATTGAATTTTGTATCGACCCAAAGACAAAACCCATTTCTAAAAACCTCAAATATTTTCTTCACCCAAAATGAATATATTATGAGCCAAAGACGTTGGCTCGAGCTATCAAGATTACGATCATACCATTCAATGTCATTGTGGAAGAGAGAACGTGGTAGCCGACGCTTAGAGTAGAAGATCGTATGCGTTTACGAGTGCGATGTTGTTAACACAAAAACCCATTTCGTATAACTTACAAATGATGAAGATAGAGTTAAAGACTTTAGGGACCCACGTGAAGATATCGAATATACGATTTGAACAGATTTTAAATCGATAAAGATAAAGCCGCCAAGCTACACAACTTGAAAGTCGATGAATACGAAGAAGAAGGTTCAAGAGGGCTTTATTCTAGAAGCAAGAATCGATGAAGAGAGGAAATCTCAACCCTCGATTTAATTGGCCCATTTGAAATCCTCGATGGATTAGAATCGTGGCCTATAGACTCGCTTTATCGCTAAGTATGTCGCGTGTTCATAATGTTTTCACGTATTGATGTTACGTAAATATGTGGACGACCGAACCACATTATTAAATTAGAACTAGACGAGATAGCATAAGATTTAACGTATGAGGAGATACGTGTTAAAATCTTGGATAAGAAGGATCATAATCAACACTCAAAGGTTATACCTCAAGAGTTAGAATCAAATGAAGTCAAGGTATCCTCATCATACCTGTGTATGACGTAAATTTTGAGGGCGACATTTCATAAGGAGGGAGATTGTGGAAATTTCATAACAGATTGTTATATCGTTCAAGGCTAAGGATAATTTATTCTCGCATTATCTTAGTCATATTATTTCATCGGGCTAGTTGAGCTCACCCTTTCTTTCATTGTTTCTTCGTGAAATGAGAATATAAATGGGATTTTAGTCGGGAAATGGAGTGATTGTCCGTGATAAGTGGCTTTAGTTGTCCTCACTATTATGTGAAATAGTGTGATAATAATTATAATGAAGACTCCATTGAGAGTGGATATTATCTAGAAGGCAATATTCTTGTTTAAACTCTCAAATTTATGTTTTTGTCAGATTGTACACGAATGTTGTATAATTAAGTTTGTATTTGATTTATGTACCATGTATTTGGCAACTCAAGATGGGTGATATATACTGCTTGGGGGTGTCACAATAGACATATCTCTATTTGTCTTGTGTAGCCCTTGAGATTAAGCTTTAATGACCCTATTCTAGTTATTTTCACCATAGAAATATTGTGATTCATCTAGTTACTGGATGTGCATTTGACACTCGAAAGAGGCTTATGTGTAATTAATGTCTCGGTTGACCATTCCTTTCGATTCGCTTTGTAATGTGGAGAGTTAGGAGATTAGGCGCGACACATGGGGGAATTGTGATCCCATTTGACTTTCTTTGTATAACTCAATCTCTTATTTCTACTATTTTTAATCATATAGTTGAACACATCATCTCCAATTACATGTTTAAATAAGACTGTATTGAACTAATTTTAGTATTTGACTAGTACTTAACACTTTTGTCCTCGTGGGTACAACACTCTACTTATTATATATTACTTATTAACCGCATATATCATACGCGTGTTTTATCTCCAAGTAAATCGAGCAACAATGACCGGGAGTTAGAATCAAATAAAACAAGGTATCATCACCTCTTTGACATACCTGTATGTACACCAATTTCGAGAACAAAATTTCATAAGAAGGGGAGGTTGTAAGACCCCAATTATATGAATAAAGATTTAATTTTCTCCAAATATCTTTTTGAATATTAAGGTGTGGATTTGATATAATGTTATAGTTGTGGGTAATATTTACAAATTTTGTAAAGTAAGCAAGTTGTCATAAAATATTCGCTTGGTCGTGAATTTTCGTTTTATCAGGAATATTCAGATGCACGACGACACAATCATCAGTGGACCCTCAAACGAAATTATCATTTGAGTTAAAAACGATAGAAAAACTTTTTATAAAAATAACGGCAAAAGTTTTACCGTAAAACTATTGAAATACACGGTGATAGAAGTACAGTAATACGCGTGGTTGCATAGTAGCACACGATATTGCACAATATCTTTGATTATTGATGCTTACGTGAGAAGTCACCGGTTTTACTCAATTATTACAACACTAATTCACGATAAGATCTCATATTATTGATTCAATTATTGTCACGTTATCATCTACACAATATTTTATATTATTAAATCAATAATTGAGACGCACAAAGTTATTCATAATATTATTTACATTATCGACAATGTCTATAAAGTTCTATCGAGGAAAGGGTTTGGTCACCTTATCGGGCACAATAAGGAGAAGTCCATATCGAAAAGCCCCTCTTTTCCGAGAATGATCCGTTGTTAATATTGTGAGTTATAATATTAATGATGAATAAATGTTATTAAAAATGTGTTTGAGAAGCCAAGTGAGTTGTGATAAATATAGAGGTTTTTATGAAGTATTTATTGTAAATCCGCTTATTATATGGACCCCACTTACCCATTTTTCAAAATCGCATTCAGAGAAAGTTATCTCAATTTTGTTTTATTACTTATATATATATATATATATATATAATAGAATATATTATATTTTATTATGTTACATAGTAATGCATAGTGTTTCAGATAGTAATCATATAGTGCAAAGATAGTACAACATAGTGAAAATCATGTGAATTCAAAATCTTCACTCGTGAAAAATTAAATTCGTGATTCTTACTGCTGCACTAGTGATTTTAATTCAAATAGTACCTCGTCATTCTCCTATAAATAAGATGCTTAATTTAGAAATGATAATCATACCGTAATCGTAGAATTCTTCTTCTATAATATTTTCATGTATTTTTTGAGTTTAAGGAAGCTTTGAGTGTAAAAATTGTATAAGTTTTCTTCAAGAATATCTCCATCATACTAGTCAAAATACTCTCCTTTTAAGGTAATGTATATTATTTTGTTCAATACTCGTAAGAAATAATATTTTCTTTCATACTCTGTAGTATGTAAGTAATATTATTTCGTTTCATATTCCTAATTCTACACTCATGTTGATAAGTATTGCTTCTATACTCCTTGAAATTTCTACTTCATCTAGTATCGTTTCACAAGGATATTTTTCTAAACATTCTTGTTAAATTTTAATCTTTTCATGACGGAGTACTATTCACGAGGTACTATTCACAAGATACTATTCACTCGTGTACTATTCACCCGAGGTAATATTCATGACAAAAATTGATTTCTTTTCTGTCCAAATTATTTTTACATTAATATTATTCTTGAATTTAACTCCACAAAGAAGTTATCATGTTGACAATTTGAAAATTCTTAAACTCTGGATAAATTGAATTATAAATCTTTAATATTTATCCTTGGTCTCGCTTTGATTGAATTCTTATATCATTGTCATCATCCTCATGCCTATATTGTGATGAAAGTCATCTTTCGCTCAGTAGTGCATAGATGGATCGTTGATTGGTATGATTATGACCGTGAATTATGTATCGCAGATAATCATGATTCGTAATGTTACAAATGGTGTGGTAAAAGTCCTCATTGAACCAGAGTGCATTGATGGAAAGTTGTTGGCATGATCATGACCATTGGTGATAATAACGAATATCCTCGCCCGTAGTGCATAGATAATTCGTTGATGTGATACTAACAAATATCATCGCCCACAAAGGCATGGATAATTCTTGATGTGGATTACTTATCGAATGTGTTACAATGATAAAATATTGATGATGAACTTTTAAATCATAGAAGATATTAGATATCATGCTCTACTTGACTCTTTTAATAGATTGTCTTTTTCGCTATGCTTAAACTTGTTGTCTATGTATTCTATCGCTTTTATAATCATCAAGGCTAACGATAAATTTTTCTCGCATTATCTTAGTCATAATATTCTTTTATCGGGCTAGTTGAGCTCACCCTTTGTTTTCATTGTTTCTTCGTGAAATGAGAATATAACCGGGACTAGTCGGGAATGGAGTGATGGCCAAAGTCGGTGGTTATAGAGTCCTCACTATTCTATGAAATAGTGTGATAATAATTGTAATGAGGACTCCATTTGAGTTTCGATATTATCTCTAGAGACAATATTCGTGTTAAAACTCTTAGCTACGTTTTTTTGTCGATCAGATAAAAGAAGTTTGTATTTAAATTATGTACCATGTATTTGGCACTCGAATGGGTCAGGTATACCTATTTTGGGGTGTCACATGGTGGGTTAATTAGAATGGGTTGATGTGCTCATTGATCGTTGAAGTTTGGCTCTATGATCTTATTAAAAGATATTGTTTTCCTTAGTTCTCCTAAGTCGATTCATCAAAGGTTATATGAATGGAAACTTTAACACTCAATGATTTCTTATTGAACACTTTATAGCTTTACTTTCCATCGAGTATCCAAGAAATATTCCTTCGTCTCTGACTTAGTTTCGAACTTAATCAAATACTTATTGTCGTTGTTGAAGATGTAACATGAACAACCAAATGCAATGGAAGTAATCGATGTTTAGATTTCTTCTTTTCCACAACTCATAGGTGTTTTCGAGCGTAGAGTGAATCGTAAATCGTTTTAGTATAACAAGGCAAAGGCTTACTACTTTAGCCCAAAATTATTCAGGAGATGAGATGCAACAAGAAAGGTTCTTCCCCGCTTCTATCAACGCTCGCTTCTTCCTTTCAAACTACTTTATTTTGTCGAGGAGTTCTTGGAGTCGAGAAGTTATGATAAATTCCATTATCTCCACATAATCGATCCATCTCAGAATAGTCAAACTCTATGTCATGATAACTCTATATAGCCTTGATCTTCTCACCCTTCTCATTCATGACCAACTTAAAGAATTTGATTAGTCTGAATACCATATGAATCTGGTGTAGTCATCCACTACAATTAGTGATTGTTTTTTGCCTCCAAGACTAGCAGTTGGGATTAATATAAATAGATCCATATGCAATAGTTGTATGGGCTTCTCATTTCGAGTTCACTACTTTGTTTTTGAATGAGCTTCTTGTTTTTCTTCCAATATGATAGGCCTTGTATGGTCTTTTTTCGAAAAAAAATTAGCTTAGGCAAGCCTCCGACTTCGATATTTGGATACGAAGCTTTGACATGCTTTTGAAGTTAAGATGGGATAATCTTTCGTGCTACTACATCTCATAGAGATGTTTTGGCAAATAAGCAAGTTATTTCGTAGAATCGAACTCGTAAAGATTAACCACATTAACATTTCCTTCTCTCGATCTACTCACTTTTACAAAGTTGGATTCCGTGTTTGAACTTGACATCGGGTTGTTGAGGAATGTGACATGATGTCCTTTATCACACATTTGACTGATACTTAACAGATTGGGTTTTAACCCATCAACATAGGAAACTTTGTTAAACGATACTAATTTATTTCCAATTGAACCATAACCTCTAGTTTTACCAGAGTTGTTGTCCCCAAAGACAACTGTTGGTCCATTTTTCTCTTTGAAGTTTGACAGGAGACTTTTGTTGTCGGTCATATGCCTTAAGCATCCACTATCAAGATACCAGATGGAATCAATGGATCTTGATATCTGCATATGAAATCATCATTCATTTTGGTACCCAGACTTACTTGGGTCCTTCCTTGTTAGTGCTCTTAGGAACCCACATTTGCTTGACTTTGGGTTTATTATATGTTGAATGATAATTTCTATAACACATAACATATATATGATAATATTTATGACATGTATAATATTCGATATTAGGCATGTGTGAATGTGTGTGTGTGTGTGAATATCTTCTTATTTGGGACATATGTGGAGGATAAGTTTTTTTTCTTGGCTGAACCACTCTCTGTTTCCATACTGTTCTACGATTTTAAAATTTCGTAGAGTAAAAATCAACTCTACATTTAGCACTGGTCGGTTCTTAGAATGAGTCTTACTCGACTTCACGATCCTTTCGAGGTACAACAAGATAATCGTGGTTTACTCTTTAGTTTGACAAAACCTAGACCAACATGTGATCTTTTGTCCTTTGGAACAACAACTTGATCTACAAAGATTGGTTGGTCGGAATAATAGGCTCTGCAAACATATTCGATTTCACAAATACAATACCTCTATGAAAAGAAGGGCATTGTTAATGTTAGTCTCCTTTAACTTTTTCACACTTTAGTATGAAGATGACTCTCCAAAACCTAATATTAACCTATCGCATACGCATCTTTGACTTACTATCGTGGAGTCCATAGAAATAAAAGAACGATTCCACATAGAAATTGTCTTCTTCAGATCCTCTATCTTAGAAGTTGAGTTAACTCTTTATGTGCACTTTGTGATAATTATGTTAGAATACGCATGTGAATGTTATTCCTTTATTCATATAATTTGATGATGAAATTAATGAATGAATATGCAAATATGTCCGCATTGATAAAAGTCAGAAAGTCCTTAATAGATGATGAGCAATATGGACAAGGACTTAGATTGAAATGATCAAATATGTTAGGTTGATCCAATATGAATGAATAGTTTTGTAAAAGTCCTTCAAAAGATCATGATGTACAAGGACTATGAATAGAAAGATCAAACTTGTTAGGTTGATCTATCTTGAGATGTAATAGATAGGGCTCATCAGAATCGTAGTCCTGCAAGTCGGTAGAGAGATTGTAGTAAGCCAAGGCGTAATCGTGAGTATCGAAAAATTTACTTCGTAATCGTGAATGCCTTGGAAGCCACACTCGTGGGATCATGAAGATAATTCGAGCTACCGCCGAGCCAAGTTAAGAATCGCAATCAGCTCTCGTAATCGTAGTCTTCAAAATAAGCAAGTAGAGTTCATAGTCCATCGAGCTTAAGAGAAATCGTAGTGTTCTCTTCTGCTCAAGGCTAAATCAAGCACGAGCATGTGAAGACACAACGATCGTGGTGTCTCTCCAACAAGATCGTAAGCACCGAGCCTCGGCCCATTTGCTAAAGGATGAAGTATATCAAATGAAGAATCGCTTATAGACATCGACATTTCTGGAATCCTAATGATCCAACACTCATCCTTAGTATGATCAAGAAGCGATAGAAGAAACTAAGGAAAGGATCGCATGCCCGCTTAAAAACACTTTTTCGTGTGTTAGGTGAGATAATGGTAAGATGTCGTCATGGCCAGATTTGAATCAACAAATGTCTTCAACATCAACATTAATAGCCAACAGAGATGTCAACATTAACATTAACATTAAATGCTACAACATTAACATTAATAGATGTTTTCAAGCATTAAATGCCACAATAGATGTCTTCAACGGAAACATTTCAAAAGCTTCTTCACAAGCAAATTGTATAGAGATTCAAAGTAAAGCAAGAACAAAAAACTCAAGAACACTAAACTTTCAAAACTCTACGATCAAGAAAGAAAAGTTTGCTCTTCTTCTTAGTTCTTTAGAACGATGCTTCATTGCAAATCGAGTAGCACAATCCAAGAACTTAACTCTCATCGAAGACAATGATCGTAGTGTAGGCTACAACGATCGTAGGGTCTCAGAAATGAACATGAGAGTCTAATGAAGCACCCATGAGACAGGGGTAAACATACAGGAGGATGACGAAGAGGATTTTCTATGCTCAAATTTTTACCATAAAGAATGATCAAGAGATCAAAGGGCGTAAAGTCAAGGAAGCAGATCATGACTAATGAAAAGAGGCACATAGACTCAAACGACTTAGGCAAAAGCCCGCCAATCCATTAGTTCTTCAAGAAAGGCAAGACAAGCATGATCATGTATCAGATCGTAAGAAGAACGGCACGATCCACAATATTAACAGATAAACTACGATCGAGTAAATAAACGTCAAAGATCGCGATCGAAAGCTCATTTGTCTCGGTTATGGAGACTAAACAATGTCCAACTATGAAGACTAATATGAGAACGTCACCGATCGAGAGTCCCAATGTACTCTCACCAACATCCTCGATCTAAATCAAAGAACCTAAAGGAAGCATAAAGGTATTCCAAAATGGTTCTGACCTGAAAGCGACTTCACGTAGTGTTAGTAAGAAATCGATCACAGGTCACTAAGTAAAAAGGTGTTGTCACATCAACTAAGCTTGTCTACATAAAAGTCTTCGTAATCTCTAAAGATTAAATGCTTCAAAGAAGCTTTTCAATCTAAATACTTCTAATTACTATATTCCATCGAGAAGATAATAGATGAATCTATAAAAGCTAAAGCTTCAAAGAAGAAAGAGTTGTTGACTTGAGAAGATGTAAGTCATATAGAGCATAACAGAGAAAAGGTCTCCGTGAGAGTGAGACCACCACAGAAGACTGAAGCATAACTAATGAGATTTCTATAATGATAAAGCTTCACTCTATACAAAGGAGTATGACAATGAAGTGGCATCTGTACTGAGAGCCGGAAGGCCAAGAAGACAACAACTTGAGTGGCAGATCAGAAATCAGAATACTTGAGCCACTCTACGTCTCACCATAAACACACCGAAACAAGAAAAGAAGATACCAAACCGAATACGTGTACAAGACAACCAAAGGTTCAAGGACTACTAAGCACCCAAAGAAGTCAAGTTGATATGCAAAGACTTAGCAAGACTTTCAACTATGATGGTGTGCAATGTTGAATATCGATGAAGACAAGCATCAACAACAAAGAACAAAGAAGACTAAAGGATGAGTCGATCGCTAAGTACCAACAAGATATCAAGCTGAACGTACATCCTAGTAGTCCATTAGATGTGATCAAAAACCAATGTTGAATACCTAATGATCACAAGAAACTGTTGAGTACTAGAAGATAAACAAGCTGAATGTCATCTTAGCAAATTTTCAACAACAACAACAAAATAACCAAGCAACTAGATTCAAGGGTCCTTGTCTTTGTTATTAAACCAAAGTCAAGTCTGCTTAGAAGCTTATCGAGTACCGAGGGTACAAGAGATTCTAAGTTTGCCGAGCTTAGTCTACGCTTCCAAGGTCATTGGTCTCAAGAGTTCTCAATGAACTAGTGTTCCAAGGCCATCGGTCTTCAAGGAATCTTAGTGATTCAAGTCGATCAAATCCTTAGTGGAATCCCCCTTGTTGAACTAGAAGAGTGTATTAGGAGCGATTCATCGAACCACTTTAAACCCTATGGTGTCATTGGACGCCCCAAATCCCGTGTATCTTCCAACCCCGATGATGGTGCTACACGATACTACCATTCACATACATTCAATCGAAAAGCCTCAAAAGAACGTAATATGTCTTCTATATATTCAAAGTAATATTAACATTTCCTGTGTTCTTTATAACCATTACATTTGTTCTTGTCATATTATCAAATATAATACAACATTAAACCTATACTATTACATAAGTATTCTACGGGTTCATCTTCATTGTTCTTATCCTCATTGGAGCCTTCTCCGTACATTCGATTTTAGCTGCGTTCATATGGTTCA
Source organism: Panax quinquefolius (assembly GCA_020205615.1). Classification (NCBI taxonomy): domain Eukaryota; kingdom Viridiplantae; phylum Streptophyta; class Magnoliopsida; order Apiales; family Araliaceae; genus Panax; species Panax quinquefolius. Next base: position 31,137,958 of record CM035158.1, read on the forward strand.
AAAAAGTGTGAGTATGACTAGCTCAACAAGTACAACAATTCTATTAAACAATATGCTTGAATCATATAAAACATATATCTTCAATAATCGAACAATAGTTGTAAGTACTATCGATAATTCAAAATAGCACTTTCTTTTCTTTTAAAATGTTTTACAATAACAATATTTGGTAAAACATCAATTTTGGTCCAAGACCTTGAGCATTTCATACTTTATTTGAAAAGGACATCCCGACACTAAGTTCGAAGTCCGACATTTCTTACGAAAGCACGCCTAGGTGATCAAACTTATAGTATTTCTATGTCGATTAACACTACATTCATTAAACATACGTACGCTTAAGTTATGGCAACCTCACGCGTTCGCCGCTTCGATGACAAAACATTTTTATCATACCCACCTTTCATTTGAAAACCACACCAATATAACTTGGTACACATCGATTATGCTTTGATAGATTGTAAGAAATCCAACATATCATAAGTCTAGCCGAAAGAATTGGCTTTGACTTTTTATCATACAACAATTCATGCGTAAGAATACATGAACCACAAAGTTTGTCCAGATTGAATGAAACAAGGGTTAGAATACTTGTCTTCAAATATTCGTTACATTGTTATTACACGCTCACGCTAAGTCTTTAAGTCTCTACAATAGATAATCACATCACATAACACATTAGGTCATGAGTAAATATGCATGGTTCCTAATGAATCTTACCCTTCTTATCAATCTAAACATGACTTAGATTTGTTATTATTGGTTTCGGCTTTCCGATATAGTTTGCATTGTTCTTACGTTCATGTTCAATTACTTATCTTTAACCTTTATGTCTCATACTTAAGGTTTAATAAAGCTTTAACAATATAATAATTAAGCTTCACTTCAGTACTAATCAGTTACCATTCATTTTATACTGATAAACCTTCCTTACTATGCATTCCACAAGGTCAAGGCCATGTCAGCCATCCTTATATTAACTCTCACCGCGACGCTGAAGTTTCCATTGTTGATGGTCGAGTTCGATACCAAGGCATACCACACTTAACTCTCTTCGTCGCGCCGCCAAGATGACTCAAGTATGTTCTATGCACCGATTCCGTGCTACAACGCCATCAATATGCTCTTGGTCAAGGCGACGCCACTTCCCCTGGCACTGCATAACAGATACTTTGATTTTTATAATCTAACTTCCGAACTCCAAATTTGATCATTTTAAGTCCGAATTGGCTCTGCTCAAGAGCCTATGGTTCACAAATCACATACTCTACGTGTTTATGTAAGAATTTTATCTATTTGACTTCATTAACGAAAAATTCACCTATTAGTCCATTTTAACGAAAACGATAAACGTCCCGTGAACGCTCAACGCTCGTTTCTTCGCTTCTAAGTCAAAATCCGATCATTTTTAGTCCGTAACTCTATAATGCCAAATAAGACGGTTCCATCAAAACCAACATTTTGAGTTCAAACAAAAATTCGAATTTATTACGAGAATTTCACAAATTTGACGATTATCATCCAATCGTGTGAATTCCTAAGAAACTTCGTTATTAACGATTTGTTCATCGCTCTAAATGCCTTCTATCCATCATATTTAACATTTCAAACTACATATTACATCAACTTATTTTAAGTTATGTTTTGACTTATTCTTCATAAGTTTGTAACTTAACAAATTATAAACTACTAGATTCCATTCCTTATGCACTTATAATTGGTTTAAGTCCTTAACAACATTCTTACATATTTTCAATTATACTAACTTCTTAAGGTAAACATATGACAAGTTCATATATGTTCATCATAAGTTCATAACTTATTTAGGTTTATCTTACTTATTCATAACTTATTTGGCTTAAGTCCATTGCTTTATTCACTTCTTATGATTCTTAACATACATGACCATCACTTCTCTATCAAGCTATCATGGAAGAGATGGAAAATTATTGGACAAGAGTCTTACCCTTGATGAACTAGTTCTTCTCTTCTTCTTGAAAATCTAACAATGGAAGTTTTGACTTATATGTGCTTATTCTCTCTAACACTTAAGTTGCTTTATAAAGGAAAGTTGTTGGTTGAAAAAATAAGCAACAAATGAATCCAAGCTTCTCTATTTATAGAATTGGAAAAGTTAGGGTAGAATGGACATTATTCATCCCACCTCCTTAACAAACCTCCTTACTATTCACAACTTAACCCCTAAGTAAACTTGCTAGACACACTTATTACTTGGCTACCACATAAAGTTCTTGGTCACCAAGTTCACCCATATCAACATGGGTTGCTCCATGGATCATGGTTTACCCATTGGATTATTATATTAGGCTTAGGTCCACTTAAATTAACTTATTCCTTTGGGCTTGTATTAATTTACTTTGGGCTTTTGATTAACAAATATTGGCTCAGACGCCCAATTCTTATCGACTTGCACATCCTATATAATTCATAAGTTTATTTATAAATGACTTAAAGTCTTATTACAAATTCTCTATATATTATTCTCAGATTCTCCTCATATATTAATTTATAATATATGGAATACCATCATTCTATATACTCGCATAATAATTCAGATCATACTCGTGATACACTACCTCGCATAATATATAATCATCATACGATCTTTACATTATCTTCTTAACGCTTGATATTCCAAACATTTTCTAATTAAGTCCGCATGTGAAATATCAGGTTTTCCATACTTAGATTATTATTACATAATCCATCTTACCTTGATATTATAACGCTACATATTTCTCGAAGTTCAAAATAATTTTCGAAAGGAATCGATGAATAAGGTTTTTAAAAAAATCTCGAAAATCTTTATTTTTTTCTTGTAAATTCAAACACTTTAATTCCTTCACATAGTTAAAATACTACGACGTTCTGAAACGCTTCTAGGTTATAGAACGACATTCATCTTATTAACACATAATAATAAGAAATAATATTATTTTATTCATTATAAAAATATTTATAAAAGGTTCGATTTTAGGCCTTCATATTATACCATTTACTTTATGTCATTTATATTCTCATTCTATAATCGCTATATGTCTTCTCAAGAATTAATCTAACCTTAGAACTGTGTTTAAAGTTATATTCTTGAAGGATCTTACTTATACCGTTGTGCATGAATTGATTCATCTATTCATTATTTGTTAATCACTTAAAAGGATAAAAGAAAACAAAGTTTTTAAAAAGATCTATTCAACCCCCTTCCTAGATTTATCAGGTGCCGTAATTGAACTAACAAATTATCTTTCTTAAACTTTCATTCTCAAATTTTTAAGGTTGGTAAAGAGGCAAGACTTAGAAAGCGGCTTCCAACTCTACGAGAGCTTTCTCTTTTCCTCTTGAAGAAGGGAAATTGTCCTTTGATAGAACCCTAAACCATTTCATATATTGATGCAAATCTATATTTATATCATGTAAATCAATTCTAAGATCATCAATTTCTATATCAAGAGAGTTAAAATTAAATACCTCACCGATGTCAATAACTCAACCATCGTAATACTTGTCGGGCAATTTCTTCATTTGCTCGATGGCCATCAAACAAAGATTTACTTATTGAGGTGCTTCATCATCATTAGACTCGTGGCTTGAATCATTCTATGAATTGCTCCATGATCCCTCACTACAAAGCCTTTCTCCTTCTTATGATGCTTCACGAACCTTTGAATTCTTTCTTTGAATAGAACTTCTTCTTATCTTTCTTCAAATCTTATCATAGAGGTTTGGTGCACTCTACTATATAGTGACCTAAAGCTTTGTAATTATAATGTAGATCCTTTTCTTGATCTCCACGCCACTTATACGCTTTTGTCAGAGTGGTTCTTTGGTTTTTAATTACTACTTTTATGCATGAACTTTTTTAGCCTTCTTTGCAAGCAAGTCTCACATTTTCATCAACATCATCATCATCATCGTAATCTTCTCGAGGGATCTTTTAGATATTTTTTCTTCCAAACCTTTTAGAGCAACTCCTTTATCCTTTCTCTTGCTCTAGAAGTAGTCTCTCACTACCGATTTAGTTCTAGCCTCAGAGGGTAAGGAGATTACCATAGAGCTTCTATATGGTGATTTCATGTAGATTCTTAGATTCATGAATAATGTTGGTTTTGGCATCTCACTTGCTAGGAAGTGCTCTCATGAACTTGATGTTAAGGTCCTTATTTGGATAGACCTTTCCATAAACTCTAAAGGAGTCGAGAAAAATAGTGAATCTTTTATAGTAGCATATTATATCTTCTCTTCAGAGTATGAGAAAACATTTCATATTCATGAATTAAAAGAGACCTGTTGTTCTCTTTAAATTCTCCAGCTTCCTTCATGCATGATCAATAAAGCTTCCTAGACTTCTTTAGTTGTTGTAGCAATTCAATTACATTCTCAAGCGCTTCATCTTTTAGAGACATGAATATGATTTTTTTAGCCTTTGTCTAATTGCACCATCTTTTTCTCATTGTACCATTCATTCTAATGCATGTGCTTGGGTGTCATCTTGTTTGGATCATTAAAGGTTGGAGCCAGCTTTGTTCAGGTGTATGGACCAATTGATTAATCGTGCATCAAATATATCTTCATCTATTACATCAATATAATGCGTGCAAATGAACTTTCTAGTTAGCAAATTTTTCCTTATTTAAAAGGAGTGATTTATTGTCACCACCAAGCTCAAAAACCGGGTTTTATTGTGTGTCACAAGATCAACTCAAAGTGTAAACTTAAAATTTTCTTGAGAACCCGCTTTGATACCACTTGTTGTTTCTTAGAGGCACAATGGAGACCTAGAATGGGGTTGAATAGATCTTTAAAACTTTTACTAGTTTAAAGATTGTTTACAGAGATAATTAATTATTTCAATTAGTCTTAGACAATGGAATATTAGTTTGGAGAACTCCCTTAATGATTTAAAGAAATAACATTTCTAAGTTTAGTTCTATGGATGTTAACCATTTAGCACATATAATAGGTATACTAATTATAT